>JAVYIG010000596.1:0-507500 GCA_035222895.1 Strongylocentrotus droebachiensis | reverse complement strand
GGCTTGACTGACAAAAACTTCTTGGAATTTTATGATGCCATAAAAAGCTTAGATGACATGTTTATTACCTGTGTGGAGCCAGAAGGGCATTAGGTCTGTTTGGAATTATATGAGACAAAAAAAAATATAAATGTATTTTGACTTATGTGAAGGAATCCAGGAAATATTTTCATACATGTCATGATTGAATGCAGAGATCTATAACCAAACAAATCTCATTTATTAGTAAGTGTAGAATAAAGTTACTTTTCCGACATTTGGTTTGGTTTATTTGGTCAATGGTAAAGGATTATGATTTACGATGTGATAATGTGGTTTAAAGGTACTATGTCCCATTTGCAGGCCAAAAAAATGAAAAGGTTAAATTCCAACGGCATTTGAAAGATAATACTAATTTAGAACTTCCCTAAAAAAGGGGGGCTTGAAATTGTCTTTAAGTGGGAAAATAACGACTATTAGTTGTCAAATCGACTTAAGAGCTATAAAGCCAGTAAGTAATAGTCTGATTTTTAGACCCTTGTACCGAATGGTCGTACGTTTTATGCTGCGCAAAGATTCAATCAGTTTAATTTTGGCCATTACAAGAAGTGGGTTAGCGATGTAGACACATGCTCATGTACCCTTTACAGCTTATTTTATGTATGTTATTACAAAGAAGAAAAAAAGCCAGTCAGTCACTCAATAGTGTCTGACAGTGAAGTCTAGCAAGTAAACAGGTTTCCTTGCATAAATTGAATATTAGGACACTGCTAACTTTACCTTTCACAGATAGGACATACATGACATATTCATAATTCCTGCAAAGTTCTAAAGAATTTGATGTTGGCTGCAAAAGGGACATACATGTAGTATCTTTAATGCATGGTCAGTCGCTTGTTTACATACAGTAATTCTTATCTTTGAATTTGTAATTAGGAGTAGCATATTATTATTTGTTATAACCCAAGAGTCATGTAGAAACAAACTTGTTAGCATTAAAGTAGAACATGGTTGAATATTGTTCAAAAGATTAATGCTTATCATCAACTTTATCCATAGTTATTTTGTCAAACTATTCCTGAGCATATCCCTGTACAACTCTATGATGAATCCAACCCTAAGACTAGAACTATTGTACTGTAACTTAAAGGTATTACAAAGTTTTGGTATGGGGTCATTAATTTGGTTCAAATGAACATATTGGAAACAAATGCGATTTTACAATATTCATTGATTGTTGAAATCGATTCTAAAATGATGAAATTGTAAATAATAAAGTCTTTATGTTGTATAACTCCCTCTAAAGACTGATATTACTTTAGCTTTAAAACAAAGGTTCTTGACTCCTGTTTGGAAATTATATATCATAACTGCATATTCTGAGATTCTCACGGTCCTACTGTAGCTACCATGAAATGGCCTTAGGTGTACTAGGGGCTAAATTTTCTAGTCCTTATAATACATCCACAGGGGCATCCCAATATATCAACATTTTAAAGAATTACTATCCATCCAATTTTCAAAATTTCCCAAAACTTTGCATTACCTTTAACCTAAAGCTGTCATCAAAATTGAAGCCCTTTAATCGCTTACAAAGCCTGAAATAAGGAAATACATGTTGGACCTCTATTACCAATAGAAAGGTCAGAATACCTGCAGACCATATATTTCATTGGAATGCTATTATGTACTTAATTTCAAATTATAATTCCTCTTTTAACTTGTGTTTTCTCTTCCATGTCAGTGCCACTATGTAGATATTAGGCAAATAAGAATATAAAACAAATGAATTTAGGACCCTGTGGTTTCATGCGGCATTCAGTTGATAAGGGATTTCCCCACATTTTGTAAACAGAATTCCCCAGGCAGACCGTGTTTGGCCAAGTAAGTGTTAGTTTTGTTGTTATGAAAGCGATAACAGTACAACAAAATAGTTCAATGTAGTTTGACATTTTGAAATGCCACAGTGCAATATTTCATGTTTCAAAAGTACGAAAATAAGGCAAGATTATTTGTTTATTGACAAAGAGGTTTCTTTCTATATGTGTTTGCCTGATTGTGATTGTTTATTTTAGTGGTATTTCCTTAATAGCGTCCGGTAATTGGGACCTCTCCCCCCCCCCCCCCAATTTTTAAAAAAAAAATAGATAAATAAATAAAAGTAAATAAATAAATTAATTAATTAAAAATAATAAATAAAAATAAAAAAAATCAACATGCATGTCCTTTAAAGACTTGTTCAGATATGACTCAGCAAAACCATGGTATTTTTTTAATGATGTCGTTAAGTGTAACACACGTCACATTTCTGTATCTCTGTAAATATGCTCAAGAAACCTTTGTTTGCATACACTTTATACCATTCACATTCAAATGTAAACAACTGTGGCGGCTTTTTGCGCCGGCTTGTTTCTGAACGAGCCTTCAGGGTGCACAGAGGAAAAAAAGGGGAAATAGGGCATGGGCTGGATTATTGAGGGCAAGAAATTGGCAACAGTAAGAGCAAAAAACAGCGTCTCTGTTCCCATATCTTGCCAGTCCAGTATAATCTGTCTGCACTTTGTAATTAGGGATGCTTCTATCATGTTCATGGTTGGGCCCACAGGCGAGTACTGCTGACTCGGTCTGCACCATGGGTTCATGGCGCCTTTCATGTTTAAAGCTCTCAGAGTTCAACATATATTTTTGCATGATTTGTGCTTGAGTTCATGCCTTTAGGCCCCCCCCCCCCCCAAAAAAAAAAAAAAGAGAAGAGTATGAATTTACAAATAGTACCCCAAAAATAGGAGAAAAAAAGAAATAAAGTGAAAGGCGTAAATATTCTAAAAAAGAATGAAATGCTGATAATACCAAACAACAACAACAACAACCCCCCCCCCCCCCCCCCTCTATCCTATCATATAACGTCAAGTACATCAATGAGGAGATATTTTTTGTGCAGGCACTCCTGGAAGCAAGTTGAGATATTTAGATAGGATGCATAGCAAAAGGGATGTTGGTACTGTTTTATACTTAATAATGATAGTGATAATAATGATGTCTTCTATAGGATCCGGGCTAACTCGTACCCGGGGACAAATCGCCCCCGCTGCAAAAACTGTCATTTTGGGGTCATTTTAACCTAACCCTAACCCTACCCCTAAACCTAACTAGTGTAAACCTAACCCTAAACCTGCAAAAAATTGTCCCCGGGTCCAAGTTAGCTCGACTCCCTTCTATAGCACCATTATCTGCTAGCGTGGCGCTCTTGGCGCTTGCTCAGAAATATAATCAGTTAAACTCTGCAGGTCTGTACACTGCTCATGGTATTATTTCAAGAAGTAATTTGCAGTGTTCATTGAATAATCGTTTGACATACTACATCGGAATGGCTTGTTCTTCAAATTGCAGAGATATTTCGTGAGAGCTTTTTTGAATATTCCATGGACAAAGCATGGAAGACCATTCCAAACCTTTGCGGCAGGCACTAGGAATGAACGCTGACAAACTTACTGATAAGAGATGTACATTGTAAAACTTAAGTTTTTAATCAATCTGTTTTTTTAATAAAATATAGATGTTTCCAGATGTGTGTGTAAGGCGAGAGATCCTAGACCTACAGGCAAGGTGCCCGTATCAGGACTGTCCAGATCTTCTAGAACTCAGGGATATCGAGGTAAGCCCTGTAATGTATTGAACAGCCCCGTTAAAAACGGTAGTTCTTTGTACTTGCATGCAGTTAACTGTACCTTTCATCAGACATTAAACATACATGTACATCTAGGCCCATTTTTATAAAGAGTTAATATCAATCCTAACTACTTACATAAGAGATAGGAGACTGAAACTTGCGATTGATTAGAGGACTTACGATTGATTTGGATCAATCATTATTCTTTATTAGACGGGGCCCTGCACTTCACCTCAATAGTACGACAATACACCTGATTGTGGCCTTTACTGCAACTGAAGAAGAAGAAGTAGACAAAAGTATCTCCAGTGGCCTGGCTGGGAGCGGGGAGGGGGGAGGGGGGAGCCTCTACCCCCTCTCCCATAACACCTGAATGATTGTCCCCCTCTCAACAGGAGATATACATTTTGTCTATGTGAAATATTGTTCCAGAACAAAAAGGCGGTTGCTTCAGTCAAACTTGTCTATTATATAGCAACGGCCAAAGTGAAACACATAAAGTGGTCTGTGTAGACAGGTTTCTTTAGTACCGGTTTCATGTTTCAATGAGAAACCATTTTCAAGGGAAACAAAAAAATGGTGTTTGTAGACAGGTTTCTTTAGTACATGTTTCAATTAGAAACCATTTTCAAGGGAATCAAAAAATGGTGTTTGTAGACAGGTGGTCTTTGAGGACAGGTTTGACTGTATTTAGTTTGTCTGCATTTCATACAGTTTGAATTTGCCCTAAATATATTGATTTAACTCATAAGATAGTCCATATTTGTTTTATATAACAAGTTTAGGACGTACCAATTTTTTTAATTAAAAATTTGTCACTTTGTTTTTCTGATTTTCAGAGCCACAAGGAAAGTTGTAGCTATAGAACGGAGCCATGCCCTAACCAATGCGGTGCTTCAATGAGAAGAAGGTCCATTGATCAGCATGTAGAGAAGGAATGTCCCAGGAGACTGATTGAATGCCAATACTGCAGAGGTCCTCTGTGCTTCAATCAAAAGGAGGTAAATTAGAAGCTAACATTAAAGCCCCACTGTCCTACTTGTAGCTACTTGCTCCCTCTATATAGAAAACGTCCCCAATCGGTGCCTGTTGGTCCCTAGTCTGCAGGCACAGACCCTAATTTTATCAAAAAATCATTGTGCCTTGAGAGAAGCCTAGCCCAGCTACCTACTGGTTGTGTCAGGAGCAGCTACGGTACATGGCCTATGGTAATCTTATAGTGCAGACTCACTTTTACGACTGACCAGGGTTTGTACTTGCAGACTAGTTGGTCCCCTAGTTGAGAGCTGATTTGATGAGATAGCCACCTGTCAGTGACCTCGCTGGGTGGTCTAATCCCTTCTGGCCCAGTAGTATTGACGGTTTTTAAATGGAGACCCCTTCTAGAGAAGCGCCATCACTTCTGATTAAAATAACAAAAAGGGGACCATTGGGGATTAACGGGTACTGCTAATAGGCATTGTTGGCTGTATAGAGGGCGCAAGTAGTGCAGTCCCGCTTTAAAGCCCCACTGTCCTACTTGAAGCTACTTGCTCCCTCTATATAGAAAACTTCCCCAATTGGTGCCTGTTGGTCCCCCATGATCCTCTTTTTCTTATGTTAATTGAGAGCTGAGTTAATGAGATAGCCACCTGTCACAGTGACCTTGCTGGCTAGCTGGGTGGTCTAATCTCTTCTGGTTAAACAAGTGCAGCCGGCCTTTAAGGGTTAACGTTTACTTTCTTCTCATGTTGAACAGAGACATCATGCTGAGTGTCCGAAGCGTCCAATCAGCTGTGAGTATTGTCATAAGGAGGTGTTATCTGATCATCTTCACTCCCATCATCAGCATGACTGCACTGAGATACCAGTACCTTGCCAGTTTGCTTCATTCGGCTGCTCAGAGAGGGTAAGATGGTATGGCTGGGGTGGGGTGGCGACACCACTTTCCCAGAGGGGGTAAAACGGGTGGTTGAGGGGTGCAATCAAGTGCAAATGGGGTGTAATCAGGAGAGTGTTTCACAAAGGCTAAGATCGACTTTAAGTTGGACTTAACTATGGCAGGCCGTTCATGCCACCGGTTACTCTCACCATAGGTCTCTCAATTATGATCTTTAGATAATATTTTTTCCTAATTCAATAATGAACTACTGGTTCAAAAAATGTAAATTCTGTAGATTTGTGACAACGATTTGTACATCCCTTGAGAAACCAATGCCAGGAATGTTTAGAGGAACTAGTGCCATAGTTAAGTCCAACTTAAAGTTGACCTTAGTCTTTGTGAAACACTCCCCAGGTGTATTAGAGATGGGGTGTAAGGGTGCAAGGAAGGGGTTCAATAGATTGGGTGTAATTAGGGGGCTTTGGGGTAAAAGGGTTGTATTTAGATGCAAAAGTGGGTTCAAAAGGGATGTTATCATGTGCCTCTTGGATAATATGGCACAATTAAGTGAAAAATGGGTGCAAAGGGATGGTATCAAACAGTTGGGTTTTTTTCATTGTAGTCGCAGCAGGTATATTTTATTGGGGGTTATGAAATAGCTGTAACATGGTAATGAAGATTGAAACTTTGAGTATGATGATATATTTTTCTTAAAAAGACAACTCTATTATCAAAGCCATTTCAGAAATTGTGTTAATATTGTGGTCCTTCGGTTCTTTCCTTTAACTGCAGTTACCCAAAGAGTGCATGGCAATACACATTTCTCAATCTATGGAAGCTCACCTTCAGATCATGGCTATTCATCTTCAGAACCAACAAACTCAGCTTCCACGAACAACCAGCTACCCTGGTACTAGCTGGAGAATGGGCGCAACGTACGACAGTCAGAGGAGTGAATTGGCCACAGCTGCAGGGGGTAAGATCACAGATGTTCATGAACATGGGGCAAGGAAGCTAGACCCTGAACAGCTTGTGAGGACACAGTCTTACGTGACATCCCCTTCTGTGATGCCCAGCTTTGGGCCAATGGGATCGGGAGCCTTTGATCCGATGGATCAGTTCAGGGCCTTGAGGATCACGGTCAAAGAACTCCAAGAGAAGGAAGTGTGGATGAGACAGAAGGTGATAGAGCTTGAGAGCAAGGCAGCGCGTAAAGATTCGGAGATATCCACTCTTAGAAATGAGGTTCATAGCCTGCAGGAAGAGACCAAAGATCTCCGTGAGCATGTTGCGAATGGGATCTTCGTTTGGCGGTTGCGTAAGTACTCAGAGCTGCGGGTGTCAGCGGAACGAGGAGAAGCAATGGTCAGACATAGCGAAGGCTTCTACACAGGCTCTTGTGGATATCGCTTGTGTGTCAGGGTCAATATAAACAAATCAGAGACACGGAAAGTTCTGTATATATCCCTCTTTGTACACTTCATGCAAGGGAAGTATGATAGCTCCTTGGAATGGCCTTTTAGGGGGTCAATAACTCTGTCCTTGGTTGACCAAAACATTGACCCGGAGTTGAAACAGAAGAACATCACCGAAAGGTTGGTAGCGAAGAGTAACCTGGACGCTTTCAAAAAACCCAAAACGGCTCGCAATCATAAAGGCTTCGGCTACATGGAGTTTGCTTCTATTGAATCCCTGGAGAAGGAAGGGTTGTTCATCAAAGATAATACCATCTTAATCAAAGTGGAAGTCCACCCACAGTCTAATTAGTTTAGAAAGCATCACAGTTTCATTCTGAATCTCCTCTCACATATGATGCAGTATGAACCACTGTGGCAAAATGAAACGCAATAAGCGCAGCACACGTCACAACTCAGTACACCGGTATCGTTAGCTGCTTCCAAAAAGGCAATAAGAGCTATGTATTGTCAATGGCAGTAGGGCCTTCATGGGAGCAGCCAAACAGAGTACTTGTGCTTTTGTCACGTGCATCAGTTTGTTTCTCTTCACCTCTGCTTGCCGTGCATTTAAAAGTAAAATAATTTTGCCACAGTGTTTTCTTGAAGGTGGTTTAATAGTGCATCATATGTGAGCAGGGCCCTTTTCACAAAACTTTTCATCAGTGAAATTCTTGCTTCTGATTGGTTATCAGCAGATTTGTCACTTTTTTTTGTCATTTGTCATTTGAAAAAAGGCTTTGTGAAACGGGTCCCAGGGCTTTACTTGATTGTTCAGAGCCAGGAGGGCATTAACTCTGTATTAAAAAGTATATGAGAATAATGCCCTTCTAGCTCCAAATAGATATATATATATATATATCTTTCTATCTATCTTATCTATCTGTCCATCTATCTTATCTATCCTATCTATCTATCTATATATCTATCTATCTGTCTATATATCTTATCTATCCTATCTATCTATCTATCTATCTATCTGTCCATCTATCTTATCTATCCTATCTATCTATCTATCTATCTTTCTATCTATCCATCTATCTTCCTTTCTATCTATCAAGGTATCTTCTCCCAGTTCGGAGGTTGATTGCCACATATTTTCATCCATGTCTGTTTTCTGTGATCCTATAACATTCTTGCTGTGTCATTCCACTCCATGTCTTAATGTCCCCCTCCCAGTTAGTTCCAGGTTTCCCTCTTGGTCTGGTACCTTCTATTGTTCCGTCCAATAACTCTTTCAAGAGACTCTGATGTCTTTTGGTGTAGCCAAAGTATTCTGCCTTTAATAATATAATCTTTAAAAAAGTTTGGTCTCAAAAAAGCTGTTCACTCGTAGGACCTGAGCGTATAAGTTTATATTTTATTTTCATAACTATTATAACGTTAATAGTGAATATTTAGACAAATTTCTGTAATGGTTTTGATTGAATTAATCCTATAAACTAATTGTACATTTACTAATGATTGCAATAACATGTACAAATGGCTATCATGATCATGATTTGATAATATAGATTTAAGTAATTAAACAAAAAGTATTAATTTGTATTATAAATGATGCAATGAGCAAATCTCTTCAATGGGCTGAAGCATTGATGGAGCTGTGGTACCATGGGAGTGAAACTGGTTTTATAAGGTGGATGAAATGGTTATTGAAGGTATAGACCAGTTTAGGAACCCCCCCCCCCCCCCCCCCTCTCAAAAATGAAATGGAAGCTCTTATTACCAATCATGTGAAAGAATATGTTTTGACTAATACGTGATGATACAAATTTTGCCGGAAAACCGCCTACCATATCTATCCGGACCGGATAGATATCGTGCACGTGTCGCGTAGTCCCATAAACATCTTTCTGTGTAACTTTACCAAGACTGGGTCAAATTTCTTATCATTTTGATGATTCCAGAACCTTGCACTACATACCTATACTTATATGCTAGATGATCAACCTTTACTGATCAATTCCACAACGTTTCTTTTACAATGCAATGGCATGACCATAACTGGTCTTTACCTTTAACAAGGCCACTAATTTAGGAGGGTGTGTTTAGGGGGGGGGGGGGTTCCTATCAGCTTCTTTTTGCATTCTTTTCTCCCTCTCCCTTCCCTTCCCTTCCCTTCCCCTCTCATTAACATGATTTGATTGAAGGATTAGAGAGCTGGAGATTTAACAAATTACAAAGTCAGCTATGAGTGATTGTAAAATTGTTCATTTCTAAAAACTTCAGTCAATGGATGACTGAGGCACTTTTTAAATATTTTTCTGAAGTAAGTCTGGGCATTTCTTTGTTTTTTATATTGCAGAATCCTAGGTAAAGAGAATAGTATATTTTTTGTAAAGTTTGTTTGAAATGATAATCATGTGTAATTATGTGTAACATAATTTAATTATCAACTCATTAAATCCCCACTATCCTACCGGTAGCTCCTTGCTCCATCTATATAGAAAACTTCCCCAGTCGGTGCCTGTTGGTCCCCCATGATCCTCTATTTCTTATGTTATTTGAGAGTTGAGTTGATGAGATAGCCACCTGTCAGTGACCTCGTTGTGTGGTGTAATCCCTCTTGGCCAAACTAGTGCAGATAAGCTTTAAAAAGCACTATATAACTTTTTGACATTCATTTTAATACAATTCAATGTCTTGTAACACACTCATGATTCCTCATATTGTTCGATTTGTTTCTTGTTATAAACTCTGATTTGTTCCTTTAAAAACTATCAGGCTTTTCCCCTTTTTATCCTCCATCATTTTAATAAACCCATTATCTACTGTAGAGCTCAGTAGTTAACAGGTTAATATTTCAGCTACTTGTCATGACCATACAGAGGAACTTCTGTGAAGAAAAATAATTCAAGGATTCAGAAATTTTAAAATTACATCACATTCATCCTCCAGACGGCCCTATAATTTTGTGATGTAAATTTGACCTGTAATCCGCTTTTATTGGAGGCAAGTTGAGATGGTTGTTCTATAGCACAAGTAGGCCTATATGAAAGAAAAACATATAAACCTGATAATATTATGAGAATATTTTGTCTGTTTAAAGCCCCTCTGCACTAGTTTGGCATGGAGGGATTAGACCTCCCTGCAAAGTCACTGACAGGTGGTTATCTCATCAAATCAGCTCTAAATAAACATAAGAAAAAGAGGATCATGAAGATCAACGGGTACCGCTTAGGCATTGTTGGTTGTATAGAGGGCGCAAGGAGCTATAAATAGTGCAGTGGGGCTTTAAGACCCAGAAGGCGTTGTTTTAGCAGTCCTTTCTAGATGTCAGCAGGCAATGGGTTCATTCTGTTTCGTACTTCTCACCTGTATTCATATTATTTTGTTACTGTTTTCATATAATCCCAATCATATCTGTGTGTATGAATGTTATATCAATTTAGGACATACTGTTTGTCTATAACATTGATCTATATATTTGTCATTCAAGACAAAATATGACTTGTTTCAGTTTGAAATAGTAGAAGGACTAAAAATTGTTATTATTTGTATATTATTATGTTACTGGAGTTTTGTTGGAATTTTGTTGAATTATATTGGCTATAATGGCTATAAGTTGATTAAAGGTACTGTTTACAATTTTGGGATGGAAAGGATAGTGTGTGAGTCGTGCACAATTAAAAAAAGGGAAGCTCAAGGCCTATTTATTTCATTTAATCCTGAGATGACTCATTTGGCACTGTTTTTTTCTCTTAGTCTTTTGTTTGTAAAATGCACTTTGAAAAAGGTTCAGTAATATTGCCTACAAATTGCAGTTTTTTAACAGAAATTTTCTCAAGATTCTTTTCTTGTCTATAAATGTTGCATTGAGTGTGGATAATTGCCCAAAATTCTAAACAATATCTTTAATGGAAGTATTTTATGAGAAGCACTTTTGCGTATTGATTCATTTGGTCATCGCGTTGGGTCGGGGGGTCGCGTTACCCGACCTTTTATGAAAACATGCCCCTTTATTCACGAAATGTCTGGATTAATGTTTGTGAAATAAACCCCTCTCATCTACAAATGATCTGGTCCAATTTACCTGACACTTTGAGAACACCATATGGCAAATCTATGAACGTTGCATGATATAAAATCCCACTTTCGTTTCACATAAAATCTTGTAACGCCACCACCCGACCGGACATGATGACCTGATGATTCGAAGTGGGCCCTTTTTTCATGAGTTACACACAAGGGATGGTTGTAAATTCTCTTACTATATAAGAACTGAGATTCTATGAGTATATACTGAGTTGTATGGTATGCATGTTGCAAATATCTTATAGTGTAAAATGTACCGGTAATGCATATTGCAACATTTGTAAAGTTACTATGATACATAAACATGTTTATTTTGCTACACATAGTTTATGGATGACTTTATTATAGAATAGCTAATCCCCGAAAATGTAGAAACAAAAACTAGGTGATTGGTTCCCTGTTAATAATGAATTGTGTTGCTTATTTTTTGGCATTCCATAGCCCAGATAGCTTTAGGTTTGGGTATTAAAAGAGATGAGCACTGGACCTTTTGTTGTTGTAGAGCTATATGAATCTAATTCTTATAAAAAACATTTTATGCAAAATTATTAATAATTTGAGCTCTGTCTTCTTTTGAATCATAGAAAATCCTACTAATACTTCTAATCAACAATTTCAGTTGAAAAATGGAAGGTTATATAAATCATAAATATGTTGCTTGCATAAAAAAGAAATTGATTTTGAATCAGTTGGTGCATATCTTAAACAATTTAATATTACATTTCTTCACGTGTTCACAAAATGCATCATGAATAAAGAATGGTCATTTTGTGTAAAAGTTTAATTAATAGAGAAGTTTTCAATATTGTCTTGCTTTGTAAGATTACAGATTTATATATTACAAAAACGATGTAGCTCAAAATAAATAAAATCATTTGGTAGGTTTTTAGAGGCAAGCTCACACATAATAAGATGAAAATATTTGAAGTGATTTTGTCTTCAAATATTATCAAGAAAAATAATGATTCGAACATGTCATGACTAATAATGAAATTAATTGTTGAAGAAAGATAATAAAATCATTTTTCTGAAAGCCAAAATTACTTTGATTCTATGAAGCCAGAGTAGATATCCATCTGGCATGTGGACCAATATTTATCTAGTAAACATTTTGTGCTTGTTGATTTCCATGATTAGTGATTTTGTCTTTGTAAAGATTTATGAAAGTAGTGCTGAAGGAGAAGAAAATCAAAATATATTTCCTTTAATTTATGAATAACTGTTTTGATTTTGTGATATGTCGCATTTTAAATTTTTCTTGATAGATAAAAAAAGAAGAGAAAAGAAGATGCATACAGAGAGAGATGGGGTCAATGAGATGCAGAATAATTATAGAGTGTAGATAGAAAGAGAAAGGAAGAGAGCCAGAGAGAGGGGGGAGGAGCTTACAGATAGCAATGAAATCTGGGGGATAGATAATTATATGAGATCAAGTAACAGCAAAAGTTAGAAATCATGCAACAATCTTAAAATAAAATATTGTAAGGAACAAGAGAGAGAGAGAGATAAAGTATAAGAGTGGGAGAGATTGAAGGATATCAATTATTTAAATAAATTGCATCTTTCCTCCCATCACCATAAGCAATCTTAAGTTCATAGTCTTTTGAGTACTTAAGCTGGAAATGACGCCATGTTACTATGACAACATTAATTTAATGGCTTCTAGTCTAATTTGGCTCAAGATAATTGAATTGGAAAAAAAGCACAGCTCTCAGCTGAAATAAGTACAATTTAGATACATGTATCTCATTCATAAAGCCATTAACTTCATTGAGGTTTTAGGGATTAGTAAAAATAAAAATGGGTTTTACTGAGCAGGATATAATATAATTAATCTACTTCAAATTGGCTGTCTTTTTTAATATAATCCATCTTTGTCATTAGCAAGTGTGATCCAATGTGGTTCCACTAATCAAGCTGTAAACTTGACATTATGTAATAATAACAACCGTATTGCCATTTTCATGACATATAGCTAATATAACGATATGAGACAGCCGTGTTGCCATTTTCATGACATTTTTTTTTATTTATTTATTTATTAATGTATTTATTTCAGTTTTAAAAAGACATGTAGATATACATGAGTCAAAGGTCCAAAGACCAAAATTGATCATGTTTACAAGTAATACAATAAAGTTATACAAGATGGTAATATAGATGAAAAATAATACATTTCCATCAATCCAGTACCAAAATAAACTTTAAAAAAGTAGTGGTCAAGATCGTCAAATTACTGTAATAGGGTAATGGTAGCAGATAAACAGAACAATAATAATGTTGAGGAACCAAACAATAAAAAAATATAGGGGAAATTTATATTTTGGGAAAAAATAAAACATAATTCCTTGGTACGTGGGGCTGATACGGCACTACTCGCACCACACGTACAATGGATAAGGCCCTTCCCTTCTCTCTCTCTCTCTCTCTCTCATCGTTCTCTCTCTCACCGTCCTCTATCTCTCTCTCTCTCTCTCTCTCTCTCTCTCTCTCTCTCTCCTTCTCTCTCTCACCGTCCTCTATCTCTCCCTCTCTCTCTCTCTCTCTCTCTCTCTCTCTCACTCACCCTCTTTCCTTATTCCTCAGAATCATTTTAATTGACATTTCACCACTTGGTATACGTTATATTTTAATAATGGCATTGTATACTGCTTTTTAAAGTCGATTCCAGTTTGTAATATATATATATTTATGTGTGGTAACTGTTAAACTCCCATAGCGAAATCAATATACATGTTCCTGACAGCTAGAGGCCTAGAGTGGGAAATAGAAATCCCATCCATGCCCAAGCTCTCTTTTCACTAAAATGTACCTACTAAATATTTATAACCCTTCGAAATGCATACTAATTACCGGCAAAGTAAAAGCGTAGTGTGAAAAAAGTATATTGCTTGTTTTTATACTATAGTTTTGCTAAGGAATGTAATTTTGTAATACAACAAAACTTCAAAAACCTGTGAGGGGGAGTGACTTCCGTCGCCTTTGCCCCCTCTCGTTCGCTACGAGGCGCGTAGCCAGGGGGGGGGGGGGGGCACTCTTATTTCCACGGAGTCAAATTTCACTCTGAATGGCGTCAGCTGGGAGTCAACTCTATTCCTAGTTTAACTGACACGGAAAAGGAGTCATCTTGACTCTGAATTGAGTCAATTCTCAGCTGATGCCACACAATCCGAGTCAAATTGATTCGGAATCCGTGTCACTTTAACTAGGAATAGAGTTGACTCCCAGCTGACGCCATTTAGAGTGAAATTTGACTCCGTGGAAATAAGAGTGGGGGGCGGTGGGGGCGGTCGCCCCCCCAAAAAACGCCGGCCCCCCCCCCCCCAAAAAAAAAGAGAGAAAAAAAGAAGAAAGAAAGAAAGAGGACGTAGGAAGAAAAAGGATTAAGAGTCGAGAACGTACAACGAATCGTCTTCTTTCTCTAATAATTTAATGAAACGTCTAAGCTTCCGCGCTTCGCGCGGTAGGGGAGGGGGGAACTGAATTCAGATAAGGATTAAGAGTCGAGAACGGTACAACAAATCGTCTTCTTTCTCTAATAATTTATGAAACGTCAAAGCTTCCGCGGGAGGGGAGGGGGGGGGGAACTGAATTCAGACAAGGATTAAGAGTCGATCGAGAATGGTACAACGAATCTTCTTCTTTCTTTAATAATCTAATAAAACTTCAGAGCTTTCGCGCTACAGCTTCCGCGGAGGAAGGGGAACTTGATACAAAAAAGGATTAAGAGTCGAGGACGGTACAACGAATCGTTTTCTTTCTCTAATGAAACGTCAAAAGAAACTGAATTTAGATAAGGATTAAGAGTCGAGAATGGTACAACGAATCGTCTTCTTTCTTTAATAATCTAATAAAACTTCAGAGCTTCCGCGCTATGCGCGGAGGCAGGGGAACTTGATTCAAACAAAGATTAAGAGTCGAGGACGGTACAGCGAATCGTCTTCTTTCTCTAATGAAACGTCAACAGAAACTGAATTTAGATAAGGATTAAGAGTCGAGATAAGGATTAAGGTCCAACGAATCGTCTTCTTTCTCTTATAATTTGATGAAACCTCAAAGCTTTCGCGCTTGAAATGAAATCCTGGCTACGCGCCTGCCCCCCCCCCCCCGGTCATGAAAAGAAATCGCCGCCCCTGGTAATAACACAAATACCGGTAGAGCTGTAATGGGTACATGAGCATTAACTTTGATTTTGTCTACATCAATAACCCACATTCTTGCAATGGCCAAAATTAAACTGATTGAATCTTCGCGCAGCACAAATTGTACAACCATTCGGTACAAGCACTGGCGTACTGGTGGGGGGCTAGGGGGTGCGCCAGCCCCCCCCCCCAAATAAAATTGAACCATGACTTATTTTCACAAGTAATGTATAAATGTTCGTGATATCACACGATTTTCAACAAAATGCTATAGTTTCCCCATTATTTCTTGCAAACTGACCCATTCCCAAATAGCCAGGAAGAGCATATGTTTTTTATAGTCACTAAGGGCCTTATAGTGGCCACTAACAGTAACACTAATTCCTTTCCAGGAGCTACTGTGCAAAGCACTGTCGGGAGATAACATGCTACCCACCACTCGGGCTGAGCATGCACAGATTTGCGAACGAGCGTTCCATACTTACATCATGTAACACTGCACATATACCGTTAACCCTAATAAGGCCGGGGGGGGGGGGGGCCATTATGGCCCCCCCCCCCTCCACGATTTTTCTGATTGTTCGAGAACGCATATGGATGGCGCCTCGCCGCTCGCTGACTTTTTTCTTTAGAGTCTTGCGCATCTTTAAAAAAAAAAAAAAAAAAAATCGGACCTATAGTTACAAGGTCACGTGACCTTTTGTCTTTGCATGTCAGCCCGAAAATCGCTCATTTTTGTGATTTGTGTACAAAACATATGGAAATGTCATTTTTCCTAAAAATAGATCAAACATTGGTTATTGGGTCTTGTTTAAAGTTTAGGTGGTTGTTTTGGGAGTCAAAATAGTTGAATTGTAGGAAGAAATGAAAAAAAAAAAAACAATAACATACATAAGTTAAAAAAACAATGAAATACATAAGAAATTATCAAAACAAGAGATAACATAAGGAATAAGCTGGCTCTTCCAAATTTTTTTGTCGTATTATTGTTCCAAATGGTCTAATGAATATATGTAGTGAAAACGAATGCTTAAATATGAATAATATAGGATTTATGGGTAAAAATATGATTTTATGACGTTATTTGCATAAATTACCATAAATATGCAAATGAGGGATTTTTTTCAAAAAATTGAAATTATCATATTGTTCTATACACTTCACTTGACATGCGTGCAAATTTTCGCGGAGATCGGCCGTTTCACGGCCGAGATCTTAGGGGGGGGGGGCCATAATGGCCCCCCCCCCGGCCGTAGTAAGACTTCAAATAGCCCGGCCTTATTAGGGTTAAGGGGCCCAGTGGGGGAAATTGAATTCAGACAAGATTAAGAGTAGAGAACGGTACAACGAATCGTCTTCTTTCTCTAATAATTTAATGAAACGGCAAAGCTTCCGCGCTTCGCGCGGTAGGGGGGGGGGGAGGAAACTAATTTCAGACTAGGATTAAGAGTCGAGAACGGTACAACGAAACGTCTTAATCTTTCTCCAATAATTAATGAAACGTGAAAATGATTTCAGACGAGGATTAAGAGTAATAATTAAATGAAAAGACAAAGCTTTCGCGTTGGAGGGGGGTACTGAATTTAGACAAAGACACAATAAAACGATTCGTCTTCTTTCTCTAATAATTTAATGAAACTTGAAAGCTTCCGCGTTTCGCGCAGGATGAGCGAAAATGAATTCAGACAAGGATTAAGAGTAATAATGTATTGAAAAGTCAAAGCTTCCGCGCTTAGCGCGGGAGGGGGGGGGGACTGAATTCAGACAAGGATTAAGAGTCGGGACCGGTACAATGAATCGTCTTCTTTCTCTGATAATTAAATAAAACGTCATAGCTTCCGCGCTTCGCGCGGGAGTGGCGAAACAAGAATTTAGAATCGAGAACATTACAACGGATCGTCTTCTTTCTCTAATAGTTTAATGAAGTGTCAAGGCTTCCGCGCTTTGCGCGGGAGGGGGGGAAACTGAATTCAGACAAGAACACGATACAACGAATCGTCTTCCCCCTCTAATAATTTAATAAAACGTGAAAGCTTCAGCGCTTCGCGCGGGACGAGCGAAAATGAATTCAGACAAGGATTTAGAGTAATAATGAATTGAAACGTCAAAGCTTCCGCGCTTAGCGCGGGAGGGGGGGGGGAACTGAATTCAGACAAGGATGAAGACTCGGGACCGGTACAATGAATCGTCTTCTTTTTCTAATAATTAAATTAAACGTCATAGCTTCCGCGCTTTGCGCGGGAGGGGCGAAACAAGCTTTAAGAGTCGAGAACAGTACAACGGATCGTCTTATTTCTCTAATAATTTAATGAAGTGTCAAAGCTTCCGCGCTTCGCGCGGGAGGGGAAAACTGAAAAATAACTTGGTTCCTGGCCCCGGGTTTAAATGCTTAAATTTGTAGACATTTAGACATTATCATTTTTATATTTGTCGGTAATAATATTGGTGGCTCGTTTTGTCGTTAATCGGCGGCCTCTACACCCTCCCCCCCCCCCCCCCCCCCCCTCCCCCACTGAAAAAGATCTAGCGACTCCCCTGATAACGACACAGTTTATACACTCGAGATAATATTTGCAAGTACTACTGGTGAAGTACCGGACCACCGTCTTTGTGCATTGTGCGGCATCAAAGCATAATTTAAACAACGTCTCACGACGTGACAGATCACTTTTCTCTAACTTCTAACTAATCAGAGGGCCTCTTTTTTTTCCATGAAGTGTCGGTGGACATTATTGCGCCAAATGTGGTTCTCAAATTGCAAAAGATTCCTACTCTTGGAAGGGGTAGGAGAAAGCAATTTTACGTCATATATGCCTGAAAAATGCGTCTAATTTGGTTCTAAAATTGCAAATGCTTCTTACACTGGGAGGGGGCCAGAACCCCCTCCCAGACCCACCCCCTGCTTGTTCGCTCCGCTCCCTCGCCGTTAAAGCCTCGTTCTGTTGCTTCATCGTTTTACATATATTTCACCCCATGCCATTTTGTGCCCCCCCCCCCCCGTAAGAAATTCCTGGATCCGCCACTGATGCCCATACCCCTTGAGCTTCGGGGGGCTTCGCCCCTTGAACCCCACCGGGGCTTTGCCCCTAGACCCCACTTTGAGAAACGTAATTCAGCGGGGCCTGCATGTTAGAGTTGGGTGATTCAGATTTTTTTTTTTGTCAGCCCCCCCAAACGTTTTTGCTCATTACGCCACTGGGTACAAGGGTCTGAAAATCAGACTATTACTACCGGTAGATGGATTGCAATCACTATGTAAAGTTGAGTCGACAACAAAAGGTCGTTATTTTCCCACTAAAAGACATTTTCAAACCCTTTCGTTTTGAGGGAAGTTCTAAATAATAAGTATTATCTTTGGGGTGGGGGCTGCTGAATGGGACATACCTTTAACGGGCCAATCAAAGAATGTCAACATCACTGTTTCTAACGGGAAGTGTGAAGAGTAAAGTCTAGCTAAAGGAGAACTAGACCTAGATCTACGTCATTTTTATACCGAATTAATTCACCTCATTTTCTCAATGTCTGTTCCATCGGTTACGTTGGTTTGATTAGGGAATCGGAGACCTATTTTCAGTTAGACAATAATTATACTAGCGTTTTGTCGTGGACAAATTTAGTTTACTGTTCTGTCCTTCTCCAATCTCCAATTTCAGACAATCTCCAATTTCAGTTTGAAGCAGACAAAGGATCGTTAATGTTATTCATGTGGATGAATGTATCATGCAGACTCAGATTCAGACTCATAGCACGCACGTGCATGGTTTAATAATTGTGTGACGGAATTAAGACCAATGAAGTGGAAATATCACATCTTGTTGGTCAATGAGCACAGATAAATAATGTTTGTGAGACAACTCTCAACCGCATGGCCGCATCACCAATGGCCATCTCCAATCCATGTGGATCTAGATCAGTATCCGAGTCATTGGTCAAGGAGCACAGACTCAGAGTCAGATGGATGATAATGGTCATCAGACAGTGACAAGTCTTCACCGTGCATCGCACAATGGTAATCTTGATGCAATTCAGTATCTCATTGGTCAAGGAGCACCGATTGACAGTGTTGATCGTGAAGGTCAGACACCTCTTCATTTTGCATCACGAAATGGTCATCTCGATGTAGTTCGGTATCTCATTGGTCACGGAGCACCGGTTGGTAGTAGTGACAATGATGGTCAGACACCTCTTCACTGTGCATCAGGCGATGGTCATCTCTATGTAGTTAAGTACCTCGTTAGTCAAGGAGCACAGGTTGAAGTTGATAAGGCTGGCCAGACACCTCTTTGCTGGGCATCACACAATGGTCATCTTAAAATAGTTAAGTACCTCGTTGGTAAAGGAGCACAGGTTGATCAGGGCAATAAAGATGGTCAGACCCCTCTTCACTGGGCATCATACAATGGTCATCTCAATGTAGTTCAGTACCTCGTTGGTCAAGGAGTACTGGTTAATAATCTTGATAATGATGATCAGACACCTCTTCATTTTGCATCACGAAATGATCATCTCGATGTAGTTCGGTATCTCATTGGTCACGGAGCACCGGTTGGTAGTAGTGACAATGATGGTCAGAGACCTCTTCACTGTGCATCAGGCGATCGATGGTCATCTCTATGTAGTTAAGTACCTCGTTAGTCAAGGAGCACAGGTTGAAGTTGATAAGGCTGGCCAGACACCTCTTCACTGGGCATCATACTATGGTCATCTCAAAGTAGTTCAGTACCTCGTTGGTAAAGGAGCACATGTTGATCGGGGCGATAAAGATGGTCAGACCCCTCTTTGCTGGGCATCACACAATGGTCATCTTAAAATAGTTCAGTACCTCGTTGGTAAAGGAGCACAGGTTGACCAGGGCGATAAAGATGGTCGGACCCCTCTTCACTGGGCATCATACAATGGTCATCTCAATGTAGTTCAGTACCTCGTTGGTCAAGGAGTACTGGTTAATAATCTTGATAATGATGATCAGACACCTCTTTACTGGGCATCACACAATGGTCACCTTGATGTAGTTCAGTACCTCGTTGGTCAAGGAGCACTGGTTGATGGGGGCGATAACGATGGTCAGACACCTCTTTACTGGGCATCAAACTATGGTCATTTTGATGTAGTTCAGTACCTCGTTGGTCAACTAGCACAGGTTGATAAGCGTGATGATGATGGCCAGACACCTCTTCACTGTGCAGCACGCAATGGTCATCTCAAAGTAGTTCAGTACCTCGTTGGTCAAGGAGCACTGGTTGATGGGGGCGATAATGTTGGGCAAACACCTCTTTACTTGGCTTCATACTTTGGTCATCTTGATGTAGGTCAGTACCTTGTTAGTCAAGGAGCACAGGTTGATTTGGGCGATAACGATGAATTACATACACCTCCATTTCGCTCATACATATCCCCATGTTTTGGCGCACCCTCGAAGCCTCATCAGGACGTACCCGTCTCACCATCGAAAAAAGGGAAAAAATTGTTATTGTTTTAGGAAATAGTTTGCGCCGACTCAGCCAGCAGCTGAACAAGCGGGGGGGGGGGGGGGGGGGGTGGTAAGAATGTTGTTTTGTCCAATTTTTTAGGAAATATGTTAAAAATGTATTCAAATTATCCTTACAAAATGCTCAAATTATGCCAGAATTTTGCTTAAAACAGCCAATAATTTTTTCATTTGTTTTCGAGGACAAACAAAATTTTAAAAGATAAAAAATGAAAACAATTTTTGAGATAACTCGGGTTTTAGGCATGTAATTATGGTCAGATGAGCAACCAGGGACCCGCCTTAGGGCCCTTGGTGGGGTGTACGGGGCAGAGCCCCCGGAAGCTCAGGGAAAAATCGTACCATTTCAATTTTGTAAATCACTGGAATCGAATTAGAAATAAACCACGTTTGAATTTCATTTGGGGGAACTGCCCCAAAGCCCCCCCCCCCCCATCAGTACGGAATTGCGAGTGAGCATACGAATAAGAGGGGTGAAGGTGACGGAAGTGACTACCCCCTCACAGAATTTTTAAGTTTTGTTGTATTAAAAAATTACATTCCTTACCAAAAATTGTATATTATTATTATTATAAAAAAACAAGCAATATACTTTTTTCACACTTCAATTTTCTCGGTATTTACTTGTTCATTTTTGTAGGATATTATGTGAGGGAGCGTAGCTACCAGTGAGAATATTTTTGCATTTTTATTTGTCTAAACGCTGCACTCTTGTGTTGCAATCTTTAGTCAGTAGGACTATTTGCTATACATTTTGTGTGTGCACTTTTTCAAATTTTGAGGGGGGACGATCCCCCCTTAACAAATTGAGGGGAGGGGGACGTGTCCCCCCGTCCCCCGCCCCCCCCCCCTCCCCCCCCCCCCCCCCCCGGGATCGCCACCCCTGCACATTATGATGATCATCATAACGGTCGCTAACTTCACGCACGCGCGCGCCCGCACCTCGCCGTCAGTCCGGTATGCACTTGATGAATTGTGCAGCGGTTTGTCGTCAAACTCAGGACAAAGCACCTGTATCTTGCAGAGCCAATGAACCCCTGGGCAATGAACTGATTAGATCTTAGGGTCATGAGGTCAAAGATCAGAGGGTCATACATAATGATGAAAAGTAGTTTGTTTTCACGAACCGTAATGGATTACAATCAAACTTGAATTTTAAAAATTGCTTCTGTTTTGGTTAGAAGATTCATCTACTGTAGTTGAGGGGTCATTTTGGCAGAAAAGGGTGCCATTTTTCACAATTTTGGAAAAATGGGCCCACGTTCAGGGATTTTTTGTGAAAAAGCGACCATTTAGAGCGGCACATCCCCGTTTGTCATACTGGCCATATACATGTAGATGTAGTTCAGTCAGTGCCTCATTGGTCGTCAAGGACAATTTTGTTGATAGAGCCGTTATTTTCAAGTCTCCACTTTAACTACATGTACATCTGAAAGTTGATGACTATATGACTTTCAATACCTTTGAACTCGCACACGTTGTTGGTAATGTTACTTCTAGCTGTTGCCTGAATTTATGAAAGTTTAGTTTCAAATAAACTGTTCATTCAAAGGTCCTGATTCCTGAATATATAAGTTATATTTTATTTAGATAACTATAACGTTAATAGTGAATATTTAGACAAATTTCTGTAATGGTTTTGATTACTAAGTACACTATTCCTGTAAAGTTATTTTACATTTACTAATGATTGCAATAACATGTAAAAATGGCTATCATGATCATGATCTAACAATATAGATTTAAGTAATAAAAGAGAGTATCAATCTGTATTATGAATGATACAATGAGCAACTCAGAATATGACTTGTTTCAGTTTGAAATTATAGAAGGACTAACATTGTTACAATTTGTATATCATTATTTTTGTTACTGGAGTTTTGTTGAATTTTACTGGCTAATGGCTATAACTTGGTTAAAGGTACTGTTTACAATTTTGGGATGGGAATTGATAGTGTGTGAATCTTGCACAATCAAAAAAAGGAAAAGCTCAAGGTCAATTTATTTTCATTAAATCCTGAGATGACTCATTTGACACTGTTTCTTTCTCATAGTATTTTGTATAAGTGTGTTTGTTAAATGTACTTTGTAAAAGGTTCAGTAATTGCCTACCAATTCAGTTTTTCAAGGAAAATTTTCTCAGGACTATGTTCTTGTCAATAAATGTTGGATTGAGTGTGGATAATTGCCCAAAATTCTAAACAGTACCTTTAACGGAGGAAGTATTTTATGAGAAACACTTTTCTCAGGCTTATATCGAATCATTGGGTCATCGTGCTGGGTCGGGCGGTCACGTTACCCGACCTTTTATGAAAACATGCCCCTTTATTCACAAAATGTCTGGGTTAATGTTTGTGAAATAAACCCCTTTCATCTACTAATGCCCTGGTCTATTTTACCTGACACTTTGAGAACACCATATGGCAAATCTATGAAAGGTTGCATGATATAATCCCACTTTCGTTTCATGAAAAATCCTGTAACGCGACCACCCGACCGGACATGATGACCTGATGATTCAAAGTGAGCCCTTTTTTTAATGAGTTACATACAAGGGATGGTTGTAAATTCTCTTACTATATAAGAACTGAGATTCTATGAGTATATACTGAGTCGCATGGAATATGTGCAAATATATTATAGTGTAAAATGTAATGCATATTGCAAAATTTGTAAAGTTACGATGGTACATAAACATGATTATTTGCCACACATAGTTTATGGATGACTTAATTAGAATAGCTATAATCCCAGAAAATAAAGAAAAAATAAATAAGGTGCTTGGTACCCTGTCAACCATGTAGTGTGTTGCATATTTGTTGACATTCCATAGACTAATTAGCTTTAGGTTTGTGTAAAGAGATGATAATACGCATTGATTTAGTCTTTTATTGTTGTAGCTATAGAGCTATATGAATCTAATTAAAAACCTATATTTCATGCAAAATTAGAAATAATATGAGCCCATGCAGTCTTCTTTTGAATCATAGACAAATCAAACATAATCCTACTACTAGTAATTTCAGTTGAAAATGGTAGTTTTTATTGGTCATAAAAATGTTGCTTGCACACAAAAAGAAATAAATTTTGATTGTTCATGAACAAAAACAAAATAAAAAATCACTTGAAGTGATTTTTTTACTGTTAAGATATGTACCAAGTTGGTTCATATCTTATAACAGACCATTCTTCATGTCACAAAATGCATCGTGAATAAATAATGGCCGTATTGTGTAAAAGTTTAATTAATAGAGAAGTTTTCAATTCGTCTTGCTTTGTAAGACTACAGATTTATATATGTCAATGTAGCTCAAAATAAATAAAATCATTTAATATATAGGTTTGTAAAGGTAGGCTCACACATAAGATAACAATATGTGACATTTAAGAAGTGATTTTATATTAGTTTATTATTTTAAAAAATAGGACGATAGCCTGGCATACTTAGCCCACTCATAGTTCTTAATAATAAAAGTAATTTACAGAAGTAAGATAACATTCATCATTTTGTCTGTATGCCAAAATAACTGATTCTTTGATATCAGAGTGAAATTCGATTTGATGTGCATGCATCAGAAAATATTAGATATGCGGACCAATTATATCTAGTGAACATTCTGTACTTGTTGATAGCCATTATGAGCGATTCTGTCTTTGTAAAGATTTATGAAAGTAGTGCAAAAGGAGAAGAAAATCAAAATATATTTCCTTTAATTTATGAATAACTGTTTTGATTTTGTGATGTGTCGCATTTTTAAATGTTCTTGATAAATAAGAAAAGAACAGCAGATGCATACACAGAGAGAGAGAGAGAGAGAGAGAGAGAGAGAGAGAGAGGTGGAGAATGATAGGCCTAGATAGTGTAGAGAGAAAGAGAAAGGAAGAGAGAGAGAGAGAGAGAGAGAGAGAGAGAGAGAAAGAGAGAGAGGGAGAGGGGGGGGGGGAGGAGATTACAGATTGCAATGAAATCTGGGGGATAGATTAATTATGTGAGATCAAGTACCACTAACAGCAAAAGTTAGAAATCAATCTTGAAATAAAATATTGAAAGAAACAAGAGAGAGAGAGAGAGAACATGAAAGGGTGTTAGAGTGAAAGCGAATATAAGAGATTGAAGGATATCAATCATCTCAATAAATTGCATCTTTCCTCACATCATAAGCAATTTGAAGTTAGCTCTTGAGGATTTAATACTAAAAATAAGAAATGCCTTGATTTTGACAAATTAGAAACTGGTAAGTAGACTACAGTACAGTGAATGACGTCATGTTACAGATGACAAAATGGCTTCTACAGGAGAACTTACACTCGACAGAGGTAAATATACTATACATTTGTAATTATTAATATCTCTTGGATGTCGCCAATATTTCAGTAATTTGTGCTGTATTATATAAATATGGTATCTTCTGATCGTTATCAAGTAAGAACTTCCGTGTGATGATGTGAATAAGTGTGAAAAGTAGAGTGTTTTTATCCGCTCTGCATTACGCCCATTTTCATACGCGACTCGCTGTTGTTTACAGGAAGAAAGGGTCGTTAGAACGTTTATTGACGGGGGATGGCCGGGCGGAGAGGGCAGGGAGGGCATGGCTAGGCTTAGGGTTGGCCCGGTGGACGTGGACTGGGCAAAATTGGTGGGTTGGTGACCAAAAACTCTCACAAATTTTGAACTTGCAAACCTTTTGCAATCAAATTTTCAGCAAGATAAAAATAGGCTTCAACTTGTCATATTGACAATCAAGATTGTCAACAGTTGAATGGGATGTCCGTCTTGTCTTGCGTAGCGTGTCTGTCAACAAAATTGAAAGTTAAACAATCTTGAAATAGATCTATCCAGAAATGATTTCTCAGTCAGTGATTTAAAAAACTGAAATATAATGGAACAAGTCACATATTTCTTATCTAACACTAACGTCTCACAATTTTTTTTAAAAGTCGACTAGATTCTAGACTAATTGGGAGTTCAGAATTTGTTCTCAAAACTTGAGCTTAACCTTGTTTAAACGTCTAGTTCTAGAGGTCTAGGTCAAAAGGAGCATGAAACCAAATTACAAATGGCTGATATCCATATTCAACATTTTTGGCCATTTCAAACTGTTCATACCAATCAAAATCATGATAAAAACAATAAAATTTACCTAGATCCTCTAAATTGTTTAAATATAAATAGGGCATCAAACGACAAAACAAATGATTTTATATAATATAGACTATAAAATTCCTATTTTTTATTGGATAAGTTTGATTTTACCATCATGATGGTGCCAGTTCCATGAAGGTTTTTTTTTTAAGTCGACCAGCTTGAATTTGTTTTATTTTTAATTTTCTTCCAACACCACAGTCTACAGAAACTCAGAAAGTATTAAAAAAAAGATAGATTATACTTCTATGATGAGATGAGTTATTGAAAACTATGTTTGCCATCTTTTTTTTGTTTACATGGAATCTGTATTACAAAACAATTTTGAGTCACCTTTTCCTGGGTTCTCAAAACCCTGTCAATATTTTATGGATGTGTAGGTGATGTCTATTGCTGTGATATACGAAGCACTCCATCTCTCAATGTTTTCAAATCCAATTAAAATACTTATTTGTTCAACTGAGAGATCTTATTTTGTAGAATTTAGTAAAAAAGAGCTCTTAACCAGCGCAGCTGAATGATTTTTTATAAAAGCTGCGCTATATAAATTTATTATTATTATTCTTATTATATGTCATTACTTTTAAATGTACTTAAAACTCATACAAATTGTTATCAAATCAATTTTATGTCTTCTTTTATTAGATGTCAACCGTGCGGTTCAGTTGCTGCAAAATCTACAGCAACGTGAGTATTTCCTTTCGATATCTAGCTTTTCAGTTGTATTGCTTGTACTTGGTTGACTAATTGTGGAAGAAAGCAAAACAACTGCAAAGCTTCACGTGTTCTTTTTTATTTCATGATTATAGGAAGTACCCATACAAACATGTACATGTAGTAAGCTGTCATTTGAAGAAATCATTTTAGACATTGTGTTTTCTGTGAAAACATTCTTAATGTATTCAATTTCATTTTCATCTGCATATTTGAAAACTTCACAGAAGACCAGATAATTTATCAGTATCCAAAATTGTCATCTCTAACCCTCATGAATTTTTCTCTTGTTTTTTCCTTCTATGAACTTCCTTCATAATCATTTGATGGTCGATTAAAGAATTATTTCAGAGAAATATGTTTTGATAGTTGTAAATAAGTGTGAAGAAATGAGTACATTATGTAGTTGAGGTATTTGAAGAAAAGACAGAGAAAATTGTCAGACTTGTCAAGTATAGGAATCTGAAGTTAAATATTCTGTCATATCATGAGGAGAGTCATGAAGTATGTACATGTATATCAATGGAGTTCACAAGTCTGTGAAACGGGGGATGAAAAGCTATCAAACCATTGAAGGAATTGCCATATTGTCATGGGGTAGAGGCAGGCCTGATAAAAACCCGATTTAAATCAGTTTCCCGATTTTTTTTTTTTCTTCTTCCTGATTTATATAAAAAAAAATAAAAAATCAAGATTTTATTTATTTATTTTTTTTTTTTTTACCAATTTTTTTCTTTTTCCATTTTTTATCCTGATTTTCCCCGATTTCCCTCTTATTTTCTCTATTTTTCCCTATTTTTCCCAGTTTTGTCCCAATTTTCTTATTTGAAAGGGGGGAATGTTGTTAGATGCCATTTTTTCCCCGCAAATGCTCTTCTTCTTTTTTACTCAAGGGGGGCGTGGTTGAGAGGAAAACAAAAACCTATTTTTTTTAGTGCTCACTAGAGGTGAAAGCCCCTTTTTCACCTCAGTTAAATCAAGCAATATAAGATATTTTGTCTGATTCTGAAACTTAAATGTACTCTGCTTTTAAATGTATTTTGTTTCATTGATACTTATCAATATTCGTTACCTGTATAATTTATTTGCTCTATTATGTTATTTTATTTTTAATATTTGAGTGAAAAAATAAATAAATCTAATCAAATCAATTGTATTGGTGTAAAGAAATTTTTGGCTTGCACCCAGTTAGATGTAGATGGTGTAATCTTGTAATTCTAAAAATCTTTGAACAAGCAGGATTTGAACCTAATAATAATAATAATTATCATTTATCAGCATTGTATTTATCTTTTTCCAACTACTTCAGAGTCTGGCTTGCCTACACAGAAGCTGATTGCTTTACAGGCCATCTTAGAAAGTGATTTCTTCAACGCTGTGAGGGAAGTGTATGAACATGTCCATGAGACAGTAGACATACAAGGGGATCCTGAGGTCAGAGCTAATGCTACAGCCAAGGTAAGCATCATACTGTGTTCATACTTGTTCTTGTGTAGATCATAAGCTGTGAGTATGAACATGTCCATGAGACAGTATACAAGGAGATCCGGAGGTCAGGGCTAATGCTACAGCCAAGGTAAGCATCGTACTGTGTTCATACTTGTACTTGTGTAGATCATAAGCTGTGAGTATGAACATGTCCATGAGACAGTAGACATACAAGGAGATCCTGAGGTCAGAGCCAATGCTACAGCCAAGGTAAGCATCATACTGTGTTCATACTTGTACTTGTGTAGATCATAAGCTGTGAGTATGAACATGTCCATGAGACAGTAGACATACAAGGGGATCCTGAGGTCAGAGCCAATGCTACAGCCAAGGTAAGCATCGTACTGTGTTCATACTTGTACTTGTGTAGATCATAAGCTGTGAGTATGAACATGTCCATGAGACAGTAGACATACAAGGGGATCCTGAGGTCAGAGCTAATGCTACAGCCAAGGTAAGCATCGTACTGTGTTCATACTTGTACTTGTGTAGATCATAAGCTGTGAGTATGAACATGTCCATGAGACAGTAGACATACAAGGAGATCCGGAGGTCAGGGCTAATGCTACAGCCAAGGTAAGCATCATACTGTGTTCATACTTGTACTTGTGTAGATCATAAGCTGTGAGTATGAACATGTCCATGAGACAGTAGACATACAAGGGGATCCTGAGGTCAGAGCCAATGCTACAGCCAAGGTAAGCATCGTACTGTGTTCATACTTGTACTTGTGTAGATCATAAGCTGTGAGTATGAACATGTCCATGAGACAGTAGACATACAAGGAGATCCGGAGGTCAGGGCTAATGCTACAGCCAAGGTAAGCATCATACTGTGTTCATACTTGTACTTGTGTAGATCATAAGCTGTGAGTATGAACATGTCCATGAGACAGTAGACATACAAGGGGATCCTGAGGTCAGAGCTAATGCTACAGCCAAGGAAAGCATCGTACTGTGTTCATACTTGTACTTGTGTAGATCATAAGCTGTGTGTATGAACATGTCCATGAGACAGTAGACATACAAGGAGATCCTGAGGTCAGAGCCAATGCTACAGCCAAGGTAAGCATCACACTGTGTTCATACTTGTTCTTGTGTAGATCATAAGCTGTGAGTATGAACATGTCCATGAGACAGTAGACATACAAGGTGATCCGGAGGTCAGGGCCAATGCTACAGCCAAGGTAAGCATCATACTGTGTTCATACTTGTACTTGTGTAGATCATAAGCTGTGAGTATGAACATGTCCATGAGACAGTAGACATACAAGGAGATCCTGAGGTCAGGGCCAATGCTACAGCCAAGGTAAGCATCATACTGTGTTCATACTTGTTCTTGTGTAAATCATAAGCTGTGTGTATGAACATGTCCATGAGACGGTAGACATACAAGGAGATCCCGAAGGAAGGGGCAAATTTTTGACCAAGGTTTGAAAAACGCTGTGTACTTGTACTTGTAATAAGAGGTCATAAACATGTCATGAAAAGTATCATACAATTTCGTGTCTAGTATCTGTATGTGTTTTTTTTAAGGTGAACGCCAACTTTGGAAATATATTGGATATACATGTATATTAATATACATATATTTTTTGAATTTTGAAAAATATGAATGAAGTGTAAATTGTAAAAACATGAGCCCTGCAAGTTTATACCTGTAGCGAATCTGTACATTTGTATAACTTTGTAATTATTATTTTTAAAAATGTAATGTTGTTAATTAACAAATATTGATGTACATGTCCATGGCAATCGATAATGAGTTGCATTATCCTGAGGTCTCTGTATTTGTATTGTGTTACTGTTTATACTGGGGACATGGACATGCTGCTAAATTAGAAAACAGCTGATCATTAAGACTGGAAATAGGTCTTTATTGGACATATCCCCATCCATTAGAAACAAGGTACTCCACCCACTTAATTTCTCTTCTGTCTGTTGAGTGCTTCACATGTATCCCACTCTCTCTCTCTCTCTCTCTCTCTCTCTCTCTCCCCCCCTCTCTCTCTCTCTCTCTCTCTTCCCCTCTCTCTTACTTTTACTCTAACTCTCTTACTCTTACTTTATTATTGAAGGTATGCATGATTATAACTAGTTAAATACCTCAGTGATAGATGTCAAGGCTAATAATCCATTGCAATTTTATTTGTTGAGCTAAATGAGTACCGAAGTTACATTGAGTCTCCTTTGATTTTTGATGTGATTCATGAGAAATTGCTGTTCCTCACTTCATTTTCTCAGTCAGTTATTTATTTATTCAAATCAACACTAAACATTGTAGTAATGACAGATTTATTCTGCAAATCCAAGAAAAAATATTGCTTTGGAAGAATTAATATTAGAGTTTAACAGTAATTTAAATTGAGAATAATGTGGATTTGTGTAATAATCAATTCCGTTACTGGTAATCATTACTCAAGATTTCAAAGGGATGGATTACATTTTAATGATGACATACTGCGTATAAAGCAAAATAGATGCATTTAAACCTTAAACAGATACAAAAAAATCATGTATTTTAGAAAATAGTTCCTCTTTGAAAGCTAAGGTGTAGAATTTACCAGTTCAATTGATCTGATTTTCAAAGGTCAAAGGTTGCAGCTTAACTGATATCAAGTAATTGTTCAACCTCTCTCTGAATCGTAGTGATTATGATAAGCCCTGAATTGATATTGACTCCTAAAGCATTGTGTATTAAAGCGAAATCATTCAATCAATCAAGATTCTTAATGATCTCACTAAATCATTTTATGGAAGGAATACAAGTTTGAGGTTATCATATAGGATTGTTGATACATGTACATGAAATACATAGAGGTACATTGTTTACTGTGTCCTATATGGAAGAGGACTAGGACAGCTAGAGACAGAAGAGAATGGAAATTTCATGAGGAGGGCTTTCTCCAACGTCTGGATGAACTATAGCTTGATAGATAGATAGATACATGTAGATAGATATGGAAGAGAATTTTGCCAGTCGAATAAATTTGTCTTTGTTGCTGACTATTTCTGCATTTTAAACATAATCTGGGCATACATGTATTACAGCAATAATTGGTTACATGTTCACATTAAACACATTTAATTTTTGTCAACAAAATTATTATGAACCGAATTGGTGTGTAGTACATACTAGTAGCAAGAATGTTACAATCTTTAAAGTTTCTACGAAAGAAAACAGAAAGGGAAAAGACCTTTGATGATAAATTAATTTGATATCCCCTGCTCTAATGTATTGTGTTTTTGTGGGTTTAAAGTGACTAGGTAACATTGCCTCAGGTTCTGAAACAAAATCCTGGATTTAGCTCATGCTGCAATCATTAATATAAACCTTTAGGTCAGTCATGAATCCCATGACTTTTACAAGCCGATTGCCTGTCTGATTATCAAGATATTTATGATTGGAAATCGAAATTTCATTTTTTGTATTCCTAACAGTTTTTATTACACTAAAGTCTATTCGGGAAAATGATGGTAAAACCGGTCACTCAAAGATTTTTACTTTTTTGAGGCACTTCATGATCATTTTGAAGCGCAATTGTTGTTGGGCTTCAATATTACACCATATCACAGACACTGATAACATGTAGGGTCATGCATCTCAGATTTAACATTGTTAACCGATGCCTTTAATATGTGCTTGCCTACAGTAAGTTGCAAGCTTGAAAAGGGATTTATTTTGAGGCCAGGTGGCTTGTGGTAATATAAGATCACACTGGACGGCTGACAGGAAATTGGTCATTCCGAAAGGAAATATTTGAATGCCCCGTCTCAACCAAATATTTCCTGAACTCCAAATTATCATTGTCTACAAAATGTTGTGGTCTACTTTGCAAGGATTTTATTTTTAAATAAAGTTTTATCAGGTCCCGGACAATATACAGGATGAGGTTATTATATTATTAACATTTTAACTCTGAAATCATCAAGGACATGATGTGTTTCCTTTAAATTGTGTGACTTTCTCTTGCCATCGGTAAGAGAGTCAACGCTTATATTATTGTTGACCGTTTCTTTTTTTCAGCGCAGTATCATATTTTCAAAATAGAATGTGTATACATTTTTCGTATCGCATTGATGATTGCCAATTAATGTGTTCATGTAAATATGTCAGGGAAAATCATAAACGTACTGTGACGAATTTGATGTTTCAGAGAAGATGTTAGATAATAAAGAAGGATAGATACAATATGAAAAGAAAAACTTAAGACAGGGCTCGACATTAACAAGTGGCACCAAAAATTCAATTCTGAACCCTTACAATGTTGAACTTTTTAGATAGGGCTCGTATATAGAGACTGTAAAAACTTAAAAATTCCCCCTCCAACCCCCTCCCAAAAAAAAGTTGGTGTGGAGCCCAGCTGAAGAAAAAGGGACTGAAAAAAAGAGGTACAAATTTGCAGAGATTGCAGAGATCAATGTTGTTTCAAAACAATAGAATTCTTGTAGAGCCGTTTTACTTACACTGTACACTCGGCACTTGACAAGCACAAAGTATGATCATACCCCAACGGCAGTCTTTACTATACTGGAAGTAGAAGAAGAAGAATACAATACATGTTGTAATAAGATAATATTAATATGATGTTCTAGGTTTATAACATGTGTTTAGTTTCAGAATTGCAACTAGATCCCAATCAAAAACTTTAATCAGTTCTTTTTTTCTTTTTTCTTTTGTCTTCCAGGCTACCGTAGCAGCCTTTGCAGCTAGCGAGGGTCACGCCCACCCAAGGGTCGTTGAACTCCCTAAGACGGATGAAGGTTTAGGGTTCAATGTAATGGGAGGGAGAGAGCAGAACTCACCCATCTATATCTCAAGGATCATACCAGGGGGTGTGGCCCATCGGCATGGGGGTCTCAAGAGGGGTGATCAGCTACTCTCGGTCAATGGTGTGGTAAGTTTAGGAAGAAAGGAGGCAATATCCTTAATTTGCAGATTTAAAACAAGTTTTAGGAATTACTGTTCACCTAGAATGCTGTTTTATGCGTAATATACAATACATGGATGTGGTAAGTTCAAGTTCAAGTTCACGTTTTATTTTCCACATTCCATTAAAAACATAATATTAAAAACATAAATATTATGAACAATAGCATATGAATATATAAGCAATACAATACAGTGAAACTTGAAAATGTGGAAGAGGACCGCATAGGCCATTGGCCTTTCGAGGCAGAACCTAACAAAGATATAAATTGGACAATATGTTCTACAAGCACAGAATATTGCTTGACAAACCAACAAATAAAGTCAAACAGAATATAAAAGATTCATAAAAGTTCATGAAGAAAGTGAGGGCAACATCTTTAATTTGTAGATTTAAATAAATTTAGGAATCAAAGTTCACCTAGAAAGCTGTTTTATGCATAATATACAAAACATGGGAGCTGTTTTTGTTTGGGGGGGGGGGGGGGGTGTGAATTGTGTGTGTAAGGGATATAGAGAACATTTATCCAGGGCCCTGTTGCATTAAACTTACTATTAAAGTTAACTTTGCCATCAATGGCAACTACCATGGTAACAAGGCTCAACAGCCAATCAAAATCAAGGTTTCCATGGTAGTTTATCACCAATGGGAAGTTTTGTGCAACCGGCCCAGAACAAGTTGCTCACAAAATCATTTGCATGTTTGTAAAATTAAAAAAAATCACTGTGGTAATGATTTGTTTTGTTTTGTTGGGGGGAGGGGGAGGGAGGGAGGGCATAACCTTGTTGATAATATCCACTCTTCAATCAGTTAAAAGGACCAAGGTAAATGACTATTATCTGGAAGCCTTCTTTTTTTAGAAACTAGATGTTGAAAATATACAGACACTAATATTCAACCATCAGATGGGCTGCTCATTGCTATGTCATCACAAATACTTTGACTGTCTTGTTTCAGTCTGTAGAGGGCGAGCAGCATGAGAAGGCCGTGGAGCTCCTGAAGTCTGCCTCGGAGAGAGTCAAGCTTGTTGTGAGATATACACCCAAGGTGCTCGAAGAAATGGAGACAAGATTTGATCGACAGAGAGCAGCGCGTCGGCGACAGATGTCACCGGAATGAACACACTACCCACCTATTGACTTTCATGTAGTAAGTTTAAATATTAATAGAAAGTACACCTGTGATGCCTAATTCTATCTCTATAGAGCATTGTGTGCCTTCCAGCATTATGGATTCTGTGTTTTTATAAAGTTTTAAACTTTCGTTTTAACTGATGATATTAAATTCAATGCATTTGTTTGTATTCTCTTGACTGTCATTTATCATAGTTGACAGATACATATTAAATTGATCGTGATATGTTGAGTTGGTCTTGTATAAAATGAGTTCATATTCATGTTTCTGATTGACATTCTAATCAAATATCTTCCTTTCTTCTTTGCTTCATCTCCCCTCCTCTTCTCTCCTTTCATTATGTGGTTTTGTCTGTTTCTGTCTTCATCTTCCACCCTTTCTCTCTGTTTCTGTTCTTGTTTCTCTTGTCCTCTCTTCTTTTCTCTGTATACTCACTTTCTCTGTCACTTTTTCTCCCATGCTCTCTTTCTATCATACTCTCTCTCTTTCTATCGTACTCTCTCTCTCTTTATATCATACTCTCTCTCTCTTTCTATCATACTCTCTCTCTTTCTATTATACTCTCTCTCTCTCTCTCTTTCTATCATACTCTCTCTTTCTTTCTATCATACTCTTTCTCTCTTTCTATCATACTCTCTCTCTCTTTCTATCATACTCTTTCTCTCTCTCTCTCTCTTTCTCCCCCTCCTCCATCTCCTCTCTCTCCCTCTCTCTTTCTATCCCTCCCTCCCTCCATCTCTTCTCTCTCTCATCCAGGTTGTATCGGAAGCAGAATTTCATGCAATGTTCCTTGCCTATAAACCAACAACTGGACTCAATATACAGCGTGTGAAGCGACTATATACTGCTACAAGCTGCCATCTATGTATTACGTATTGAACCTGTATTTCCTAAAGAGCTTGTATACTTCGCAGTAACAGGGGGGTCAAAGGTCACCATCTCTGTTAGGATTACCATTTCCTGTGGAGCAACTCACCCTCTTATGTGTGCTTTGGTCCCTCCCTCCCTCGCCCTTCCACTGGCTAGCCCGTTAGGAACCACTTGCATTACATGGAAACCACTTGGAAGTGCTTATCAAGTGGACCCAAACTGGACTAAAGTCAGTGTAAATTTTCTGGTAAAATCTGGAATTGTTAACTACTTAAAAAGATACTGTAATCTTACTTACCATATATATGTATGTATTCCTTTGAAATGAAACTTCATAAATTAATCCAATCATCTAGATATAAATTAAATCATGAAATACTAAGCCTAATTAAAATCACATCTTTAATCTATATAGAAATTGTGTGATATACCAACTTGAACTTTTATCCAACACATAAAAGTACATTCAACTGCAGCTCACAAAGCCTTATTTTCAAGTAGTTGCCAAATGTTTCCATGGTGGATTTTAGAAGTGTGCATTTGCAATGGCTGTCTAGTTGTTAGTTTTGCTAAAGATAGCTTTAGAGCACAAACGATGTACCAATATTCTCTTGTTTTTAATTGTATGGTCACATGACCTTTTAAAGAATCTATCGAGCAATTTGTATCATCGATTATCAATTGTAAATGTATTTTATAAGAATCTCAAAGTGTTGCTTCACAAGCTAGATGTTTGCTATTTATAACTAGTATATAACTCTATATTATACTGCCTTCATACTTATTAATGTGCCCCTGACAAAAATTGTATCAATCTGTCATCATTATTGCTTGCATACTAAGCTAAGCTAAAGCCTCGGTCACAAATGCCATTACGAAATGCTACGTACGCCGTACGAACGATTTTCAGACAATGGAAATTCAGGAAGACAATGGAAAAATAGGGAGATTCGTACAAAATTACCGTTCGTACTAACCTTTGTGACCGTAGCATGAGCAGTCACCTTTTTCCTAGGAACGCTGGCTCCACAAACATTCAAACCATTTGTTCCTATCTTGAGCAATTCCATATGCCTTCTGGAAGGTGCTGCATATGGTGAACAAAAACAAATCTTATGTTGGGTTTAATTTTCAGTATTTAATTAAACAGAATAGACAGTAAGGACTTTAAAAGATACAGCTTCTAATGGAACAGCCCCAAGATATTGCTTTGGTTGTCAGCTTTGGATTTTAAAATCATCTTTCATTTTAGCATTTGAATTTGTCCCCTATTAGCATACAGAATTCATATCAAATGAATTTCATTGGATGAACTGAGAAGCGTATTTGAAGAATTGAAACATGTATCAAGTATTCATCTATTCCTTTCAAGTAATATATAGAGAGAAAAAGATATTGGATCATATATATTGAAAGATTTTCATACATTTTGTAACGGTGAACAAATTGCCAATCATTTGTAAATATAGAAGAGTGTAATGCGATATGTATAACGGTAGCTTCATATTATTAATATTATTCTCAATGAACATAGAAAATGTAAATTTTAGATATTCTGATAGTTTACTGTATAATGGAATGTAGGCGCTGTGCTAGGGATAAGTAGATTGATAGACTGAAAGAAAAGTCAAATTTGCCAAAATAAGTCGGACAAGAAAATTAAGTTAGATATTCATTCATAGACTGGAGCTATGGTAAAATGACACCTTTTTTCTTCTTTCTTCAGTCATTCAATTTGAGGCTATTTTAACAATGAGTCACAAAGTATGCATGTAGCGAACACAGTAGCATGTGAATATTAAAGCACCAAATGTATACTGCTAACTAGTGATAATCATATCTGATTCCTAGGATCAATTTCACAATGCTTTTTCAGATTTTCAGATGTTCAGTTTGGAAACAATTTATGACAAATTTGCATAACTTTCCTCTGTTAATGGAGTTCATAATATGTCAAAAAATGTCAGCTTAAGCTTTGCATCTTCATTATGAAGTGTTATTCCAAGTAGAGTTGCATCATCTTGCATGCCTTGATAATATTGTATCGGCCAAGTCTGAAATGTTTATCAAAACATGCATTATGCTATTAACATTATGCCATTAACATTATGCCATTAACATTATACTATTAACATTATGCTATTAACATTATACTATTAAATTGCTTTCAACTGTAAAGTTTAATACAGGTAGCCAGACTATCGTTGCTTACATGATACAGTCAAACCTGTCTATAGCGACCGCCTAAGGGAAACACAAAAAGGGGTCTTTGTAGACAGGTGGTTACGAAAGCAGGTTTGACTGTATAATGGAAATTTGCAGTGACTTTACATTCCCTGTTCCTGCTAAGATTTTATTATTTTCAAATGAACAATTTACTTCATGTAGAGTTTTAAACAGAGGTATATTCCTTTATCAAGATCAACAGGATTTTAATTGTAGGTGATCTAATGTCGTAGTACGATGTATTGAATTTTAAAATGTTAGAATAGAGACTCTTCAATTCTATAGGTGTTTGAGTTATAGCCCAGATCCCAGTAATGTAGACCAAGAACCAAGACCATGCACGTGGGTACAAGGCCTGGACCCTTGTCAATTACATGTAGATTGTTTGAAATTGGTTTTTAAATCTCAATTGTAAAATGCCAACATGCTTTCATAGCAGGCTCCTTGCAAATCTTTTAGATAACTGGTTTGATTTGCTCTAGTCTGCTTTTAGACGTGCTTTGAGTTTATCAAGTTTTCTATACTAAGACTTTGGGGGTGTTTCACAAAGATCCAAGTTGAACTTCTCTTTAAGTTGGACTTAGCAATTATGGAAGGCCGTTGTCATCTTTGAAAATATTTTGTAAAAGTTATTTTAAAAGGCATAAAATGTTGATTCAAACAATTTATATTTTGTATTATCAAGGAGATTTCATGTTCTTGATGTGGAATTTATGAAAAGTCCCAAATATTTGAATTTTTTGCTTTTGAATATATTTTATTTGAAGGCTACAAATGGCTCTCCATAATGTTTAAGTCCAACTTAGAGTTCAGTTCGAGTTAGGATCTTTGTGAAACGCCCCCCCCCCCTGGAACACTTCAATATATGCTTCTGACTCTCTTCTTTGAATATGTACCATACTTAAATTTATAGTGGCACCATCTACTCAAGATTTTATTGAATGATTTGTTTGTAACATCTTTATAGTGAACAATCACAATGGTCTATTTTTGTAATGTAACCAAATTTATACTTAAATGCCTCGATATAAATTATTTCATTCACCTGGTATGAATAATTGTATTTCAATACCGGTAGTCATAATGTAAATTGCATATATTACAAGTTGTTATGACAAATTGCAGTACTCTGGTAGCTGCTGATCTCCGTTAGAGCGGAGGAAGAAGAAGAAGAAGAAGTAGGGCAGGCCATGATGCTTGTCCTACCTAGCAACAACTAATGTGTGCAATTTGAATTCTGACCATTGAGATACATTTATTTGCAACAGGTAAATGAAATAACTTATATCGAGGCGCTTCACAAAGGCATGCATAAATTTTGTTACGTTATGAAATTTGCCTATTCTCACCATACTTACTATGGCAAGGTAGTTTGATGAATTTTACCACATTATTTTAGCTTCAGTTTATGTGCATGTTGTTTGAAATTGTAGTGTTTATAAGATTATGTATAAGATTCTTGAAACCATGTATAAATATTCCTGATTGACCAAGTAATAAAGTATTAATATCATGTACAAAATATGGAGTTGTATTTTTGGCAGTTAATTTATGTCTTTTCAATTTAAATTCATTGCCACAGTGTTTGCTAGACCATTATCTTAATCAACATAATCATTAACAAGCAGTTGCAAAGCATGGGTCCAAGATTTGAAAGGGGGGGGGGGTTCAGTGAATGAAATGTGAATTTAATAACAAGGCTCAAATTAGGGGGACAATATAGGAAGGAATCATGTCATTTTCATGCTTCCTGCCCCTTTTTCCTACGCTTTCCTTGCTCTCTCTTTCCCTCCCTCTCTCTCGCTCTCTTGCTTCTTTTTCCTCTTTAAACAAAAAAATTCATAGATTTGGGAGCATTTTCCTCCTTCTTGTCACCACTTGTCACCATGTTGGCAAAAGAATGATTGACACAGCCTTTTAAATTTTTTGAATGAGTCTAGAAAAAGTAGTTACCAGTATACTTTTCCACTCCATCCCTTCCGACAATAGTTGATCCACCGTCGTCATCATCTTTCTACTCATACTGTTGTCATTTTGTATTAAATCACATGATATTCATTGTCTACTTTAAGGTTATTTTCATTTTTTAAGTCTCCTCTTACTACTATTTATTCTCGTCTCCTGCCAATCTTCTTCTTCCTCGTTCTTCTTTCTCTTCTTCTTTGTCTAACTATTTTCCCCCCTTCTTCTCCTCAACATTTTATTTTAATTTTACTCTCTAGAAAAAACATTCCCCTCTCCTGGAATCTTCATTTTTACAACCAAGTTGAGGAAATAGTGTATTATTCCGAGTTATCATAATTCAACACCCCCCCCCCCCCCCCCAAAAAAAAAAGAAGTGAGAGAGAGAGGGAGAGAGAAAGAAACTGGCCAGAGTCAAACGAGATCAGAGCCATCTACGGCAAGATCACGCACAGTCTATCAGTAGCTGACGATATTCTCCGACACAGCACAGCCTCCTCTTTTCGTGGGCAACTTTCTTTAAAAGGACTGTAATTCCAAAGTAAGTATGTATTTCAGAAAAAATTAAACTTGAGATGTTGTTGATGACTGCTATTGATCTCTCTGAAGCTTTACATTTATTTTGAGGTAGATTAATACTCTCATAATTGTGCCGAAACACCCATCCGATGACCCGGTTTTCTCTATGGAACGACCACGAGCTGTGAACCCAGGGTTGCGGGGGCACTCGTTTTCACGCTTCCGTTGTAGTCTAACTCTAGTCTAAGCTCCAATAAAGTCAGGGGTAGCTGAATGTCGATTCTTCGTCGGTCATTACATAGCCGGCCGGCCGAGAATGTTACACTAGTTTGCTTTTCTTTATACAATGACTTAGCAAATCTGCAAGTAGCTTAGTGCTCCCTCCCATACTCATTTACCAGGGTATGCAGATATCATTCTATTGAATTTGTGATTGAAGAGTCAATAATTCTTGAGTGCCACTGTTGACATTGAACTAAGCAAACATGACCCTCTTCCCGATTTGCGATGATTATGATGTGAGGTAGACCGTGCAGCTATTGTAGATAAATCGGTCATGCCGGTACCTTGTAATGTCGGTGAAAGGTTAGACTATACAAATAATATTCCCTGTCCTTTAACCTACATTACATGTATGTAGTCTTTGACTTTGAGAATAATGTAAGTAATTTACTGCTTCCTGAGGAAAAGTGTTTATAGAAATGGAGTAGACCTATACTTTAGTCTATAAAGTATAAGACTTTTAATAGACTTTATTAAAAGGAGAATATAGTCCAAAGACCAAAGGCAAAGGAAATCGTAAGAGTTTTCACTAGTATTATATACATGTAGCTACGGATCTGGAAAGCTTATTGATCACTTCATAACCTTTTACCCATATTTTTCATCAGATTTTTTTGTTCTCACACTTCACCTGTTTCTCTGATTTTCTGGTTTTATCTGCTTTAAAACATTCTTTGTGTGTATATATTTTGTTAAACTTTAACATGAATAAATATCCAGTCTAGTCTGGATGTTGCTGTAAACAGTTGGAATTAATTTGAACAAATGAAATATTAAATGAACAAATAATAAGTAATTAAAAACACTTATTCCATTATTTATTTTATATTTCATGTCATTCTCTTTTCAGTATCAACCATGGCTCTCCCAAGCACATTCAGGAAGATGATGGTCACCAAACTATCCACTAATTTCAGAGAAGCGGTCAAGATCAGTTCTGTTCCTATGATACAGCCTGCTGCTGATGAAGTGCTTGTGAAAACAAGGTCAGTTCATGTTCTTCTATTTCTTCAGGTTGAATACATCTGTTTCCTTCAGGCTTGAAGATTCTTGCAGATAGTTGACTCGGTCTGTGTGTAGGTGACTGAGTTCAGGTGCAGCATGCATACAATTTATAAGGTGCAAGTAAACAATCTTGTCCATTTTAGCTCTGGCCCTCCGTCAGTCTTTGATGATAATTTCTAAAGACCAAGTCATTCCTCTTCAATTCTGCAGCTTTTCTATTTATTCTTTTGTTTTTGGGGTTACTATTTTTGTTTGTACAGACAATAATTTTGAAGGTTTGAATACAAATTGTAATAAAACTGTGATAAAGAATCTTCATACTTTGATAAGTAAAATTGTTGATACTTATTTCTAGTCTATTCAGCAGACCTTTGTTTACAGATTCAGATTCAGCTTCAGACTTTATTGATTTCAATCCAAACAGATAGGATCATTCTCAATTTGTGTATACATTGGATAACAAATTTCAAAGTTATAGTGTAAGATAGATAATTGAGTGTAAGAGTAAAGATATCAATGAGCAGGAGTGACAAAAATTAACATACTACTGCATGTCTCACCTGGGGGGGGGGGGGGGGGGTGGTGTCTATGTTAAGCCCTAGATCCTTGGTAGTATATGGGGCCTTAGTAGTTGATTAACTTGCATGTCTTAGCTTACAAGTATGTAAGTGCTTGCTAATGTTATGTAGCACTTTGCATCACTGTTTGTAGTATCTGTTCAGAGCCTGCCATAAGGCTGTTAACTCATATTTTAACACCAAGTTAACACCCTTCTTGTTCTCGGCAATTATACATCAGCATCAGCATCAGTATACGGAAGTGTGAGGTGATCCTGTTGAAAATTCCGGTCGTTTCATTGAGTGGTGCTTCGTTAAAAAATGAACCTGAACTATTTTTGCTCGCATGGCAGGTGGACGCATATATTAATTTTATGGAAGCATTTGGTGCTGAGAGGACCAGTGCTTGTCCAATCTAATCTTGTTAGAAGTGAGTGAGGATGAGGAGATGACAGATGTAGGAAGACTATTCCAGGATTCTACTACTCTCTGACTGAAGCTGTTTCTTCTTAGGGCTGTGTTGCTCCTTTGCTTATACAGCTTCTGGTGGTGTCCCCTTGTAGCTTCATGAGGTGCAGATGTGAAGAAGGCTGCGGGATCGTAGTTTACGAGTCCGTTCATCAGCTTGTAGACCTCAATCATGTCGCCTCTTATCCTTCTGTATTGCAGTGAATACATTTTGAGGTTTTTAAGTCTGTCTTGATAGGATAGGTGTCTGATTTAGGGTATTAACTTTGTTGCTTCTTTCTATATTGCTTTCTTATCATTCTTGTTTTGTGTAGATATGTAGGGATCAATGCATCTGAGATCAATGCCTCAGCAGGAAGGTATGCAAACACAGGTGAACCACCATTTGGAGCTGGCATGGAGGTGAGTTACAATAGGTGTAAAGGCCCTGGGGAGTGTTTAACAAAGACTAATATAGACTTTAAGTTAGACTTAACTATGGCAGGCCATTCATGCCACTGTTTGCTCTAACCATTCGTGGCATTGGTTTCTCAAGGGACGTACAAATTGTGGTCACAAATCTACAGAATTTACATTTTTTGATAATTTATTATTGAAAGGAAAAATATTATCTAAATATCATAATGGTGAGAGCAACCAGTGGCATGAATGGCCTGCCATAGTTAAGTCCAACTTACAGTTGATCTTAAGGCCCTTTTACACTTTCACGGATCGCATCACGGATCATCCCGGATCTTAATCCGGGGTGTTCCGGCGTGCGACACCACGATTTCTTCTCGATGCCGGTGTGGATACGTTCCGAACTGGGTGTATACACGGGCAAGTACGGTGTCTCCACGGACAGACAAGGTAGCAACGCGGACCACGCCGGAAACGCATACGGAGCTAACACGGATTTCAAGGAAGAGCACGGAGGCTACTGGGTACTTTTACGGTCCTTACACGGAGGTGTACGTTGTCTATTGGGATATCTCCGGAATGTTGACTGGTGACTTGAGCTTGTAGGCGCTCATTTGATATACGGAATTTCAAACCCGGATGAAACCGGTGTTAATACGGACCTCCCGGTGTCTACACGGACTGTCCCGGATGTATTCGGCGGCTACACGGAGGTACACGGTGCCTACAGGGAAGAGGACGGATTGTTTCATCCGTGAACTCCGGGATGAAAAATTAAGCAAGCTTAATTTTTTCCCCGGATATGCCGGTACGCCAAGGATCACGCCGGAAGCCTCCCCGGTGTATACACGGTAATGCCGGAGATAACACGGATGATCCCGGAGCGACGATCCGGGATGATCCGTGATGCGATCCGTGAAAGTGTAAAAGGGCCTTTAGTCTTTGTGAAACACTCCCCTGGTGTTTATTGTTTTCATCAGAGTTAGAAGTAGTACCTGGTGTCTCATGTTTGTATCTTTTTATTGTTGTTGTTGTTTAAGTTCCTTTGTAATTTTATTGACTCTGGCTACTTTTGTAATGTCTTTTGTACAAAATGACCAGTAGCCCTATACACTTCAGCTTAAAGTTTATTAGTTGGTGTTAGTGTAAAATATTAGTTGAACAATATTGATGTTTGCATTAGAAAGTGTATTTCCTTTTTCTAAGTTTAGAAAAGAAACAACAAAAATAGAAGCAATAACTTTTCAGCTTTCATGTTGATATTTTCTTTAAGAGCAATTGTGAAAATGTGTAAAATATCTTGTTTTCAGAGTGTTGGAGAGATTGTCAGTGTTGGAAGTGGAGTGAAGAATCTCAAAGTTGGACAGGCCATAGCCAGCATGACATGGGGCGCATTCGCTGAGTACAATGTAAGTGTGTCAAAAAGATTCAAAATTTGTGTTTTATTAAAGGTAATACAAAGTTTTAGGAAATTTTGAAAATTGGGTGGGTGGATAGTGATTCTTTACAATTTTGATATATTTGGATGCCCCTGTTAATGTATTTTATGCAGTAGAAAATTTAGCCCCTAAAACACTTCCGCTTTCGAGAAAAATTGAAAATAAAAATTTACCGGTCGATAGATAGGTTGATATTAATAGAAATGATTGTTTAGCAAATTAAGTTATTATATTAGAGGTTAACATTTTGACACGCTTGTGAAAATAATGGATTGTTCATTGATTCAATTAAAATATAAGAAAACTTGATGTAGATTTTCATTACCGGTAATGAAATAATTAAATCAAGCAATATAAGATATTTTGTCTTATTATCAAAATTAAATGTACTCTGTAAAGTTATTTTATTACGTACGTACTTATCAGTATTTTGTTACTTGTTTAATGTTTAATTCATTTGTTCTATTATATATTGTAAAACTGTATGGTGCATATATGTCATTTAAACTTTTGGATGTTTGAGTGGAAAAATCAAATCAAATCAAATCAAATCAAGTAATGAAATTTTAAAAAACACAACAACACATATATTATTATATAACTGTCAATGCAAAGTATCAATAATGATTTCTTCATCTTGTGACATGATTTTCATTTTCTGAAAAGGCTGTGCCAGCTAAAATGGCAATCCCTCTACCGGCAGCTAAAGCAGAGTTTATTACTCTCATGGTCAGTGGGATGACAGCTGATCTGAGCCTGGCTGAGGTGAGTTCAGAAGATATATGATGAGGATGATGAGGATGATGAAGATGAGGATGATGATGAGAATGAGGATGATGACGATGATGATGGTGATGATGATGATGATGGTGATGATGATGATGATTGTGGTGGTGATGATGATGGTGGTGATGATGATGATGATGATGATGATGATGATGATGATGATGATGATGATTGTGATGGTGATGATGAGGATGATGATGATGGTGTTGATGATTGTGATGGTGATGATGATGATGATTATAATGATGGTCATTTGGGCGAAGAAATGATTTTAAAAATGCTAGATATAAATGATGTCTACTTGATTGCTGGTATTTTGTAATATATTAATAAGATTGTAATGTTTTTTTAAAAAAAATATCATTATTTGTTTGCTTTATTTTCTTCACAGCTTGGTGAGATGAAAGCTGGGGAAAACGTTTTGATCACAGGTGAGGAAAGAACACTTGAAATTTATCCTCTGAGTGTGATGGAACTTCTTTTGTCACAGCCAATTAAAATTTGAATTATGCATCTAAAGATATTGAAAGTCTGACACACTCTGATTATGACATTTCAAGTGCATTGTATTATCAGCATAGCTATTATCTAAAACACTTCCTTGTGTGACCCTTTATTCTTCTTTTCTTTCCTTGTTTTTTATAGCCGCTGCTGGAGGAACAGGACAATTTGCAGTAAGCAATTTTAACCACACACTTTCATTCCTATAGACTTTTAAAACTGTAATTTGAATTCTTTTTTTACTCCAGTGAATCATACAAACCCTTTGCTAATGAAATAGCTTCTGTGAGAAAGGACCCATTCGACCACAAGCTGGTAATAGGTTTGAACAGTGCATGTTTAAGCTCAGTTTCCAATTGTATAAAATTGTAATAATGGTGGCTTCGTGTGTAGCGCAAATGTGATGATCCTTATGCTCCAACTTCAATACCCAATCGCAGCCGAGTAGCCAAATTATATATGTAGCACTCTGGCATATCTGGGCCCTGTTTCATAAAATTTGTTATCAATAACGAGCTACAATATCTGCTAAAGGCTACTAAAATCGTGGCATACGATTGGCTGCGAGTAAATTTGTTATATAAATTTTTTATTTTTTATTAAACAGGGCCCAGGTACCTATTTATTTGTAGATGGAGAGTTAATTGGAAAATCAATGTAGATTAATGTCTTGCCAAAGGACGTCAGTGTCTGGCTGGGATTTGAACCCTTAACCCTTGGATTCAGAGTCAAGTGAATGAACCACTATCTAACGACACCTCCACACAAATCGATTTCCAACATGTAATATATAGTCAGCATAAAATTAATTCATTTAAGTCCCTTCTATCACATCCCAGGTTCAGTTAGCTAAGCTTGCTGGGTGTCATGTGATCGGAACATGCTCAACAGATTCCAAAGTGGAATTCTTGAAGGTATGTTGAAGGCCTTGTAGGCCGCGATGCATTGTTATTCTCAATAAAACCATCAATCAATCAATCAATCAATCAATCAATCAATCAATCAATCAATCAATCAATTAACAGTAAGATAGTCTCAATTCTGAATGACTTTATATTCAAAGTGAAGTGATAAGTAAATAAGAGGTCTTGGGTAATCAAGATGACTAGAGCTGGTATTCAATTCAATACTTCAGTGTTAAGTGTTTTAATCAGTTTCGGTTGAGAGAATTAAGCTACATGTATATCAATTTTCTTCTGTCTACCTCTTTTATCCATATGCACTGTATTGTTTAAAGATAAACTTTAGTACTGGTAATGCGATTGCATTGTTAAAGAAAAGGTGTGGAAAGGATCAGAAACAGTTGATCATGTAGCATGTAAGTATTAGTGTGCACTGCAAGGTTCTGGAGTCATCAAAATCATAATAAATTTGACCGAGTCTTGGTAAAGTAACAAGCACTGTACACAGAAAGCTATATATGGGACAACACACATGGTGTCGGGGCTAGTACTACCTTGATTTTTTCCAAAATTGTTTGGCACATGTCATTTATTTGTAATCTTGAACATTCAGTGTAAGTTTAGTTTGATTCTGTGAGAATTAATTTTCTTTTTTTTACCAGAACTGGAGTTTATCTTTAATGTTGATGATTGCATTAGCCTTATCTTAGGCATAACAAATTCCATCACTGTAGCTACATGTTTACACTGTTTGTAGTTTTAAAAATGTCACCTATACTGTCCTAACAGGCATCATAATGAAACTGTATTCTATAGTTAAAAAGAGAAAAGTTCATCTTCCTTTGGATTGTAAGACGAATTTGAATTTTATCAGATATTCCTACTTCAATTCAATTTAAATTCAATTCAAATTTATTGGTCCACATGGAAATTTGTCATGTTTACATATGATATTTACAGGAAAAAAATGTACATGTGACATGAAAAATACAACATAAAACGTGTATATAGAGAGAATAAACATATACATGTAACACTAATCTTTAACATTCACATTATAAAGATTTCATTTCTTTGTATTTTTATTTTTCATGTTTCTGTTTCTTCCTTGTGATTTCAGAACATTGGCTGTGATCGACCAATCAATTACAAGAAGGAGAGTCTGAAAGATGTTCTAAGATCAGAGTACCCGGTATGTAGCCAAGATATTTCTTGAAAATTAATTCTTTCTTCTCAATCAGTAAGAAAACTTACCTGTTTTGGTAAGCTTTTGCTTGCCATGCAGCAAGCTTCAGATATTTAAATCGTGAAGAAAGAACTAATTTTCAAATTGCATCACCCATCAGATGTACTTCCTCAGTGAGCCAAGATGTTGTGCTGATATAGAGAAATGAAGGAAAGATAAACAGGGCTGGACAAAGATGGAGGGGAGCAGAGAAAAATAGAGATGTCATAAACTCGACAGAAAAGAAAGTTAGAACTTGATATACAAACAGTGAAACAAAGAAACAAGTAGAGCAAAATCCAGAGAGGAAGACAAAATAACAGAAGGAGGAGATAAACAGAGAAAGAGAGTGAATGAATGAATGAAAAAGTAAAGAAATAGAGAGAGGCAAAGAGTTCAAAAAAGGATAGAGGAAGTGAATCAATAAGTCATAGCCCTTGTTACCAGTTATTTTCTTGTTATTTCATGATTTATTCAAGCTCTTCATTAGTTGATGGGGTAACGTAGCACTGTCTTAAAATGTTTAGGAACAATACTCACTTACAAATATATATGTTTGTTAACAGAAAGGTATAGATGTCGTGTATGAAACCATCGGAGGGGAGATGTTCTCTACCTGCCTGAAGTCGTAAGTATACATTCTGATATTGAGTCTAGTTCTTGCATTCATCATAGGGCGATTCTGTGTAATGTATCCTGCATGACTTATGATAAATTGATCTCTTGATTAAGACCAGACTAATGGTTCTTTCTGATATCACTAACATTATCAAATGGTCATATCATGATTATTTACATATTTGGATGAAATAAATGGTGAAAAGAAGACATACTTTGTATAGGACACATTGCCCTACAGTGTTCGTATGATGAAAACACTATGCATGCTTCAAAAGACAATTTTTGGCATTACCTTTATGTCAAATTATTCTTCTCCAAGAATTATAAGCAATGATAAATGTTTTCAATGATTTTTGTTGTTGTTGGTTGATTGGCTGTTTCAAACAGTTTGGTTGACTTAGTTGTTAGTTGATTGTTTATTTTTTGGTTTATTTTTCTTTAACTGATGTTAAAAGATGCTTATCTCCTTTAGCCCTGTCTGTTTATTCACTGATGCTCTATCTCAAAAAGATTCAAAATTTGCTATTAATTAATCAATTAATATTCAGGCCTGACAATACTCTATTGTGTATTCATTTTGTACCTCATTATTTTAGAATGAGGGGAAACTGATTATTGAAAAGCTGAAACAGAAAGATATCTCCATATAAATTGTAACAAACAGACAGTCACCCCTATACCTTGTCTAATTTGCCTTTCTTATTTGTTATTTGTCAGCTTGGCGAACAAGGGGCGAATCATTGTGATTGGCTTCATTGAGAGCTATCAGAAAGAGGGCGCTCTTGCTCCCAAGAATGAAGGATCATGGGCCGGTATAGTAAGTTCAATGATTGTATTCCAGAGATTTAACCCTCACATAACCAATAATAATAATAATAATAATAATAATGATACAGACTGATTGAAATACATTTGTTTCTTTTAACCCACAAACTACAGGTAAGTGGGATATGTATAGGTTTGCTGCTGATGGTTCTGTCAAGAATAAAGTGGTTTCGCTATGTTATGACTTGATTTGCATTAGCCATTTATTGCATTAATTAAAGGGAAATTTTTAATTTCACTTTTAATAGAATGATTTGATTAGGAATAGAAAACCAAAGAAGTGTATTAATGATGGTAAAACAAGTGTAATTAAAGCTAGGAGATATGAATATGAATACTTTGCAACCAATTCTCCATTAATTTCTATTGATGATCATTGACAAATGTCTCTGATTATTCTGCTTTGATTCAAATCAAGATATTAGGGTGTTCTTCCTTATTCATGGTGTCTATGTACGATGGATTCTTGATAAGTTAGAATATTTGTCTATTCTCTGTTCATCAGGTGCTCCAGAAGTCTGCGTCTATCCGAGGGTTCCTTCTCTTCCACTTTGCTGACCTCTGGAAGCGATCCATGACCAACCTTACTCAACTCCTCATGGGAGGTCAACTCAAGGTCGCCTATGACCAAGGCAAACATGACCCCAAGGGACCGTTCACAGGTCTAGAAGCCGTCTATGATGCTGTTGATGTAAGTATAGAGGGCGCTATAGTATCGGCTTTGTAGAATATTGGGAGGGTGATTATAACGGAGGCAAACATGACCCCAAGGGACCGTTCACAGGTCTAGAAGCGGTCTATGTTGATGTAAGTATAGAGGGCGCTATTGTATCAGCTTTGTAGAATATTGGGAGGGTGATTATAACCAAGGCAAACATGATCCCAAGGGACCATTCACAGGTCTGGAAGCCGTCTATGATGCTGTTGATGTAAGTATAGAGGGCGCCAAAGTATTGGCTTTGTAGAATATTGGGAGGGTGATTATGACCAAGGCAAACATGACCCCAAAGGACCGTTCACTGGTCTGGAAGCCGTCTATGATGCTGTTGATGTAAGTATAGAGGGCGCTATAGTATCGGCTTTGTAGAATATTGGGAGGGTGATTATAACCAAGGCAAACATGACCCCAAGGGACCGTTCACAGGTCTGGAAGCCGTCTATGATGCTGTTGATGTAAGTATAGAGGGCGCTATAGTATCAGCTTTGTAGAATATTGGGAGGGTGATTATGACCAAGGCAAACATGACCCCAAAGGACCGTTCACAGGTCTGGAAGCCGTCTATGATGCTGTTGATGTAAGTATAGAGGGCGCTATAGTATCGACTTTGTAGAATATTGGGAGGGTGATTATAACCAAGGCAAACATGACCCCAAGGGACCGTTCACAGGTCTGGAAGCTGTCTATGATGCTGTAGATGTAAGTATAGAGGGCGCTATAGTACCGGCTTTGTAGAATATTGGGAGGGTGATTATGACCAAGGCAAACATGACCCCAAGGGACCGTTCACAGGTCTGGAAGCTGTCTATGACGCTGTTGATGTAAGTATAGAGGGCGCTATAGTATCAGCTTTGTAGAATATTGGGAGGGTGATTATGACCGAGGCAAACAATCCTAAGTGACCGTGGGTCTTTGGACAGTTTACAATGCTGTAGATGCTGTGTAATGATTTATCTATAATATACCTATGGAAATCAAAGAGTTGGTGGGGATTTGCAGTGCCTAAACTTGGGTTTTGATCTGAATTCAATTACATTTTCTCTGGAAAGTGAAATATGAACAATCTGTATATACCTGCACGTACAATGGAAAAGGTAGCAGTTTAGATTCAGCTTAGGAAATTAGTAGTTTTAAGAATTTCATTATCTCTCCATCTCTCCTCTTTTATTCCTCTCTCTCTCTCTTATCTCCCCCCTCTCTCTCTCTCTCCCTATCTCTCTCTCTCTCTCTCTCTCTCTCTCCCTCCCTCTCTCTCTCTCTCACAGTACCTATACTCCAAGAAGAGTGAAGGCAAGATTGTAGTTGAAATCAACCCAGAAGACAAACCAAAGCTCTAACAAGCATCTCTAAAGAAGCACTCGGGCAAACCAAAGAACCAAACCAAAGATAGCAATGGAAGCACATGAAGAAGCTAAAAGGTTCTTAGCTATACTGGAAACCAGGGAAAACCTGGGGGCGTTTCACAAAACTTGTCATCAGTGACAAATGACAGTTTTTGTTATAAGCTACTGAAATTCTTGATTCTGATTGGTTATCAGCAGATTTGTCATTGATTTTTTTTCATTTGTCATTGAAAAAAGGCTTTGTGAAACGGGCCCCTGGTCAGGGAATAGTCAGGGATTCAAGAAAAATCACTCAAATTAAGAAAAATGTTAACAGCCCAAAAGTAATTAGTTAGTCTCATATAATTTGTCATGTCCAAACAACATATCCACTAGATAGTTGGCAACAGTCGCTTTTCAAGGCTTGTTCAGATATGAAGTGGCAAACCATAGCGTCTAAAAATAAACATTACTTGTAAATGAATGGAAACCGTGCTGCAACACATTGACAAAGGTCTTACAAGTATTCAATTAGCTCTGTATTATAACTTGAAGATACAGAATCGTGAAGTGTATCACACTTGCATCATTGTTTTTAAACAAAACCCACACTGGTCTACCAAATACCAACTCACATCTGAACAAGGCTTTATTATATGTTAATTAGCTTGAAATAAGGATCTCCCAATTCAAAACTCTCTGAACCCTGTACTGTGATCATCTGTGATTACACCATTTAGCACAAACTTATTGTGGTAAAATCCATACTGGGATTTACCCATAAAAATTCATATTCAGTCATGTTTTCTGAGTGGTTTTGATTGTTCAATACTTTGCTCAAAGTAGATGAAAATGTAACACGAACACATTTTAAAGATGTTTCTCCACTCTTTGTAATATTTCTTGTCAATGAATTTTGTTCAGTGCCTGCCAAAGTGATATGATTCCTTGCCATTGTAGCACCAGAGTGTAATGTTTATTGAATTAAGATGATCAGTACTAATATAAAAAAAGACATGAAATACAACTTTTTCAGGATATATTCACCCAGTTTCATTTGCCTAAAAGCATTTTAAACTGAGAAGTATGTTCAGTTTTGCATGATTGAAAGAAATGATTAGTGTAATGAATAATATTATAAACGGAATGAATAATCAATTGTGACCCAATTACAAAGTAAAAATGAAATAAATATTTATATTTTATGATATTTCAGGTATGGTCAAATGGTCAGTATAGTAAGGTATAGCAGGACCAAGTAGAGCTCAAAGCCGTTATGTGAGAATTCTTCTTCTTCATGTAATAAAATTGAAATTTCTTTGTAAGTCTTACTTTTTGTTATTATTAAGAAGAACCCTTGTAACCTCTTTTTGTTGGGGGAGGGAAGAGAGCAGGGGCTATGTGTTATAGATTTGCCTGAACTTGGGCCATTTGCTGCAATCAATATTTGGATAGCAGGTTTACGCACACCCACTCACTCTATAGCAACGCCCCGGACGCAAATCTAGATTTAAAAAAAAAATGTATGAGATAACTCGATGGTAATGAAAATAAGAAGTCACTGTTATAATTATATTTGATTACTTGTAAATAATAAATTATATTTTTGAATTTTTCAATCTTATCACAAACACCACAAAGAAAATTCAATGTGCACCTTTTGAAGCATTAATCCATCTTTAAATGAAAGCTGTGTATGGAAATGTTGTGTAGTATTTTGTTCCGCTTACATGCTGCCTATAAAGATGATGTACGGGTGTCTTTTTTAGAAGATTTGAATTCAATTTTTATATTTCTATGTGATTTGAAATTTCATACATGTAATTATGTCAATGATTGGTCATAATGGAAATGTTTCGCTTTATGCATGCAATTGTGTTAATATGACTCTTATACAAGTTTAATAATGTTTGAGTCACACTAGTAGGTGAAATCTGTATAGGTACATATATATTAACCATATATCTGATAAATTTACATTTAAAATTGTCACGATTATCACACAAGCTTTTGTAAAATTTTAATTTTGATTGGAAAAATATCATGTTATATAGGTATTTGGTATATTATGAAATAAAATTAGGTTTTAATCAACGCAACATGCATCAGTGTTTCAATTCAGATACTGTGTGTCAATTAATTGTAAAGTTGTTCTGCATTTTGTTGTACATGCATTTGTATTCAAATTCTTTAACACAGTATGGTTATCATTGGTTTCACATGCTCTTGACCAAGATCTTGTAGTTTCTACTGAATTTAATTGGTTATGAGTAAGTTTGCCATAACTCAGGGGTTTATTGACAAGATTTATTTAACCATGGACTTATTTACTAGTAAAAAGTCTGATTGTATGTTTGGTTTCTATTGAGGAATGTAAGTAGAGAAAGAACAGTGGATGGGAGTTATGACAAAGGGAGTAATTTCATGATAACCAACGCCAGTGGTCACTAAAGGGGAAACATTATACATGTACCGGTATATGCTCAAGACAAGGAGAGAGAGAGGGCTAGAGAAAGAGCTATAGAGAATTATAGAGGGAGAAGGAAAGAGAGAGGGAGAGAGAGGGGAAGAGGGAGGGAGAGGGAAAGAGAAAGTGGGAGTGAGAGAGGGTTAAAGAAAGAGATAATAGAGAGTTACAGAGGAAGAGAGGGCTAGATAAAGAGATATAGAGAATTATAGAGGGAGAGAGAAAGAGAATTATAGAGGGGTAGGGAAAGAGAGAGGGGAAGAAAGAAAGTGGGAGTAAGAGAGGGCTAAAGAAAGAGAGAGGGGAAGAAAGAAAGTGGGAGTAAGTGAGGGCTAAAGAAAGAGATGTAAAGAATTATAGAGGGAGAGGGAAAGAGAGAGAGAGAGGGTAGTAGAGAAAGTGGGAGTGAGAGAAAGAGGGAGAATGAAAGAGGGCAAGAAGGGAAGAGCGAAAAGGAAATAGGAAAGAATATGAGGAAAGAGACTACGGTAATTACACAGTCCCTTTTATTGCAAGAGACCCATTTTGTTGTCATCCAATGAATTTTACTCCTGCACATACGCACAGCAATCATATAATCCTTTCTCTCAAAGCTAAAGCAACTCTCAGTCTCACACACAGGCAGGCATGCTTGTCACTTCCTTTACTAGAGTGATACAATCAATTGTTTTATCATTTACCCAGTCAGGCTAGCTTACATTATTATAAGTTCTCAGTTCTCCCATCTTGATTCTCACACACTGTATAATGAGCTAGCGGTATACCAAGAAAAGTTAATGTTCAAGATCGCAACATAAGCACTTCATCATCATCATTTCTCACTTAAATTAAGGGCTCTGTATTTTAAAGTTGCGATTGATTCCAATGAATCACAACTTGGTATTACAGTAATTGCAACTGTGTACCGAAGATATAGGAATTGCGATCGATTCAAATCGGTGTAACTTTTTCATATAATGGGGCCCACATCTTAATTTTAATTTCCAACCAAATTTCCTATACTTCGACCATTAGAGATCACATATTTTCAATTGGTAATTCCTTTGAGCAGCTAACATGTGATCTGTAATGATAGGAATACAGTGCTCAACAGCAACAACACATTACAAATCTCTTCCAGAATCAAGACGCCTCCTTACATTCACAGACCAACATTAACATTCACTAGCTGTGTTCTCCAACACACTCTTACTATTACTTTACACTCAGAAGAAAGGGAGGAGAATACAGTGAAAACTTGCTATAACAAGGACCAGGGAAAAAATTACTTCAAAATTTTGGGGGCTACTTTTCAAGCTTGCTTGCATGAAAATAACACTCTTTAATTTGTTTTGCATTGAACTCTATGCAAAATTTGGGGGCTCTTTTAAGACTTTCGGGGGCTCTTTTTGGCATTTGGGGTGCTAATTCGCCCCAAACTCCGCATATTTTTTTCTTCAAAATCCTTGTTATATAGGCCTACAGTATTTTTTAAGATCACAGCTCTTTATAACAAGTTTCCACTGTAAGTGAAAAACAGAAAATATGTGAACAAATAAAAAGAGCTGCAAGTTTGATATCCTCTTCACATGAAGAAACATTTATTGACAAACATGACCACGTCACGCAGGACGGGCATTCTAATAAACTTCCTGATTAGAATCCAGATTTCCAGAGTTGAAAGGTTCCGGTGATGACGATTTAACGACGATGACGACGACCGAGTAGCGAAGAACCAGGAGCCTATTTGAACACCATCATACGAAAGTGATCATTATTATCTGCAAAGTTTGAATTTGAGTGAACTATGCTTTCCATCAACTCATCATGAGTACTCTGTTCTGAGCAAGTAGTGACTCCTGAACTTGAGCTACAGGATGCGATGGTTGCCCTGAGTCTTGGCTGATGCTTGCTTAGAGTTTGTCCATGTGAAGAGGAAGAACAGTCCGTTGATCAGAACATCCTAGAAGTTCAGCTTCGTTCGCTTCCAGTGACGTCTCTTGGCGTTGTAGCTGTAGAGACATAAACAAAATAAAACATTTCTTACACAATCTATTCTATACTTTGCCACCAAATCAACATGAAGAATGTGAGCTAAATTGACTCGGGAAGACATAATCTGGCAACATATTCTCAAATTACTAGCAAATAAGAATAAAAGAGTAATCAAACTATCTGTTTGTAAAATGCATAGAAAAACTTTACTATTTTCTGGCAACAAACCCTCAAAAAAATGTTGGAGTTGAAACAGGAGGCACATTACTTTTATGACTGAACTATTTTTCTCTCTCTCTCAACTCTGAACCAGTTTTCATCAGTGTTCCAACTCTTTTCTTTTTAAATGGTGTTTTTCGCTATTAGGAAAAAAGTGAGCTATATTTGAGGCAAAATTGCCTCTACCACCTTTAAAGGCCGGATGTACTAGTTTGGCAAGGAGGGATTACACCACACAGCGTGGTCAGTGACAGGTGGCTATCATATCAACTCAGCTCTGATATAACATAAGAAAAAGAGTATCATGGGGGACCAATGGTCACTGATTAGGCATTGTTTTCTATATAGAGGGAGCAAGTAGCAACAAGTTGGACAGTGGGGCTTTAAGCTGTGCACTATTGACCCCCTCCCCCCCCCCCCCAACCACATCAATTGCCTTGCAAACGCAGTACAGATTAATCAGAGTTTGTGTCCCATTTGTGTACGTTTGATTGACTTACCGAATCCTGTTGCCTGTCCTGAGACGCACCCACTGTGGGATGGGGCGATTCTGCTTTTGCTTCTTAGCAAGCTTCTGCTTGATTTTGAATGTCTTGTGGGAAGGCTGTAGAGGGAGACAAACAAACAGGAATCAAGTTACCAGTGTACAAGGTTCAGTTTACTTCAATGTTAATCTCTCTCAAGCAGTAGATTTCAATAAATATGGGCTTATTTAAATTTAAATTAAATACAAAACCAAGGCCACACGTTTATCAAAAGGAGGGCCTAGTAATTGTGTAGTGATCTGCAGTGAAAAAAAAAAACAAGGGAGCAGTGAGTCCTTTCAAAAGCTCCAAAAGTGCTCTGGTAAATGGAAAAAGAGCTCCCGCAAACAGAAAAGTTTTTTTTTACACCAAAGTTGGCAACGCAAAATCAGGCATTTTCGCATTTCATATATTGATTTGCGTTTTAAATGGAACAAACTTAGCATACTCTAAACAGACTCAGGGGGTCAGCGCTTTTGACTTGGTTTTGTCAAATAAATTGCACGTTAGCTCATAATATTCACAATCATCATTAAACATGTGGAAGATACACAAAGCACCATCATTGATCATTCCAGTAACAAATTGCCACCTTTTTGGTTAAATTCTTCACAGACTACAAAGTGCTTTGTACGAGTAGAAAATATACAAGATCATGCATGGATTGGAGGCAGTAGAGAGGAATGACATATTTGAAATCATCAAAGAATCCAGAACAAGGGGACACAGGCTCAAAATAAGGAAGCCCCGCTGCAAATCTAAGATGAGGCAGATGTCATTTTCAGTGCGGAGCATTAATAATTGGAATAACCTTCCTGAAATTGCCATAAATGCCTCATCAATCAATAAATTGAAGTCAGAACTTGAAAATCATTGGAGGCACCATCCGCTGAAACACCACCCATACCAACACGAATCCAATGCAGTAAAGAGGGGCACATAAGCTGAAGCTTCAAGGCTCGACACCAAAGTAAACCAAAGTAAGTAAACTAGGGTCCACAAAAAGCAAAGTTTGTCATGTGCGGGAATGGGCAATGACGTACAGACCACTACAGTCAGTCATACACGTCATCACAAGTAGGGGCGCTGGTCCGAGAATGAGGATCGTCTGCATAAACGAGGATATATCCTCGAAGGGTCTATAAGCAGGCAAAATGCGTCCGAAAAAATAAAAATCATCCACATTTTTTTCAGGGCTTTGCAGGTTTCGGGTTCCCGATCTGCGCGCTGGAGATGCGAAAAACAGAATCCGCAAAAAATGGATTTTGCGTAATAAAATACCCCCAGTTCACCGTCTACTTTTATTGGTTGTCCGTCTTTCCGAGGATGTATTGCTCGTAACGTGAAAGTCTTGGTACAAAGTCAATGTAAAAATAAAATGGATCAAGAAAATCATCGCAGGATTCCATTTTTAACATCGCCAACACGCGAATTGGAAAATCAGAATCATCAGCGCAAATGAGGATGATCCTTATTTATCGCGGACGTGTCTGTCTACCTTTGTGCGGATGTTCCTAATTATTCTCGGACCAGCGCCCACATTACGCGTCATGCGCACAGCGATGTCATCAAGGTTTAGACTTTCACATTTCTTTACATCACTCAACAAGCAGGCACAAATGGATGCCATTATATAATTTGTATTGTCACCACGCCTTTCAGAATTCAGACTCTGCCAACACCACTACGAGTACGACTAGACCTAGAGTCTAGATCTACAACAAGTTACAGTACTCTACGACTACGAGTGCGAGTCGGGTACGAAAGTCGGCCCGAAAGTCCATGTCCGGATTACAAATTGTCTGCACCTTGCGTTTGTCCTCGACTCAACTTATAATTGCTCAAAATTTGTAACTGGTATGTTAAATATTCGAAGACATCGATTCACCATTAATGTAACTGATTCACATGAGAATTATCCAAGGGCTCAACTTTTTGAATGCGAGTTTACTCCTCAATACAAAGCTAGTGCCAATCGTTACATCAAAAATGTCAACGTTCGGGACTACACTTGGAAGAAACGACGTCACAGTGGTTTAACATGCAAATCTCTAACAATCTCTAACATCACGCTGATAATATTCTAATTTTATACTTAGTAGAGGACTCATATGATTGAATTACATGTTACATATAATTATTTACATGTTTTTCATTGTGTACATGATAAAATAGTGAGTTTTATACCATGGTCGCGGTTGTTTCTCGACTTCCGATCAAGACCAAAGACGAAGAGATTTTGTTACAGACGAAAGAGGGCGGTATTGTTTTTAGAGATTAATCCAATTAGTCTACGGGGCTCAGTTTATTACCCTTTTGAAAACTTTGTCTACTTTTACACAAAAATATCACATAAATAGTAAAAAATTGACTTTGAAGATACTTAAAAGTTTAAAATTATAAGTATCAGCTAATCATAAACTGAATTTGCAAAGGTCTTTTCAGATAAAAGAATCAGCTAACTTTATTTTCCTGTACCCCTCCCCCTCTTAGAAAAGTAAAATCGTCCATCAAACTCGACTTTGGCCCATTAATTACAATACAGGCGCTAGTGTTTAACGAATTTTGACTTTGGGAGTGAAATAACAGATAGATGGGATAGCGGAACAAAACCGTAAGTAATTTTTATCAATTATTTGTGAATACTGTAATTTTATAGATTTCAGCTGTCAGCTAAAATGAACTAAATCAAGATAGTTTTGTCGTTAAAATGTCAGGCACTGCTCAGCTCAAGTAGCACGACACTGCAACTTGCAGTCGATTTGCAAGGCGTCGGAGGTTGCTAGGTTCGCTGACAGATTGTGTTGGCAGAGTTCCGGGGGACCGCTGCTATAGCCTAGCCCTAGGCACGAACCGAGAACGCGGTCTATCGCCTAGCCCTAGACGGGTCTAGACTCTAGAGTAGAGAGGAGAGTTAGTCAGATACTTTACTAGTATTGTCTTTTCAACAAAAAAGTTAGAGACTCGACGCTGGCACACGTACACTGTCTCTGAGTCTGACTTTGGTCTTTGCCACATTGTGTGTGTGTGTGTGTGTGTTGCCCGGGTTTTTACAGACGACGAGACGTACGACGTGTGATTAATCAGATCATCAGATATGAATTATTTACGTAGTTACGTCTGGCCCTCTGGAGACCGACCTTTAAACGTCACCATCTGAAAGACGTGACTCAGTTCGAACCTGCGTCCTCGCCTGATACCGCATGCTAAGCTTAGGCCCTTAGACTTAGACTTAGAGCCAAGAATAGTGTCAGTGAAAAATCTAGACTTCTAGTCTCTATTAATATTATTATTGACTTTGTACTACTAGATCTAGACCCTAGGTATTTTTCTTCACTTTGTTGATGTGTTTGAATTGGGTGACCAAAGCCAAGGCAAAGAAGACAAAGTTTGTGGAGCTGGAGATTTTGAAAATATAAGAGCATGTGATTTTCGATCTATGATTTCTCATATTTTACACAAATTTATTCATTTTAATTAGATCTAGATCTAAACCCTATTATATTACCAAATGGATGGCAAAGTTTTTTACTACAAATTGGTTCAACTACCGTAAATCTCCGTGTATAAGGCGCACTTTTTTGGCGCCGAAAAAATTTGAAAATCGGGGGTGCGTCTTATACACAGATACAGATTTTTTTTTTTTTTTTTTTTTTTTTTTTTTTCCCCTTCCCGATTTCGATTTATGGCGCTATGCCTGGCAATGTCTCCCAGCTCAGTAATCAGTGTGTTGACTCACCACTCGGAAACTACAACAACACTCAAACTTGTCTGTCATCTTGGTTTGAAAGTAATCTTTCTAATAGATCTCAAAATGTAGTTTTTAATAATTCCTCAATTTTTTTTTCTATAACAAATGGTGTACCACAAGGTTCTATCCTAGGTACTCTATCGTCAGAAATTTAGAGGATTCTATTCATATCATGCATGACTATTGATGTTTGGCATAGAACACAGTGCTTCTGCTAGCTGATGTGATGAGGCTGGTGTGGGACACTTGGTATCATGAAGCCTTAAGAGTCTGGACCTGTTTTTAATTTACATTAATGATCTTACACACATTCTTCTACAACGACATTGTTACTATTATTTGGTGGGTTTTCGGCAACAAAACAATAACAACAACAAAACAACAAAAAACGATTTTTTTTTTTTTTTTTTTTTTTTTTTTTTTTTTTAATTTTTTTTGCCCCCAAAATAGGGGTGCGCCTTATACACAGGTGCGCCTTATACACGGAGATTTACGGTAGATCTAGAAAATTTATCGTCAAAGGATTTCAGAAATATCGCGATCTAAAATAAAAATTTGATGTCGGATTGGTGTGTGCGCTGCAACTAAAAAAGTCATAAAACAACAAGACCATACTTTGCGCACGGGGGTTAACAACAGCTGATTTATCAAAAAATGTGATCTATCAAAAACACCATCATGATCATAATTTGCAAGGCAAAATATAAAATCAGTTGGTACCACTTTTACTTACAAAAAATACAATTTTGAGGAAATCTCTCAAAAGAAGATTTCCAGTCTTAGCCTTATCGGGTAGTGCGAGAGGATGTTGAGCACCTTGTTGTAACTTGCCCAGCCCTAGCATCTGTGCAATATTAAGTGTAACCTCAACACAAAACAGTTTGCACAATACTTCAAGTCTGTCCCTGCGCTGTTCTTGGAGTCGGTGCTTTTCCCCCCTCCTGGACGCATCAGCGATAGTGCCAAAACACAGCTGCATAATACACTTAAAAATCCTATATTATTTTATACCCAATCTTCATGCAAAAAACCTGTCAAAATCTACGCAACAGTTTAGTACTCCAACGACCTATTGAAAAACAGCGCCGACGATCTCTGATCTTAGCAGAGGAAAGATACAAGCAAGACAAGTAGTGTTGTAACATCACAGATATCTCCAATTCCGTTTAACCGCCAGTCGAAACCGGACAGTTTTCGGTTAAATGATTAAAAAATATATATTTAAAAAAATAAAAAAATGCCTTTAAAGGCATCGTTTAACAATGTTAAATCTGAGATGCACGCCCCTACGTGCTATCAGTGTCTGTGATATGGTGTAATATTGAAGCCCCCCTAAAAAAATCACGCTTCTAAATGATCAAGAAGTGCCTCAAAAAAGTAAAGGTATTTGAGTGACCGGTTTTACCATACCGGTACTCGTTTTCCCCAATAGACTGTAGTGTTGTGAAAACCGTATGTCAAACGCAAAATTTGGATTCGATTTCCAATCATAAATATCTTCATAGTCAGACAGGCGATCGGCTTGTAAAAGTCATTGGGTTCCTGACTGACCTAGAGGATTATAATTATTGCAGCATGAGCTAAATCCAGAATTTTATTTCAGAATCTGAGACAAAGTTACCAGATCCCTTTAAGGGGGCTGTTTAAAAAGAGGGATGATACTGAATAGTGTAAAAATGTCTTTCACCGAGTGTCGGTATAATACAAGATTAATTAACCTTATACACTGTAATGTTGTGCATTTATTTTATGAAAGTTGTAATTTCATTTTGTATGATGTTGTTAAGTATTAAAGGATTTTCACTTTTTTCTTTCTCCACTACTTAGGTAAATCTTACCATGGAATCCAAACACCCATCTTCTAAATAAGCTCATTTCATCCTTCATAAACCAGTGTTAGTGACACAGTGCAGCACTCCACCACAGAATTGCATTTATTTTCCAGCTTGGAATGACTGGATCTGAGCTGGGACCATCCTGGGCGTGTCTTCCATGATGTAGAGATTATGATTGGCTATTACTAAGAGGACTCCTCCATTTATAAAGAGGGGAGAATCAGCAGTAGTTAGTGCAGGAAACCCATCACCATGTCGTTTCTACAGGGAACCACTGGCAGGAGTTTTGAATATGATCTCGTAAGTACATGTATAGATGGTTACATTTTGATACTTTGAAAAATGGCTTTTCTTCGATCAATGATAATCCAATCTAGAAAATTTGATAAAAAAGGAGAACTTAAATTTTATACAAAAATTGGCCCAAAAGGAAATAGAAAACAAAACTAGATTTTAATTCGTCACGAGGACGAATAAGGTGGTCTGCCTTCAAGTTATATAGACATGTAAACAATGATGATCATGATGATGAGCATGATGATGATGATCTTGATAGTAATGGTTATGACGATGATGATGATCATCACGATCATGATGATGTTGATGATCATCATCAACAGACCATGATGACATCAGACTGAACAAAATGAGAGAACTTTGAGATAGTATATAGTCTCAGCTACAACATACTAAAAAATCAACAAAAGTCAAGCCGAAATAACGGCGATATTGCTCGCAAAAGACAAGAAGGTAGAATCCAGATTTGAGAAAAAGTCATCTCCCATAAGGATTACACGCAAAAAGTAATGGATCAAGTGATAATAGGGTAATAATAAAGTAAATATGGTTGTTTATTACATTATTTGCGATTCTACGTGTTTTAATATTCAAAGGAGATGGTACAGTGAAAGGTCAAAAAGAAAAAAAAGTGAAGAAAACAAATTGTTGGAGACGCCCGGACTCGAACCAGGGACCTCGAGGTCGGAAGTCAAGTGCGTTACCGATATACCAAAACATTTCACATAGAGATTACACGTAAACGGAAAATGGAATTCTCTAATCCCACTTTGTAAGTGAAATATGAGCATGATCCCGGCATCTGATCGAAAAATAAAGGGCACACTTGTGATAGCTTATTGTCTCAGCTACAACATACTCAAAGCTCAGCCTTAACAAAAATAAAACGACGGAGATATTGCTCGCGAAAGACGAGAATGTAGAATCCAGTTTTGAGAAAAAGTCATGTCCCATAGAGAATACACGCAAAATGTGAAAAATTGACATGCCTCCTTTAATCGCAAAAATACGCCATGATGCCTTTGTCAAAATGAAATATCGTGTTGACTGCATTTGTAGAGAATATTCTAAGGTAGAACATATCAAAATTTGAAAGAAAATTGATCAACATTTGCAGAGATACAATCAATTTTCCAAAAATCTGCTGACGTCATAATATGAAAATTGAAATTTTGAGTTCGGAGGCCATTATGATGACGTCATGAGTTAATTGAGGGTCAAATGAAACATGAAATCATATCTCCAATTCATACTCTATCAAAATATGAAAAGAAACTTGGGGTCACCTTGCATCCTAAAGTGCTACAATGGATTTTGTACAGGCATGTTTTTGCCCATGTATGCTATGTATTACAAAAGCTCGCGCGCACGGTAATTATCTTAAACGGACGCTCATTCCGTTATTAATGGGCAGAAAAAGTTGAACAAGGTATCAAAATGCTTGAAAAAATGTGCCAAATATGATGACAGAAAAAATTTGGCGATTCTATGTTGGAAGATGCAATTACGCGCGAAAACGCGCGCGCATGTCCGTGCGCGCGTTTTTTTGCAAAATGCTTAAAATGGCCTGAAACGTATGCAAAATTAATTTGGAACGAATTTGACCATTTTAAAATTTTAATGCGCTCGTACGTGCGCGTCGAGGTGCGCGCGCAAAAATTTTTGACATTTTTCGTTGACCTTTGACCTGAAGTTGATGTATACCAAATATGGTTGATTTTTGATGACTCGTTATCGAGATATGATACTGACCTGATTTTTACAAAATGGCGCCTGGATGACGTCACGATGACCCCATGAACTTGAAAAAGTTAATTAGACTTGAAATCATAGGGCTTGATGACTGACAGAAATTTGAATAAACGTGTGCACAAAAAAGTGTACGGAAGAAATAAAAATAAAGAAAGAAAGAAAGAAAGAAAGAAAGAAAGAAAATTCTAGCGAAATCAATAGGTGATCTGTCGTTGACAGACCACCTAAATATTGGAGAAACATTTAAGTAAAATAATGTGAAATAAACCATACTCAAATAATGGAAAAAATATATAAATCTGATTTGATGTAGATACACTAAAAATGTAATGGACTGACAATTAACATGTAATAATATGGCCCATGAGGGTGGGTGGGGGGGGGGGGGGTATTACTCAACAAGTCACCATGCCATGCAATCCATGCATACTTTCCAACAACTTTATGAATCACAAATATTCTTCTTTCCAGAATCCTTATGAGAGCTTTATGAGGAATCATCTCAAGCACTATGGCTATTACACAGGTAAGCTTTCTCACTTCATAAACTTCCAGATCAACTTTATGCCTCAGTCACACCTTTGCGTATTTGGCTTGTGTATTGCTGCATATTTATGGCAAGCCGTTATAACATTGGTATTCCTATTTCGGGATATCAAGAATTTTTTTCTGTTGTACATGTAAAACAATGGTAATTCTTGATATCAAAAATTCATTTTTTGATTTCAAGAATCCATTTGTTGATATCAAGAAAAAGGAATAGCAAAGGTGTGACTGAGGTGGTCTGACGTTTAAAATAGTTGCTCCTTACTTTCATTTAACGATTTAGGGTTAGGACTTACTTTTTGTTGGGATCTTGCCAGATGAGATAAAGGGTTTACTAGAGAAGTTAGCTTGTGTTAAAAATTGTTGCCGGAGTAATTGTCACTGTAGCATGTTTCATAATTCAACCACAAACTCTGCCTACAAGAGGTATGTTGGCCTATTTACTGTATTCTTTTGTCATCTCTGTTTTCATCCTGCTATGTTTAAGTCTATTTGTATATACTGTACTTAGAATCTTTCTATTGCATTGTAAGCTTGTTGAGTTTGAATTGCTTGTGACTTGTGTACTATGTCACTGCACACTCACTCTACCATAGGCCGCTCTGTAGGACCATTTGAACTAGAACAAAATATGAAAAAAATATGAAAACAAATATAAAGGAACCAAGTCTATGCCTGTTCAGCATCTGATATGTTCTTTCCTTGAGGTTGTCTCTGATAACGCACCAATCCACACCACCTGATCCTTTTCATGTAGGCCTATAGTTTGTATCAGAATACCATTTTCTTAAAGTTTCAGGCAAAAATTGACTGCTAGAACTATGACTTTGTGGTGCAACAATAGACTATTTCATAAACTGTACACTGTATGGTATGCATGCTTTGACTACAATGCCAGTGGCTTTTCCAACATACACTCTACATGTAGCCACAACTCCACTGCCTAAAGTAATGACATTCTGACAGTATTTTCAGTCAAAGTTTGCCTGCAACTTTAGAAGAAGAAAAAAAGTTCTATTCTACTCAGCTAGAATTGGACAGGGATTGTTAAGCTATAATGGTGTTCCAGTTGAAAATAATCCTCCTCCTCCTTTGCTAAGTCTGAACACATCTTTTCATCCTGTGTGCACTAACCACACACACACACACACACACACATTGCTTGGTGCTAGGTCGGAATGAGAATTACCGGACACCAAACAAGGCTTTGAAGGCATGGGACCGAGCGAGTGGTTATGAGCTGAGTGATGGGGCATCAGATACGGATTATGAGAACCAGGCACTCAAAGATGATGACAAAAATGATTTGGGTGAGTCGAGAAAATCACAGTATTCCTTTTCATTTTCATGCACACTAACAGTACATGTACATGTATCTCTCCCTTTACTAGCACTATTTGTCTCTCTAACTAAAGATGATGACAAAAATGATTTGGGTGAGTCGAGAAAAACACTCTATTTCTTTGCATGCACACTAACAGTATCTCTCCCTTTACCAGAACTATTTGTCTATCTAACTACTAAAGATGATGACAAAAATGATTTGGGTGAGTCGAGAAAAACACTGTTTCTTTCCATGCACACTAACATTATCTCTCCCTTTACCAGAGCCCCGTCTTACAAAGAGTTGCGATTGATCCAAATCAATCCTAAGTCCTCCAATCAATCGCAAGTTTGCAGTCTCTTATCTCTTATATACCGGTACATAGTTGGGATTGATATCAACTCTATGTAAGACGGGGCCCAGAACTATTTATCTCTCTAACTACTTTAGTGACAAAAATTATCTGGGTGAGTCTGAGTCTAGAAAAACACAATTCTTTCCGTGCACACTAACATCTCTTCGTCAACCAAAGTTATTTGTCTCTCACTAAAGATCACCTCAGCAAAAGTATATTACTTGTCACTAGTGGATTTACAGTGCTTACATCCACAATGTCACTAAGTGCACCCCTATTCTGTATTGTGTAGAGTTGTCTTGGTTGAGTGGATATGACACCGGACTGTGGACCACAAGGTCCGCGATCAAGTCCCACCACGGCACTAATATCCTTTGGCAAGACATTGACGTACATTTGCCACTCTCCACCCAGGTGTTAAATGGGTACCCGGTAGGATGCAAAAGTTAATGTGGTTTGATTAGCAAGTGGCACTTGTAAAATTGCGACTGGCTGGAATGCTCCCCAGGGGTGGAGAATGTGCATACATTGTGATACATTGTGTGCGGGTAAGCATGAATCCGATGACCGGGGTAATATCTGTAAAGCGCATTGTGAGGGCCTGCGCTCCCGAAATGGGCTATATAAGGACGAACTATTAAATTATTATGCTAATATCTTTGTATCATGCAAAAGTGAATTACTTGAAAATCACACTAATATCTCCCCACCTAGTAAAATACATTATGTGTCTCTCTCTCTTTAATGAAAACTATTTATTACTTGTCATCTTGTCGCTTACTTTAATATTTCTCCCCTAACCCAAAGTAATTAATCACTCACACTTTGTCTCACAGTAGTTTCTCTCCTCTTGTCAAAAGTGTAGTACTGTATAAATATTATATCTTCCCTGATCCTCCGCTTCCACCACAAAAGAAATAGAATATTAATAAAAAGAATGAATAAACAATTACCGGTAAAGGAATTGATCTCTCTCTCTCTCTCAAAAAAAAAAAAAAAAATCTAAATTTGATGTTATTCCGCCCAGTGCCCACTATGGTTTTTCTTTTGATTTGTGTCATTTCTTGTTTCAAGTTGTTTTTGGCATTTGTTTTTTTGTTTTTTGTTTGTTTGTCTCTCTGTTTAGTCTTCTCTGATTTGTATTTCCTTGTTCTGCAAATGTTCTGTGTTGTTCATTGATTGCATTTTTCCTTTCTCTGTTTGTGTTTATTTTTTTCTCTGCTTTTTTTTTCTTTCTCTGCTTGTTCTATGTCTGTCATAAAGCATATTTTGTTGTCATAAAAAAAAAAAAAAGATTTTCATTGTTTTTTTGGCCAAATTCATATCACTGTTGATAATTCATCATGTACATGTATGTAAATAACAATTCATTATTATTAAGTAATGGATTGTATTTATTTTTTATCAATGTACTAATCAACTTTTTTTTTAAATCTTGCAACTTAGATTAGCATTGCAATGCATATTTACTATAATTTAACAGACTACTGTACTTCCAGGAAGTCTTTTACTACATTTGATTATTGATGACCCTAATTGATCCTATTCTTGTGGCTCACTTAAAAATGTAACACAATGCAGCATAAGAGAGTCATTTGAAAATATCTGTAATGGATTTTTCAACATTATTATTATTATTATTACCTACTTACATGTACATGTATACCCCCCCCCCCCCCCCCCCCCCCCCGCTTTCTCATAAGGCCCAAAGCGCTAAATGACAATCCCATAAAAACATGTAATAAGAAAAACAATCTTACCACTACAAACTGAAGAAAAAAAAGTGTTTTCAAGGCTGATGAAGACTGTCTAATTTGAAGTAGTAGATCATTCCAGTATTTTCAGGCATGGTCTTAACAGGATAAATTATGAGAATAACTACCCCCCTCTGATGGTAGCTTACTGCCAGGATTTCACGAGCTATGCATACCTTCACATTAATATGCGTCCCACAATTGTATGTCTCTCAAGTTGATTAATTTACACAGGCGTTAAATGCATGCATCACCACCACTCACTCTCATTCAATGGTGTTGGGTGCAGTTGCTAGGCAACCTACATTTTGATGAGGGTGTTCCATTGTTATGACAATTCACATGAGGCTGAACAATATATATATTTTTACACATGTGCTCTAGCTCTGATTGAAGACACACCCATCTCTCAAAGGGAGAAAGAGAAAGAAATATCACCCAAGGAAATAACTTTACTTATTCTGAGAGATTTACTATTCTTTCCTATTAAAGCCCGTCTGTATTAGTTTGGCTAGGAGGGATTAGACCATACAGGGTGGTCACTGACAGGTGGCTATCTCATCAACCCAGTTCTCAATTAACATAAGAAAAAGAAGATCATGGGGGACCAATATAGTCACCAATGGTCACCGATTAGGCATTGTTTTCTATATAGAGGGAGCAAGTAACTACAAGTAGTACAGTGGGGGTTCAATCTTCAAGATTTTCCATGAAAGTGTATGAGAGAGGCATAAAGCAAGAATAATGTACAGTTTTTTAGCACTGCAAAGGCACCACCATCTAGATAACGTGACGTACACAAGCAAAGTCGTTTGTCAAGTAAATGTATTAACATTTATGGATGCTTCCTTCCCAGGTGTGTGTGGTGATGAAGTATTTCATTCACCTGCTATTATCCTTTGTAATACAATTGCTAGAGGCGTTTTGCATAAATAAGTTGGTGCTTTTCTGGGAGGAGGGTTTCGCATACATGAAATAGATTTGTCAGCTGCTATATTTTAGTATTTTAGATAAATTAGATACTATTATTCCCCTATTAAATATTTTCCCCACATATAATTTGCAACCTTCTCATCTATGATTTACCCTCATTGAAAACCATTTAATAGAGAATTAAAAAAGCTTTCCAACTAAAGCTTGGTGCACTTTCATTAGGAATATTTTACATCAAAGAGCAGGAAAATATCTCATTTTTCAGAATACCTACACTGATTCTTTGGGTTGAGGTTTCCTTTAATTATATAGTTGCATTCAAGAATTATACATGGGCAAGGCGACTTTTCTGTAGGGCACATTCCTATATTACAGCACAAATAGGAAGAATTGGAAAGGGCTTAACAAATCTCCAAGGCCAGTTGCATTCAAGAATTATACATACAGCCTCAGTATTTCTATCTTTGTTGATAGTTGCTAACAAGATGGTTGATTATATTCAAGAAGGGGACTTATCACTAATGCAAGGGTCACTCTGTGGCCTGGACCCACCCTCCTCAGGTCATCACCTTTCTTCACCTGAGCCAATTATTTGTAACCTCAGGGTTTCACCATCACTTCATGTGCTTTACAAAAAACAAAGGCAAAGCATCACTCTTATCAGCAAATGTGTTAGTCCAGGCTTCACCCTTTGAATTATTTGCATAGGTGATGCTTCACTTTTGTCAGTTTTACATAGGTGAGGCTTCACTTGTGTCAGTTTTCCATAGGTGAGGCTTCACTTTTGTAAGTTTTCGGCCGGTCTGAAGCTTCACCACTGTTTCACCATACTGGCCTTTTGCATAGTTCAAGCTTCACCACTGTTTCACCATATTGGCCATTAATACCTTTGTGGAATACGTCAACATTGAAATCTCGCGAAAATATAGGCTAAGTTTTATGCACAGATTTCGTTAATAATCAATCGTAAAACAGGGTCGGAGTAGTACCGTCTCAAAATGATCGGAAAACTCTGAACTTTCTATTTTTTTTCAACTCACCTCGCAAAAACTTGGGGCCAAAACTTGGCACGATCTGCGCTGCGCATGCTGGGTACAATACCGACAGCTCGTAGGCTACTAGTCTCGTTTCCAGACTTGAGGCTGGCCTTTCAGGCACGTATACTGCGAATACTCACGCAACTAGTTATGTGTAGGAGACTAGTAGACTACTCGAAAACGATCTCGTGAAATCTCGAAATCAGTTTCGCTGGAGAAAAGTTCGGTGACCTCAGGACGATCACTCTGCGAGTGCATGAGTGACCGGAATAAAAATTAAATAGTTGTTTTGAAACGCACGATTTCGACATGATTTCGACATATTTTCGACGCGACCGGTAGTGGCTTCGATGTCACATCACCTGAACAAACAAGGCGACCGATTGGATTCGATGTCACATCACCAGAAAAAACAAATTACTCGTCAAAGCTTCACACATTTCATCAATTTGTATAGTAAAGCTTCACCCAATGAAGAAAAACGAACGTTAGGACTTCACTACAACAACAAATAGGTCAGGGTCAGGCTTAGGCGTCGAGTCGACGTCGATATTTGGCGACCTCTGAGGAGGGTGGGTCCAGGCCACAGAGTGACCCTTGCATAAGGAGATATTGGTATTTCATTAAAAAGATTAATCATTAATATCAATCTATTCTGAATTGTTTTCTACCATTTTATCATCCTTGAGGGTTTTCTGAATTGACGCATTATTAAGCATGCGTTATGTTTTTAAAAAAAAGTGGAAAGGGGGATAGACCATTTATTTGTTTCCTGACATACATGTATTACTGAGTTTCTGCAATTATTTGAAATGGGTCTGTTCCCTTCTCCCCTTGTGTCTTACCGCCTAATATAACAATATCTCACCTCACCAGCTATTCTCTCCCATTCTACCTTCCCACTCCCTCCTAATCATAGACTATACTCTTTTGAGTTTCTTTTTATTGCTCTTTCACTTTATCTCCTTCTCTCTCTCTCTCTCTCTTTCTCTCACTCTCTTTCTCTCTCTCTTCCTTCTCTCCCCCTCTCTCTCTCTTTCTCTTTCTCTCACTCTTTTTTTCTCTCTCTTTTTATCTCTCTCTTTTAATCTCTCTCTCTCTCTCCCTCTCTCTCTCTATCTCTATCTATCTTTATTTGTCTTTCTTTTTACATCAACCTCTCATTCCCACTTTACTTGTCAGGTTTTCATAATACCAGAACATTTGCTGGTTTAGAAGGTTTGGTCTTACTTGCACTTTGTAGTACGGTACTAAAGTAAATTGCACATTACAAAATTCAACGTGTCCAATCAACCCCCTCCCCCAAAAAAGAAATGAAATAAATAATAATGATAACAGATAAATTGATGTAGCCGCACTAAAACACTAAATAACTGTGCTTCAAGTTCAATTGTGAAATTTACATTGAAGGGGCGATACAATGTAGGATGTTTTCATTAAAGTGACAAGGGAATCATAACAAATCCCAAAGTTACAACAAGACCACATAAACTCATCCCGTTTTATGGGATTACATGTTTATGCCTTAGTTTCAAACCATCTTCATAATAGATCCCACTGTCCTGTCCTTTCACTTTGCAGCTAGTTTACCAACAATTAACCATAGAGGTTGGCTGCTGATATTGTACTTGTATTAATCACCTACAATGTACCTAAACAATGCAGGTTGTGGTTTCTTTGTGCAGTTAACCTAATTTCAGAGGCTCCTTTGATTGTGTTGGTTAGCAAGGGCAGCTGATAGATTTCTGAGAGCCTTTGAGGCAGGAGGTAATCAATAATTGACTGCTCTGAGCTGAGACGGAGTCCGCGCTAGGATGCTAATCAATATTACAAGGTGGTTGTTTTTGAAGGGAGAACGTATTGTGTTGGTCTCCTTTCATCCTGGTAGATAAATTGTAGCTTGTGTTTGTACAGACACTTGTAATATGGAAGAACACAGGTTAAGTGCGAATGAACAGTGTGAGTTTGAGCTCTGATTCAAGGCATACATGTACATGAAACAGAGATTGGAACACTATTTGTACACACTCTCTCTAACTACATGTATGTCTGATGAACATTTACATATTCATCTTGTCCTTTGTCACAGTGTTGTTGTATGTTCATCTTTGACTTGTACTTGTACCTGTACATTGGGTCGTAAAATGTATTCTTCATTCAAATGCAATGTGTTGCAGATCAATATTGGTTTGCATCGAACACGTTGGAGAAAGTAATAAAAGAGGAGAGAGAAAGAGAATAAAAGAGGAGAGAGAAAGATGGACAAATAAAATCAATAATACAGCTGTCAAGAGATGTCTGAAAACACATCTTTTCTAATCTCTAATTTGTTGTGATATTCCTCTCTGTTTGTAATTATTGTGAGCCTTGTATGATAATGTTCTCTCTCTTTTGTATTTCTGTATATAATGCGCTTTGTATCTAATGAAAAAGGCACTCTCTAAATGTAATATTATTATATTAAACAGAAAACCCCAAGGTTGTCGGAGATGAGAGAGAGAGAGAGAGAGAGAGGAGGGGGGGGGGGGGGTGTATAACTGGTGTGTAGAGTAGAAATAAAGAAAAGAGATTGAGGAAGACAAGAAGTTAGAGTTTGAAAAAGAAGGGAAAAAAGAAGAAGAAAAGTATAATGATTATTAATGATTTACCTAAATTAATGAATGCCAGGTGGTTTAATACAGAAAGCAGTGTACCTGTGAATTAAAGCACGATGAAGAGGGAAAGAGGAAGACAGCCAAGAAAACAAGCAAGAGAGAGAGAGAGAGAATTGGCAGGAGAGGGAGAGAAAGAGAGAGAGAGAGGTACAGAGAAAAAAGGGGATGGAAATGTTAACGAGAGAGGATCATTGTTCTACTACGCATCTTAATAGCTTGATTCAAAAGAATAATTTATTTGTTATCAATCAGTCAACATATACCTGCCTTGACATTAAGCATGTAATGAGCTATCACTCATGCTTGCATGCGCATATATATTAACGGGCAGAGTGAGAGATAATTGCATGTAGAGCCAATTTATTAACGAGTGCAATATAGATTGATACCTCGTCAACCAATTAAAAACAAACGTCCTCATAAAGTGTTGGGATGCGAGCACTCTCCCCAAGGACATAAACTCCCATCCTCCACTGGCTTCTCAATTAAGATGAGCATCGCTAGTTGTCCATAGCAACGAGGCTATCATCTATTTAATGTCATCCCATCGTTGATGGCAGCTAGCGCGTTAGAATGTGCATTGTGATGTCATAATGTGGCCGGGGTGTTAAACTGACCCGGCTTTTCATTAGCGCTTGCTCTCTGAATGAGGAATGAATGAAGCACCTGCTCTTTGTAGCTCAAGAAGGTTTCATGCTGGAGCCGTCCTCTGTTGATGCTGTACATGCCTTTAGGAGAACACTCTTAATGTACGTCAGGACTGCATGGTATAAGGTGTTAAGAAGCGCTTCTCTTTCGTAAGGCAGGAATCTTATAGCTCGCTGTGTCTTGCATGGAATATTAATCATTTTAATACGCTGTGATGATGATGATGATGCTCTGTGATCATTTTAAAAGTGATTTTATCGCCAAATGTGATGGGATTTGAAAAGCTATAAGAGTGAGTAAAAGACTTGATGCATCTAATGAATTTGAAATTGAAATCACTTCAGGTATTTTTCTGAACCGTGAAAGTGGTATTTTACATACCGGTACTACCTGTTGTACCGTGTTTGTGTTTGTTTTTGTTTTGTTTATATAATTTTTGGGGTAGAATACATAGATTTCACTTTCTTTTCAAAGCGATAAGTATGTATTGTACTGTGATACCTCTTACACAGTAATAGGATGTAGATAATGTAGTAGAATGATATTTACAATTTGATCCAAAATTACAGAAATTGCAAAGTTGTTATGTATTTTTTTCCCCTAGCTAAAGTACTAAAGATATCTAGTGAATGTAATATGTGAGAGATATCAGTGCACATATTAAAGAAAGATAAAATTCAATTTAGATACCGGTACATGAAACAAATTGAATTCGTTGGAATGGAGACCACAGAGAAAACAATTTAAGATGATGTATTTCTAACGTTTGGGGTCATTTTTGTTTTCATTTCAGACAACGCAGCAGAAAAACAGAACCGTACAACTCAACTCGTTTTCAACTACAGTGCAGGAAAGATGGTAAGAATTCTTCCACATGCTTTTACACAAGTAGACATCCCCTTTGCCTACAGTATAACATTTGTACATCATTATTCAATTCATGTTTTATCAAGTGGTATGATTCTGATCAACTGTCTATGCTATTTTTCATCTCAATTGATATTTATATTTTTGTTGATGAGTATTTGCCAACACTTTGATGACTTTCTATAAAGTGGATGTGATAAAAATACATGCATACAGTATGTATTAATAGTTTATTTCCATGGACCATACTTTCCTAGTATTATGTCAAGTTAAGGCAAGTTAACAGGTTAAAATGTTCTGGTAAATGTTTTTTTTTTTTTTTTTTATATATTTTTTGTTATTATGGTACTGATGACAAATAATTTTAAGAATCTTTTGACCTGTGGAGAAAAAAAAACTTTGAGGTTTTTATCACAGCAAGTTATTGCAATACTGTTTATAGAATACACCAATCACTACATGTATGTGACGTTCATACCTTCTGTTTGTTATGTTAGGTGCCAAAGCTGCGTGAGCCTCGGAACCTGTATGCTCTAGCCAAGGAACCTGGACCACAGCAAGCGCCAAGATGGTGAGAGCTTTTAATTTACAAAGAATAAATTGATCATCTTTGATTTTTCAAATTGGCATGACTCTCTTTTTTTTCTCTTAGTTGTAAACCTTTATCATATCATGTATTTCAAGGGGAAATACATACTGTACATGCTGTACATACTGTAAGAGCCTTGAAAACAGCTGATGAGCTCAGTATGCTCAGTATGCTCATGGGGTCATAAGAAACTTCATCATATACATGTATGTGTTATGTTTGCTTTTGTTGTTATTTTTGACAGGCCTGGTAATTACCTGATTTAAATCAGTCTCCCAATTTTTTTTTTCTTCCACCAATTTGTTTTTGTTTTGAGGGGCAAAATCCCCCCTCCCGAATTCTACCCCTATTTTTCCTCCCCCCCCCCCCCATGAATGTTGTTAGATGCCATCTTTTTCCCCCAAATCCATTTTCTTTTTACTCAAGGGGTGGTGTTTGAGGAAAAAAAAGATAATAAACTGGTTTAATCATCTTTCCTCATTATTTCCCTTGTCACTCACTTGGTTTTATTTTGTATGTTTTTTAACTGGAACGTGGACAAATGAATGAAATGAGATGAAATATTTAAACTATTTAATTTACTTCCCATTGTCTTCAATGCTAGGCCTGCTGATATTGAGGTACTCCGTGAAACTGTGCTTCATGTTGATGATGTCCCTACAGAGAACGAGCCATTCTTTCAACCAAGTAAGTAATCATCAAGTTCAACATTTGATAAATCTTATTTTATACATGTGTCAATAAAAATTAAGTCTTTTTGAATAATTAAAAAATGCCCCATGATTCCCACCCCTTCCCCTATTCGAGTTTAAGTCAGCTTACTCAAGTTGGAGTCATATAAGTTTTCTTTTGTAACCTACTGAACCCTAAGCCCTATACATACCTCATGTTTAAATCTATCTGAAATGCTTAAAGGTAAAGGCCATTTTTGGAAACGCCCCCCTCTCAAGTTGAAAATTTCATAAATTCTATGCATGTATCAACACAAATCGAGGCAAGTCATTTATTTTAGTTCAGTTTATGGGGTTCAAATCTAGACGTCTGTTTAAACAACCTGTGTATCTCAACTCTTTTGATTTGGGTTCAGTTTGTTTTACTGCAGTATTAGTTAATTGGATTCAATATTCTTCTAAAACGTTTGCTTTGTTGACTTGTCTCTTATTATCAGGTGGTTTTGAGAAGACACAGATGCCTCAATTCTTTTGAGTTATTTTCAGTTTGTTTTACTTCAGTATTAGTTAATTGGATTCAATATTCTTCTAAAACGTTTGCTTTGTTGACTTGTCTCTTATTATCAGGTGGTTTTGAGAAGACACAGATGCCTCAATTCTTTTGAGTTATTTTCAGTTTGTTTTACTTCAGTATTAGTTAATTGGATTCAATATTCTTCTAAAACGTTTGCTTTGTTGACTTGTCTCTTATTATCAGGTGGTTTTGAGAAGACACCGATGCCCTTGCCAGAAGGTGATGGGAGAGTAGTCTATAATCATCCTCTTACTCATGAAGAATATGTAAGTCATATAAATTTGATCTTTTATGTAAAGATGACTCTTTATAAAGGAATTTCATTCATTCGTTGATATCATTGTGGTATTATGACGAAGGCTCTTAAATCTCAGAAGAGTGTGTTTGACCCTCACTCGATGCTTGGACAATGCGTTTAATCCATGTTTGTCCCTTTCGACCTAGGTGTATTTAATGGCAACACTGGGGTAATAGTAATGGCATTGCCCTCAGGGAGAACAGTTATAATAGGGGTACCCTTAGTAAACAAGACCATATTGTTATTTTGTATAATTTGTTCTATTATGTGCCTTGCTGCTATTTACTTTAAGAATGATCATTTTCATTTGGATTTAATGACCGGTAGGGGGTATTAGGAGTGGTCCTTTACCAAGAGCCGCCCAGCTGAAGTTTTCTAAACATGCCTGAGGATACCGTTTTGAATTTTGAATCTCTACATGTACCTTTCTTTACCCCTCTCAGTTCCTACGATACCGTGTAGGAGGTAATAAGAATGGTCCTATACCAAGAGCCCATCTGAGAATACTATTTTAAGCTTTGAGTCTACCATTCTTTACCCCTCTCAGTTCCTACGATCCCGTGTAGGGGGTAACAAGAATGGTCCTATACCAAAAGCTCATCTGAGAATACCACCTTAATCTTTGAGTTTGTACCTTTTCTTTACCCATCTCAGTTCCTACGATCCCGTGTAGGGGGTAACAGGAATGGTCCTATGATAAGAGCCGCCAAGCTGAAGTCCTCGGAGGATACCACCCTAATCTTTGAATCTCGTTTTGAGAGTGGTAACCTCATGAAAGCTATCCAAGTGTAAGTATCATGTTTCTCCTATTCCATCTCAAACTTTCATCTGTGGAGAGCCTGAAGGGTGTATCGTGTGCGTTTCTGCCCTTGTGGCTCTCAGCAGGTGATACAATAAGAAAAAGCAGATACTTTTGAATCTTTAGATGTAAAGACCAGTTTTGGAAACGCCCCCCTCTCAAAAAGTGAAATGGAAGCTCTTATTACCAATCATGTGAAAAAATATGTTTTGACTAATACGTGATGATACAAATTTTGCAGAGAAACCGCCTACTAATTGATATATTTGGTAAAATATTATATCTATTTGGACCTGATAGATATTGGTGCACGTGTCGCGCACGTGTCACATAGTCCCATATACATCTTACAGTGCTTGTAACTTTACCAAGACTTGGCCAAATTTCTTATCATTTTGATGATTCCAGAACCTTGCAGTACACACCAATACTTATATGCTAGATGATCAACCTTTTCTGATCGATTCCTCAACGTTTCTTTCACAATGCAATCGCATGACCATAACTGGTCTTTATCTTTAATCATGAAAGTGCCATAAAATATACAGTCATGTAAAGTGACCCAGTGAGATTAATCTCCATGCTGACTTTTTTGTTCACAGGTGTTCGAAATTTTAAAAAAAGTGTTGGGTGTTCTTGTTTTCTAGATCCCAGTCTAAAGTTTGCTATTTTTCTTCAGGGGAGGGGGACTTATATATCTGCAACTTTTCAGTGTCAAGCCCTAACACACATTTACATAATGTAGAGAAGTTTATTTTTACCATCACAGTGCAGAAGAATATATTTGTACAGCTGCTGCGTTATATAAATTGATCTAATTATCATTAATCCTTGTTTATCAATGATCCTCTTGCATTCATGCAGGTCTGAGCTAGAGTATGAATTGGAGTTAAGATATGATCTCTACACTCATAAACACACTCAGTGGTTCTACTTCAGATTCAATAACACAAGACGTAACGTCCGCTATCGATTCACCATCACAAACTTCATGAAGGTAAGATCTGGGGCCCATTTCATGAAACTTTTTATCTATAACAAATGCTTAATATCTATGATAAATTTGCCCTCAGCCAATCAGATGCCATGATTTCAGTAGCTTATAACAGTAGCTTGTAACTTGTTATTGATATCAAGTTTGCTCTCAGTCAATCAGATGCCATGATTTCAGTAGCTTATAACAGTAGCTTGTAACTTGTTATTGATATCAAGTTTGCCCTCAGTCAATCAGATGCCATGATTTCAGTAGCTTATAACAGTAGCTTGTAACTTGTTATTGATATCAAGTTTGCTCTCAGCCAATCATATGCTATGATTTCAGTAGCTTATAACAGTAGCTTGTAACTTGTTATTGATATCAAGTTTGCTCTCAGCCAATCAGATGCCTTGATTTCAGTAGCTTATAACAGTAGCTTGTAACTTGTTATTGATATCAAGTTTGCTCTCAGTCAATCAGATGCCATGATTTGAGTAGCTTATAACAGTAGCTTGTAACTTGTTATTGATATCAAGTTTGCTCTCAGCCAATCAGATGCCTTGATTTCAGTAGCTTATAACAGTAGCTTGTAACTTGTTATTGATATCAAGTTTGCTCTCAGCCAATCAGATGCCTTGATTTCAGTAGCTTATAACAGTAGCTTGTAACTTGTTATTGATATCAAGTTTGCTCTCAGCCAATCAGATGCCTTGATTTCAGTAGCTTATAACAGTAGCTTGTGATTTGTTATTGATATCAAGTTTGCTCTCAGCCAATCAGATGCCTTGATTTCAGTAGCTTATAACAGTAGCTTGTAACTTGTTATTGATATCAAGTTTGCTCTCAGCCAATCAGATGTCTTGATTTCAGTAGCTTATAACAGTAGCTTGTGACTTGTTATTGATATCAAGTTTGCTCTCAGCCAATCAGATGCCTTGATTTCAGTAGCTTATAACAGTAGCTTGTAACTTGTTATTGATATCAAGTTTGCTCTCAGCCAATCAGATGTCATGATTTCAGTAGCTTATAACAGTAGCTTGTAACTTGTTATTGATATCAAGTTTGCTCTCAGCCAATCAGATGCCATGATTTCAGTAGCTTATAACAGTAGCTTGTAACTTGTTATTGATATCAAGTTTGCTCTCAGCCAATCAGATGCTTTGATTTCAGTAGCTTATAACAGTAGCTTGTGACTTGTTATTGATATCAAGTTTGCTCTCAGCCAATCAGATGCCTTGATTTCAGTAGCTTATAACAGTAGCTTGTAACTTGTTATTGATATCAAGTTTGCTCTCAGCCAATCAGGTGCCTTGATTTCAGTAACTTATAACAGTAGCTTGTAACTTGTTATTGATATCAAGTTTGCTCTCAGCCAATCAGATGTCATGATTTCAGTAGCTTATAACAGTAGCTTGTAACTTGTTATTGATATCAAGTTTGCTCTCAGCCAATCAGATGTCATGATTTCAGTAGCTTATAACAGTAGCTTGTGACTTGTTATTGATATCAAGTTTGCTCTCAGCCAATCAGATGCCTTGATTTCAGTAGCTTATAACAGTAGCTTGTAACTTGTTATTGATATCAAGTTTGCTCTCAGCCAATCAGGTGCCTTGATTTCAGTAGCTTATAACAGTAGCTTGTAACTTGTTATTGATATCAAGTTTGCTCTCAGCCAATCAGATGTCATGATTTCAGTAGCTTATAACAGTAGCTTGTAACTTGTTATTGATATCAAGTTTGCTCTCAGCCAATCAGATGTCATGATTTCAGTAGCTTATAACAGTAGCTTGTGACTTGTTATTGATATCAAGTTTGCTCTCAGCCAATCAGATGCCTTGATTTCAGTAGCTTATAACAGTAGCTTGTGACTTGTTATTGATATCAAGTTTGCTCTCAGCCAATCAGGTGCCTTGATTTCAGTAGCTTATAACAGTAGCTTGTAACTTGTTATTGATATCAAGTTTGCTCTCAGCCAATCAGATGCCATGATTTCAGTAGCTTATAACAGTAGCTTGTAACTTGTTATTGATATCAAGTTTGCTCTCAGCCAATCAGATGTCTTGATTTCAGTAGCTTATAACAGTAGCTTGTAACTTGTTATTGATATCAAGTTTGCTCTCAGCCAATCAGATGCCTTGATTTCAGTAGCTTATAACAGTAGCTTGTAACTTGTTATTGATATCAAGTTTGCTCTCAGCCAATCAGATGTCTTGATTTCAGTAGCTTATAACAGTAGCTTGTAACTTGTTATTGATATCAAGTTTGCTCTCAGCCAATCAGATGTCTTGATTTCAGTAGCTTATAACAGTAGCTTGTAACTTCTAGTGACAAATAAGCTCTCAGCCAATCAGATGCCATGATTTCAGTAGCTTATAACAGTAGCTTGTAACTTGTTATTGATATCAAGTTTGATGAAACAGGGCCCAGTTTTGAGCCAGGAGGATGTTATAGGCTCCGTATTCATTTGTGCACTTTTATTGATGTGCAAAACAAAAGGAAATTATGTACTTACAAGCATACATTGTTTTATACAAGGTAGAATATATTTGTGTATCCTAATAAGCAGTACATCCCTACAACCACCCCCCCCCCCCTCCCCTTCTTATGTACTTTTGACTTATACAATCATATTTTATTTCACTAGTGGCATGACCATAGTAAAAATTCTTCTGTTGGTGATAATAATAATAATAATTGAACGTCTTGTATAGCACATAGGCATATGGCATGTCTCTACAGTGTATGTGCTTTACAGATTAGAATACAGAAGGAGTGGTAATGGTGCACTGGGTGTATTATTGTGAGATCTTACAAAGTGCTAAATAAATATATGTTTTCAAATTACTTCTGAACTTTTTATACGTTTCCATATTTCTAAGGTATTCCGGCAATTTATTCCATAAAACAGAGGCTGCATATGAAAATGACCTTTCCCCTTAAGATTTTGTTACAGTTTGTGGGACATAAAATATAGACTTTTTTACTGTAATTACTGTATATTAATACTGTGTATAACTCTCTTTTCTTCCATACTGCAGTCTGGTAGTTTATATAACAGTGGTATGAGACCGTTGATGTACTCAGAATGCAATGCACAGACCAAAGGAATCGGATGGAGAAGGGTTGGAGATGATATCAAATATTACAAGAACGACGTCAAGTAAGTCACTCAAAATAAATCGGTTTGGAGCTAGAAGGGCATCTATACTCACATCATTTTACACAGAGATCATTCCTTCTTGCTTCAAACTGACAATAATTTTGTGTTATATTTCAAAATTGTATTGAGTTCAACTTAGCGTATCTACAGTGGACTAAGTTATGGAAGGCCAATTGTTGACCTGGAAGTTCAGTATATACATGTACTGCAGCTTTAACTAGTAGTACATGTAATTGCCTTGTGATAAAGAATTCAACCTCTAATACATGTACACAGCCCTTTCTATAGGACTAGATAGCAAAAATTCTCTGAAACACCAAAATCTGCTTGACGTTTATACCTAAATATCAATTTAAGTTACAATTTCATAGTAAACTGTTTTGTAGTAATAGGTACTTAGATAGGAAGTTCACATGTGTATGCATTTTTTAGAAATTCCTATGATTTGTGTTTGTGTTTTATAATAGAAAAAAAGGCAATGGATAATATTCTTTTGATATGACATTCAATAAACTAAACTAAATAAATTAAATAAACTAAAAGATTTTTTTTTAAATGAGTATGACACTTATTAGTTTATTAGAATTGTTGAATGTTGCACAAAGAGTCATACACAGAGGTGCTGTGAATGTTTGCTTCTTTGTGTTTTTAGATCAATTATAATTGGATCTCACATGTTCAGTAGAATTATAACTGTATTTATTGTTGTTATGTTTATTTTTATGTGTGCTAAGTTTATTTTCAGTTTGCTTGTGTTTATAGATGTATTCTAGTTGGTTTGCACATGCAGTAGAATTATTTCAATATTGATATTTGTTATGTTTGTTTTTATGTGTGCTGATTTTGATTTGTGTTTGTACCCAGGCTGAAACATATCAAGAGAAGTTAAGTAGACTATCTAAACATCATTTTATAATCATCCTCTAATCACCAGACCCTCCCCTTCCCCTTCCCCTTCCCCTCCCCCTCCCCCTCCCCTCCCCCTCCCCCTCCCCTCCCCTCTCCCTCCCCTCCCCTCCCCTCTCCCTCCCCCTTCCCCTCCCCTCCCCTCTCCCCCTCCCCTCTCCCCCTCCCCTCTCCCCCTCCCCTCTCCCCCTCCCCTCTCCCCCTCCCCTCTCCCCCTCCCCTCTCCCCCTCCCCTCTCCCCTCCCTCTCCAGCACACCATGCATCACTTATATGCTGCTGCTCTAATATTCATTGACAATAATCACCACCGCTCATAAACTCTCATCCTTGCTCCCCCTCCCCCCCCCCCCCTATCACCCATCTTCACCAATAAACTATTGCGCTTTGTAACACTGAGTGTGTAATATAATTTAAGTTATTTTGGAACAGTCCTAACTCACAAATTAAGAATGTAAGACATCACATTTGATATCACCTATCATGATAACGACAAAGATGATTGCAAGATGTTATTTATATGCGTTTATGAGGAGCAGATAATATACAAATTTGTGGTAACACCCCTAACAAAGAACAGAGTAAACATCAAGCACATTTTCTTCCTTTAGCAAAATAAGCAGAGTTCATGTCAGAACTATTAAATGCTGTTGTTCATTGGACTACTTGAAGTTCAGTTTTCTATTTAGAACTGATTCTTTTCCATGAACAAATAAAAAACAGACCTTAAAAATGCTACCCTTACTTGGTGTTATCGTAAAATCCTAAGATATTGACAATGATAAGATGTGATAAATCAAGTATTGTAATTATTTGGGGTTACATGCGGTAAGTAAAGTTCACAGAAACTAATATCTGCTTGTCATAATCCTCTACCATCCTCATGTCCGTGTCATAAGCATTAACGCCATACACACTGGTAATCAGGGTATCACTAATACTGCCACCCAACGTATTCATTCATACTCGCACACACCTTAGAATGGCTTGAATTAAAACTTAAGCTTGAATAGGAACAAATATTGAAAAAAATGGTTTTGTATGTGATCTTGCAAAGCTGCCAACTGTTACAAAAAAATTGTAATTGTTACAAATTTCCCACCCTCGTTACAAAATTACGAATACCCCTTCTATTATTACAAATTTCATAATGCCCATTTTGTCCTGTAAAGTATCCCACAAGCATCTCACATCGGCAATTTGGGGATGTTCATTGGTTCATTGAAAACACCAGTCATGCAAAATCATGCATAATCATGCATATTCGACCAATGATCCATAGACAAAAAATTATTCCTGTATGTAGGAGGCATTGATTTTTATTTTTTTTTTTTAAATACAATTTTTGTCAGTAAAATACAACTTTTGGGTTTGAAGAATGCAGTTTTTGAACTCCAGAGGTTGGCAGGTCTGACATAGATGTGTGCTTCGCGTACATGATATTCAGTTTTACTTAAATGATACTAATTGAAAATTCCAAATGTTGGCAGCTATGATCTTGCAGTCTGTGATGATGCAGACACTTATTTTGCTAAATAACTCAGGTTTGTATTGAATAATCCTTCCCTACTGCACTAGTGGAACAGGTGATTTCAATATTTTGCATTGCATTGATCAACATTCCATAACAATAGCCACATGTTTGCTTTAAAACTTTGCTGCAATGTGCATATAAATGTGCTTTGCATATCAATATTTTTATATTGCAAACTAGTCACAAACTTACTTGCATGCACATTGGCACATAGCTTAACATGAACACATGTTTTCAATGTATAACATTTATTCACTCCTTAATCAATGGGTGTGTATGATAACAAAGCTCCTTAACGCAATACATGGTTATATTCACATTGTACATTTATACGGGAAACTAACTGCATATGCGTGGGCTCAGTCATTAACAAGTTAATTACTAGTTTCGCAAGTGATATGAATATACACTGTAAAGAGTGTGTTCCTGTACTATGTTTTTCAAGATCTCAAAATTAATATAATAGTATTGGTTATCATTAGAAAATGGGTTTAATGTCATTTACAAGGGGTATAAATAATTCAGTTGATTATGTAGATATTGGTGCTCTACAAATTCCTGGATAGGATTGGCTTGGCATGTTCAACCACTCAACTATAGGAATTATTTCCTTATAAAAAGAAGTCACATGCCTTGAAACAGAAGATAATGATATTTATTAATCTGCAGGGTGTGTTTTTGTGGTCTGAAATGAATAGCAAGTGCAACAGTGGTCCTATGCGTAAACTCACTCATCTTGTGTTTCAAAATACAACAATTTGAAGTGCAGTAAACTTTAGTACATGAAAGAAAAACGGGCGGTTTACCGCAGCTCAGGTGAAGTAGCCTTCACTATGAACATGGCGGACACAGAAAGAGGACAAAATATACAGTTCCTCATTCTACCCTCAACAACTGCTGTGGTAGACAAAGGAACATCACTTCACTGCTATTATGTAAAAATGTGTAGAACAGGTGAATATGCATGTGACACCTGTTCTACACATTTTTACATACTAGCAGCTAGTGAAGGGATGTTTCTTTGTCTACCACAGCAATTGTTGAGGGTAGAATGAGGAACTGTATATTTTGTCCTCTTTCTTTGCCCGTCATGTTCATAGTGCTTTAGCCTTCACATCAAGAGTTAATCAAACCACTTGACCGCGATACCTAGGCATGATATTCATTGATCTGTTTGTGGATGTTTTTCTGAACCTGCAGGAGGAAGGATGTGAAAGGAGATCGTAACTTCTACTACTCCCTGACCTGGACCTTCACTGTGCCTCATGATAATGATACATGCTACTTTGCTCACTGCTATCCCTACACATACTCAGACTTACAGGTAAGAAATGATAATAATAATAATAATAATATTCTGTTCTTGTATAGCGCATACCACATTATATAACATCCCCATGCGCTTCCAAAGAGCTTTGGAAATTATTACCCTAGCTTTAGCTTTGGCATCCGTTATGAGAGCACACTGCATTTCAAGGAGCAATCCTACCAGGTACCCATTTACCTCACCTGGGTCGAGTGTGGCAAATGTAGATTAATGTCTTGCCAATGGACATTAGTGCCCTGGCAGGAATCGAACCACGGACCTTGTGATCCACAGTCAGATGACATATCCATTCGACCACGACACCTCTATATAGTGTCATGTTGGAAGCTGAATCGGTATCAATAAAATATGATCATTAACGTCTGGTTACCAACCTCTTACGTCACCATCCAAAAGACATAAATCACTTTTGAACCAGGGTCGCCTGAGCCAGTTTGTAGATGAAGACAGAGAGCTGACCAAGTGAACATGCTGCTAGACCAAGTGAACGTGCCGCTAGACCAACTCACATCTCCCTATCTATCTATCTATCTATCAGGCTATAGTTCATCCAGACGTTGGACAAAGCCCTCCTCATAACATTTTCATTCTCTTCTGTCTCTAGCTGTCCTAGTCCAAGCGGCCGTTCCCATGTATGATGTTAGGTCATCTCTCCATCTTCTCTTCTGCCCTCCTCTTCTTCTCTTTCCCATCCTTGGTTGCCATTCTGTTAAACAATTTGTCCATCTATTGTCCTGAAGTCTTATCTCCCTAGGTTTCAATAAATTCTGTATATATATAGTGATTTGTATATTTCAAAGGTACTTATATCTCAGTAGGCTTGCGGGTGCACCATGTGAGAGATAGAGAGAGGATTGAGGAGTCCTGAAAAGGACTCTGACTCGGTAATCTTTCTTGGGGGTGTGTAGTCCTGAAAAGGACTGTTATCTTTCTTAGCTTATAGTTCTAAGTAGAACTATAGCGCTTAGAGAGGATGAGTGGCTCGGCATTTCGAACAGGTTGACTATCCGTCATCAGGAGTGACGACGGGTAGTCAACCTGTTCTCACATGGTGCACCCGCAAGCCTACTGTATATCTACATCACCATGCAAGCCGACACTTACAAGCAGCATCTACTTATATCTCTTCATGTTTTATAGGACTACCTTCAGAACCTGACCAATGACCGTGTCCGTAGCAAGTACTGCAAGCAGAGGATCCTATGTAGATCACTAGCAGGCAATGTGGTTTATGTCCTCACCATCACCTCACCATCTCTCAACCCTGATGATGCGAAGGTAAGCTTACCTATACTCTCAATAAAGCTTGTATTCTAATCTTTGACTGCATCGTCTGTTGTGAGCCAGAAGGGCATTGTCCCATATACCTTGATACAGAGTTAACATGAACACCTTTCTGGCTATCAACAAACGATGTTGGTCACTAGATGGCAATGTGGTCTATGCACTCACCATCTCTTAATCCTCATGAAGTTAAGGTAATCCTGTCTATGTTGAGTTTGTTTGTTTGACCTGACTGCTAAGAAAGCAACCAGGGGATAGAGGGCTTTAAGTCCTCTCTGAGGGACTTGGTAATGAGGATTAATGCCTTACCAAATGGCACTAGCGCATCGACTTGGTTTCAAACCCGGGATCTACCGGTTACGAGACCACTGCTCTACCATTGAGCCATTGCTTAATTATTTAACGTTGTTTAATTATATTTAATTATTTTAAATTATTTTCGTTCTCTGTAACTTCTCATGTACTTTCTTATGTTTAATGTATTTACCTTGTTAGGCGCCTTGAGCATCTCTTGGGGTGGATATGTGCGCATTATAAATGTTGTTATTATTATTATTATTATTATTGCGCCTTGTTTTCTCACTTATGACTGTATTTTCCATTGGGAGCTAGAAGAGCATTGATTCATATACTTTGATACAAAATGAACTCCCTTCTGTCTCTCAACAGATGACATGCAAGTACTACATGTATGTTATAGATCACTGGCGGGCAATGTAGTCTATGTTTTCACCATGTCTTTACTGTCTGGGATGATGCTAAGCTCCATTTGTCAGTCATCTCCTTAAAGACTTGGACCGTTATATGAAGAAGTCATGGGTCTATATACAATTATTTCATCTTTACAAGGGAGTCAATTTTGTTCAGGAACCTCTGAAAAATGTGCCACAAGTATGATAGTCTTTGTAGTTATTGTTACATATATAATTTATATATACATTGTGTTTCATATTGTACTGTTGAGAAGGAAATAAATGTTAATAAAAAAATAATAATAATAAAAAATACATTTTAACTTTCCTGAACATCTACTGAACAAAACATAGCTCTGTCAACAGAAGAAAAGAATGTCAACTTGGTTAAATTTCCTCTGTTAAATGCTGACAAAAGGCCTATCAATTCCTAGCTCAGGCAACAGTCATTTATGCAAGTAGAAGAATATCTAGAAATGGGGTGTCTTATTTATTTTACGTATTTTGATTCCTAGGTGAAGAAAGCAGTAGTAGTTACATCTCGTGTTCATCCCGGTGAGACCAATGCTAGCTGGATGATGAAAGGTTTCCTGGACTATCTAACAAGCGAGATGCCGGATGCTAAGGTAAGAAATAAAGGAACTGTTTCACAAAGCCTTTTTTCAATGACAAATAACAAAAATCAGTGACAAATCTGCTGATAACCAATCAGAAGCAAGGATTTCAGTAGCTTATAACAAAAACTGTTCTTTGTCACTGATGACAAGTTTTGTGAAATGGGGCCCTGCACATATGATGCACTATTAAACCACCTTCAAGAAAACACTGTGGCAAAATTATTTGACTTTTGAATGCACGACAAGTAGAGGTGAAGAGAAATAAACTGATGCACGCAACAAAAGCACAACAAGTACTCTGTTTGGCTGCTCCCATGAAGGCCCTACTGCCATTGACAATACATAGCTCTTATTGCTTTTCTGGAAGCAGCTAACGATACCGGTGTGCTGAGTTGTGACGTGTGCCGAGTTGTGACGTGTGGTGCGCTCATGGCGTTTCATTTTGACACAGTGGCTCATACTGCATCATATGTTTTGTTTGTTTGTTTTTATTTCTGCATTTTCAAAATGAAACATAATCATATACATAAAGTAACAAATATGTCTTCATTTTACATAATTATACATTTTTAAGTACATTGAATAAGATGCATACAAACACAAATATAATTTCAATGAAAAAAAAAAAGAAAGAAGAAAAATTACAGAAAACGCAGGAGACCGCCATCATGAGCGGTAAGCTTGAAATCGATGGCGGCCTCGAGAGAATAGCGGCAAACTCTTAAATTATATAATTGTACACACGAAATTGATCAAGTGGGTGCAGTGAAAGTGCATGTGCAAGTGCAAATGGGGTTCTGGTACGTAATGTTTATATAATACAATACTATTGTATTTTAAGAATTAATAAATTAAGAATATATTCGAATTAAGAGACAAAGTTTAATGGGTAACGATTTTGTATGAGGATATAATGTGACGTTTTAGTGTCGCTTTAAAAGAATAAAGGGTCGAGCATGATTTAATTATTTTAGATATATTGTTCCATAAATCGGAACCATGTGAAAGGGGATTCAAAAATGAAACTTGATGCTTTCTAAACTAATTAGACTGTGGATGGACTTCCACTTTGATTAAGATGGTATTGTCTTTGATGAACAACCCTTCTTTTTCCAGGGATTCAATAGAAGCAAACCCCATGTAGCCGAATCCTTTATGATTGCGAGCCGTTTTTGGTTTTTTGAAAGCGTCCAGGTTACTCTTCGCTACCAACCTTTCGGTGATGTTCTTCTGTTTCAACTCCGGGTCAACATTCTGGTCAACCAAGGACAGAGTTATTGACCCCCTAAAAGGCCATTCCAAGGAGCTATCATACTTCCCTTGCATAAAGTGCACAAAGAGGGATATATACAGAACTTTCCGTGTCTCTGATTTGTTTATATATTTTTTTTAAATTTTATTTATTTCGGTTTAAAAAGACATATAAATATACATGATTCAAAAGGTCCAAGGACCAAAACTGCTCATGTTTACAAATTATACAATACGGTTATAAATACAGTAAATGTGACTGTCTGTGAGGCGAAACGCTGAATAATTACAACGACTCAGGTTTTTACGGGAGTGTCAGTTTATTTTAGAGTCATAACCATCAAGGGGAATGCACTCTGTCTTTGATGAACGAATCTTTTATCTTTACTCCTTCCACTGCTTTATTTCGTTCTTCTTCCCTTCACTCCGTGAAAACTGTACATGATAAAGCATAACAGGAATGCATAATAAGTACGTGTTCATGAATATAAGTTTCACAACATTAAAGCAACTATAGCATTCTACTAAATCAAAAGCATTATCGGAATTCAGTGTCAACTCCTTTCCATGTTTGCTTGTAAAGCTTATAAATATAAGTCAGACACTTTACAAATCTCTTTGAATTTCAATAGAATGTCACAGCTAACACACAATTAAACTTATATCATCTTTATCATGTCTAAATCAGATTTAACACTGTTTCAAATAAAAATGTGCCCATATTTAGCGAGATTGAATGACTTTATCATAGTCAAGGAATACAAGTCATGACCTTGACCTTTCATTCACACAAATATGCTCACATTCCTCATCCCTTTTCATCATAGAATGTCTTATTCTGCATCATACATTTTACTTGACTATACTTCTTTCAACTTTAAGTAAAACTAAACATCAATTATAGATGTAATGACATATTAAATGTTCAATAGATATCTCTAGTAAGGTAATTGTACTATCCTATGTGTGGGTACACAGTATACACATGTTATACATTTGCCATACATGTCACTGCTGCTCTGTGTAAGTTTCATACAATGTAAACATCTTAAAAACTACCTTTTTTACATTCATTTTTATAATGTTCAAATATGTGGTTTAACTAACCTCTGTGCCTCCATAATACTGTAGAAACAGCTCCCAGGAACAAAGGATGCTCCAGAAAACCACAGATTTTCCTCACAAAACAGAAATCATGTTGCAAACATGATCATTTCAAATCAGCCAACAACAGGTGGTGCCAAACAAGTTTCTGACCTTCAAACTAGAAAAACTTCAGAACTGTCAAAGTACTAGTAATCTTTGACCAAGCGCCCTCTGTAGTTCTATTATTGCAATGTCAAGCTAAATCAATAAATACTAAATAAAATTACTTTAACTGACAAATATAAGATTACAACTTTCACAGTAAATATACAATAAATGAGCCAAACGAAAGGTATGACAAGTACAATACGGTACTAAAGGTATGACATAAATAATACAATTCCATCAATACAATACCAAAATAAACTAAGAGAAAGTAGTGGTAAAGATCGGCAAATTACTAAACTGATATATGGTAATGGTAGCAGATAAACTGACAAAAATAATTGACCCTGACACACAAGCGATATCCACAAGAGCCTGTGTAGAACCCTTCGCTATGTCTGACCATTGCTTCTCCTCGTTCTGCTGACCCCCGGAGCTCTGAGTACTTACGCAGTCGCCACACAAAGATCCCATTGGCAACATGCTCGCGTAGGTCTTTAGTCTCTTCCTGCAGGCTATGAACCTCGTTCCTAAGAGTGGCTATCTCTGAATCTTTACGCGCTGCCTTGCTCTCGAGCAAGTGTTTACAAAGATAACATACAAAACAATTCATAAGATAAACAATATAGTCATGATACATAATGAATACAAAATAAGGAAGTGAGCTTAAACTTTTTTTTATAGATATATATCCATATATACGCACATATACCTACATATACATATATATATACATTATACACAGCACATGCATATGTATGAAGACAAAGAATAACAAAATTTAAAGGAATAGGAAATATGAAGAAAAGTTGAAGAAAAAGAAGAAAGGGAAGAAAACAATAATAATGCTTTTAGAGGAGAAGTACATTGGAAAGAAAAGGATGACGAATTGCAATTCAGTGAAAGATTCTTGTATAAACAATGAAACAATCGTTTGTTATGCACAGCAATACTAATGTGTTATTTTTTTATCACAGTATATTAAACTCAGTACAACATTAATTGACTTTACATACAGTCAGTAGAATAAAGTGCTGTTCTCATTTTACTGTTTGACACATATTAGAAATGCCTTAACATCCTGTCTGACATAATTTACAAAGAATCGCACAGAAAGAAAAGATGAAGGATTATAGCAATAATATATGATTGTCCATATATCTCCTTGCAGTTGCTACGTGATCTGTTTGTGTTCAAGATTGTCCCATGACCACCGACACCAAAGTTTCTTTCTTGTATCATTATGTAATCACCAGACCACAGCTTTTCATCAATTGCTATGTCCAGTTTTAATTTACATTAAGACAGCATAAGTATCCTGTAATAATAGGCTAAAATTGCTATCCTAATGCTCTGCTCGATTTACATTGGTGATAATAATAATAATAATAATAACTTAGGCTTCTATAGCGCATTTCATCTTCAAAGAAAATAACAATGCGCTTTACAATATTAATACAACAAAATTACACATAACTACTAAATCATGAACTAAAGAAATATCAAAATAAGGACAGGATTAATAATATTCAATCATTATAAACATCAATTACAACCCAGATTACGGAGAAGAAGAATATTGATAGCACTGCATAATGTCATCTGTTTCTCCTTGCAGTTGCTACGTGATCTGTTTGTGTTCAAGATTGTCCCATGACCACCGACACCAAAGTTTCTTTCTTATGCAATCACCAGACCACAGCTTTTTTTCAATTTCTATGTCCAGTTTTAATTTACATTAAGACAGCATAAGTATCCTGTAATAATAGGCTAAAATTGCTATCCTAATGCTCTGCTCGATTTACATTGGTGATAATAATAATAATAATAATAACTTAGGCTTCTATAGCGCATTTCATCTTCAAAGAAAATAACAATGCGCTTTACAATATTAATACAACAAAATTACACATAACTACTAAATCATGAACTAAAGAAATATCAAAATAAGGACAGGATTAATAATATTCAATCATTATAAACATCAATTACAACCCAGATTACGGAGAAGAAGAATATTGATAGCACTGCATAATGTCATCTGTTTCTCCTTGCAGTTGCTACGTGATCTGTTTGTGTTCAAGATTGTGCCGATGTTGAATCCAGATGGTGTGATAGTAGGGAACTATCGCTGCTCATTGGCTGGTAGAGATCTCAATAGAAACTACAAGACTATCCTCAAAGACTCCTTCCCTTCAGTAACACACACAAAGGCTATGGTCAAAAAGTGAGTTCATCTTGATGATGATTGTGATGGTGAAGATGATGATGATGGTGGCGATGATGATGATGGAGATGATGGTGATGATGATGATGTGATGATGATGATGATGATGATGATGGTGAGGATGAGGATAAAGATGATGATTATGATGATGATGGTGTCGATTGTGGTGATGATGATGGTGATGATGATAATAATGATGATGATGATGATGATGTTGGTGATGATGATGATGATGGTGATGATGATGATGGTGATGATGATGGTGGTGATGTTGGTGATGATGATGATGGTGATGATGATGATGGTGATGATGATGGTGGTGATGGTGATGGTGATGATGATGATGATGGTGGTGGTGATGATGAGAATGAGGATAAAGATGATGATGATGAGAATAAGGATAAAGATGATGAAGAAGAAGATGATAGTGATGTAATCATGTAAGTGATAATGATGTTGATGATGATAGATTATGGTGGTGATAGTAATGATGATTATGATGACAGTGGTGATGTGATGGTGATGACGATGATGGTGATGATGATGGTGATGATGATGATGATGATGATGATGATGAAGATGATGTGATGACTGTGGTGGCTATGATGATGATGATGATGATAGTGAAGATTAGGGTCATTGGTGATGGTGATGAAAGCAATGATGGTGGTAATGATAGTAATGGTGATAGTTAAAATCGTTAATGTATAATCCCCAAAATGTATGTCATCACATGTCAAAACCCGATGTCATATTCTTTTTAATTTCAGGTTGATGGAAGAGAGAGAAGTCGTAGTGTATTGTGATCTCCATGGTCATAGTAGGAAACAGAATGTGTTTATCTATGGCTGTGATAACAAGAAGAATCCTCAGCTGAGATTACGAGAGAGGATCTTTCCTATCATCCTCTACAACAACGCAGGAGAGAAGGTAGTAACACTTTCCGCTCTCTGTCAGGGGGGTCGACTTTAAGTTGGACTTAACTATGGCAGGCCTTTCATGCCACTGGTTGCTCTCACCATTGGTCTCTCAATTCTGATATTTAGATAATATTTTTTCCTTCAATAAAGAAGTATCCACAAAGGTAAATTCTGTAGATTTGTGACCACGATTCATATGCCCCTTGAGAAACCAATGCCAGGAATGGTTAGAAAAATTAGTGGCATGAACGGCCTGCCATAGTTAAGTCCAACTTAAAGTCGATCTTAGTGTTTGTGAAACACTCCCCTATTCATCATCTCATTTTCAACCATCTTCTTCGACCCCTACCATAGCTCCCAGTTTACAAATAATTGTTCAAAGTGTACTCCCTCACAATTCATGCCAGTTTGGATTCACGGTTTGTTTTATTGTCAAACTAGATCTTCTTGAGCATCTTTGACACTCCCCCCCCCCCCCCCCCCACAACCAACAATCTGAACTTCTTTTCAATTTACACATTATTTTGGCGGCTGTTTGAACTTGTTAGACTGACATTTCTTGTATTGGTGTATGCACATTGCATTAAATAATTCATCATTTGAAGAGGGCATGCATTCAAACTTTTTAATGTTTTTTCTTCTCCTTTATTCTTCCCCAGTTTAACTACAACAATTGTAAGTTCAAGGTTCAGAAGAGCAAGGAGGGAACCGGACGTGTGGTGGTCTGGCAGATGGGTGTCATGAACAGCTACACCATGGAGGTAAGCATCGGCACTAGAGGTGTACAATTTTACACCACACGACCGAAAAATTACACTACATGTATGCACAGCTAGCACAAAAGTTACACCATTGGGGAAAGAATTAACACCCAAAAAGTAAGAATTTACACCATTGGTGAAAGAATTAACACCAAAGATGTAAGAATTTACACCATTGGTGAAAGAATTAACACCAAAGATGTAAGAATTTACACCATTGGGGAAAGAATTAACACAAAAGATGTAAGAATTTACACCATTCGTGGAAGAATTAGCACCAAAGGTGTTAGAGTTCACATGACAGTGTAATAGGCTACACAAAAGTGCAAGAATCTTAACTAAAGAGTAATAATCTTCAAAGGAGTACATGTACATCTTTAAAAAATACTGAAGACTATAGAATAAGAATCTGTACATTAGTAATATAAATGTACACAATGAAGGTTAGCATCTAAGGAAATTACCAAGTTTCTTTTGTACCAGGCCCACAGTTTAACTCCTGGAAGACTATAAAAGTCTGAGATAACTTTAAATGAAGTCCAATTTACATTAAAATTAACATTCTCCGGTCGATGACATCTTGGTTTGTGAACTAATTTGTTTCTTTTTTTCCTGTATGTGTGTGTGTTTAGAGGTAAGCTTTCATATAAGGAATCCCTCCTTTCTGCCTATCCCAAATGCTCTCATAAATTACCATTGTTATTTGTTATCACTATCTTGTTTGTTATCATTCCATTCTGTATTTGTATGTTTTAAATGTTTTCAATGAAGAGTGTTGAATAAACTTTGAATTGAATTGAATTAAATTAAATTTGCTTCCTGTTTTCTGTTGAAGGCATCGTTCTGTGGTTCTACGTCCGGTGATAAGAGGCTGACTCATTTCAGTACGGCAGACTTTGAGGCCATGGGATATCACTTCTGTGACTCTCTCTTAGACTACTGTGATCCTGATCATTCAAAGGTAATTATTATTATTATTATTATTTATTCAGCAATTCACAAAAATTATAACAATGTCAGTTAAGAGAATGTCAGTTATAAATGCACAATCTTCCTGGAGATCCTCTGAGTGCATCAGTTGGCTGCCGGGGAAGAGGAAAGCAAACTAAATTCTGTAACTGTAGTGGTCCCTCTTCCCGAAAGCAAACATACTGCAGCCCCATACATTGAATGCTATGTTAGGAAGCCATACAGGTGTAATTCAGCCCCATACATTGGATTTAAATTAGACGGCAATGCATTCAGTCCCGTACATTGATTTCTATGGTAGGCAGACATACTTCAGCCCTGTACATTGATTTCTATGGTAGGCAGACATACTTCAGCCCTGTACATTGATTTCTATGGTAGGCAGACATACTTCAGCCCTGTACATTGATTTCTATGGTAGGCAGACATACTTCAGCCCTGTACATTGATTTCTATGGTAGGCAGACATACTTCAGCCCTGTACATTGAATGCTATGTTAGGCAGTCATACTGCAGTCCCATACATTGATTTCTATGGTAGGCAGACATACTGCAGTCCCATACATTGATTTATATGGTAGGCAGACATACTGCAGTCCCATACATTGATTTCTATGGTAGGCAGACATACTGCAGTCCCATACATTGAATGCTGTATGTTAGGCAGACATACTTCAGTCCCGTACATTGATTTCTATGGTAGGCAGACATACTTCAGCCCTGTACATTGAATGCTATGTTAGGCAGTCATACTGCAGTCCCATACATTGATTTCTATGGTAGGCAGACATACTGCAGTCCCATACATTGATTTCTATGGTAGGCAGACATACTGCAGTCCCATACATTGATTTCTATGGTAGGCAGACATACTGCAGTCCCATACATTGAATGCTGTATGTTAGGCAGACATTCTTCAGTCCCAAACATTGTATTATGTTATTCAGCCATACTTCATTCCCATATATTTGATTTTATGTTTGACAGCCATATAGGTACAGTTCAATCCCATATATTGGATTTCATATTAGTGTACTCACTTCTTTCTAGTGATTTAGTAAGAGGGATTATTATTAAAATCATTTAGTAAAGATGGTGTGGTTAGTGAATTTATCACCATATTGTGTATCACAAGATATCTGTTTAGGGTTCAAATTTCTGATACATCACTAACATCCTGTGCCATGACTTTAATCTGCATTTGCAACACTCAACCTAAATGCAAAAGAAAGAGTTGCCAGAGATAAAGCTTTTGTAGTTGCCAAAGGCTGTGTATGCATTGATCATACATGTATGATATATGCACCATAATTATGCAGAAAATAATATCTTTAACCCGATTTTCGCTGTATTGAATACAAAAATGTACAATCAAATTTGAGAAAATGTAGTCATAAGAAAAAAATGTATGTAAACGTTAACATAGTGTAAGACATTATTTGAAAACAGAATATTCCAGTTGTTTCTGAATAAAGTAACCTCACAGAAAACAAACTGTTAGAGAGATAAATGATATTACATTTACATTGGAGAAATATTCATTTCCCCCATTAATTATTGATATTTAAAGTTTTGAATACTAAATCTACTATTTTTTTCTCCATCGTGCCTTGATCATGATAATGGTAATTTGCATGCAATCATCCCATCATTGGTACATTTACAAGCATGTGTTGTGAGACGATGATAAATGTATATCATGCATGCTTTAAGTATTTGTGCAAAATTTACAGTTCATGTTTGTTGCATTTCCGATAGTCTCTCTATCTCTCCCTTTTTAGTTTGTATTTGTCTCCTTTCATCATTTATTACCTTTTATTGATCGTCTTCTATTACTGTACATATGTATGACTGCAAAACCCCTCTATATGTCTAGTAGATGTTTGTGATTAGGCTGAATACAATAGTATACTCCTGCTATTAAAATATAGTTTATTGTGTAGGCACAAAATCATTATATTTTCTCTTTTATTCATGTTTTCTCTTTTATTTTCTGTTGTTTTTATATTGACCTTCTCTCCTTTTTTCCTTCTTATTCTTAATCTTCTGCAAATTCTAGTTTGAATGCCTTATTGCAAGCAATCATTTTTGGAACTTGTAGCTGGAGCCCGATTTATTAATCTTCATAGATAATGTTGTGGTCATAGATGTTTTGTATTTCATTCTCTTCTGCTGCTATCTTTTGATGCATTGTGTGTATATAAATACAAGTGCACATCAGATCTCTGTTAGTAATGTTCTTGTGATTATAGTTTATAGTTGTGATTATGATTATAGTTAGGAGGATTCCACTACCCTTATGATTTTTCTTCTGTTGTATGTTGTACGTATTAAATAATAGGCCATAAATCATTGTAGATTGTTACATTTAGAAGCATAATTGTTCAGAACCGTAAAGAAGAAAAAAGGCACTGCTGGGGTATCTTTTAATTTTTTTTGTTTACATCGTTTGTTCGTGTCTCCTTATAGATCAAGATAGTTATTTAAAGTTCCTTGATTAAGTTAAATTAAATTAAATTAATTTCTTCCATCGCCCGATTGCTGCAATGGCCGTTTGATTAACAAGGGCCAGGTCTTCATCTGTGCATGGAAACCATGTTAATAAACAACTACAGTGAACTTCGCTCATATCGATGTCAAAATTGTAACTATAGATATTCATGTGACAATGAATGTCCCTTGACCAACCTATTGACGTATGCTTGACTATTCACTCCCTCCCCATCCTCTCTGTAGTACAATACAATTCTATCTGATCTGAAGGAGAAGCTTAGACAGATCTTTAATAGCTCATCTAGAAAGGATACTGGAAGAAAAAAGCCCAGAGTAAATATGGTATCCCTGTATATGTATCCCCTATCCAACATTTTGACTCTTGACTAACTGATTGACTCTTGACTAACTGATGGACTCTTGACTAACTGATTGACTCTCGACTCACTGATTGACTCTTGGCTAACTGATTGACTCTTGACTAACTGATGGACTCTTGACTAACTGATTGACTCTTGGCTAACTGATTGACTCCCTCTATCTCTCTGTAGTGCAATACAATCCTATCTGGTCTGGAGGAGAAGCTCAGATCAGAGATCTTGGCTCACCTGGAGAGGACCGGTACACCCCTCCCTTCTGATGGGTTCATTGACCTTTCAGCTGAGTACCCATCAGGGCTGGAGTCTAGGTAAGCATACCAGGGTTCTGTTTCACAAAGGCTATTTTCAATGACAAATATCAGTGACAAATCTGCTGATAACCAATCAGAAGCAAGGATTTCACTAGCTTATAACAAAAACTATCATTTGTCACTGATGACCAGTTTTGTGAAACACCCCCTGGAGTGAGAAATTTAGCCCCTAAAACACTTCTGCTTTCGAGGAATTTACCGGTGCTCCTGGTAAATTTCAAATATTTCAGAAAGCGCCTAAGGCCATTGAAAATGAAAATCTCAGAATATGCAGTTCTGATATAATTTACAAACGGGAATAGCAAATCCATCGATTGTAGTCAAGAACCATTGTTAAAGCGAAAGTAATATCAGTCTTGAGAGGGCGCTATACAACATAAAGAGGTTTATTATTTACGATTTCATCACTTTAGACTCAGTCAATTGGGCAAAAAGAATTTCTGTTTCGGTTTAATAAAATTTGGAGTGGACTATTAGGCTATTATTATTATTTATTATTATTATTATTTTAATCAAATTCATGACCCCATACCAAAACTTTGTATTACCTTTAATCAACTCAGTAATATTTTATACTGATGGTATTTAAGTTAATAAATCCTCATGATCTTCTGTTGTTCTTTCTCTCCAGTACTACCGGTTCAGACAGCTCAGCTGATGATGGTCTTCCTGTTCATCTCATAGCCCTAGCTCCTAAGGTATCAATCTCTAAAACATGTCTATCATACATGTACATGTATGCTCATTGACACAAGGTTTTAAAATGGTGTGATACATGTCGTAAGAGCCTCTTAAAGGGAGAAGGTCGTCATGTGCAGATGCTCTTAATTTTCTGACACCAGACTTGATGGAAATACCATTAATGAGTGTGCAAGTCTGCACACAGCAAAACCGTAGTCCAGTCAAGAAATACCTCCTACAGAAATATTGAAACTAATGTAAATATTGTTTATTGTATGAACAGCTTAGCAAGAAATACCATTACCGTATTTGCCGGCGTAAAGGCCGCAGTATTTTTGGAAGAGAAAATATTAAAAAGTTGGGGTGCGGCCTTTGCGGCGAAAGAGTAAAAAAAACAACAAAAAACAGCACAAATTTGAACATATGGGACTAAAAACGGTACAATAACTATACAACTATGGTACAGGACATTTCCACACATCTAACCGACAATTTTATCTTGCATTTTTGACATGAAGACAAAAATAAACTTCCAAAAACATCTGCCGATAGATCTTGATCTAAGTTTGTGCCAATGCATTGCAAAAGTAATAGAAGGGCCTGTTTAACGGAGCTGCCGCGAAGCATCGCCATTTTGAATCCATTTCAATATATAAACAAGAGAAAACTGCAAGGGATAGCATTAGGGACGGGATGGCCGAGCGGTCTAAGGCTGTGATGTGAGTCACATCAACATTTGTAGGGGAGGGTTCAAATCCCGCCACCGACAATTTTTTTTCTTCTTTTTTTTTTTTTTTTTTTTTCAAATGTAAAAATCGGGAGTGCGGCCTATACGGCGCTGCGGCCTTTTCGTCGACAAATATGGTACATGTAAATGAATGTCAATATCAAGTTTGAAAAAGACATCAAAATGAATTGATGAAGAATTCATCAAAGTGATGTGCTATTTCGTGGAAAGATGATAAAAACAAGGAGAAATAATACATTCGAGAGGATTGGGATCTAAAATTCTGTGTATTATTTGAGTTTGTATTGTGAAGACTGACAGAGAAGGATGGCGTAAACTTGTGATGGCCACAGCAGCGCAGCTAGCGCCACCTGACTGAAGAAGAATTGTTCCAATTAAGAAATATATAATCATCAATTTAGAAACTAATCTAAAGATTCTCTTTTGCACGAACAGCTTAGCAAGAAGAAGAAGTTAAAAACAAGGAAGGAACGGGACAAGAAACGCTCAGAGAAGAACAAAGAGAAGGATAAAGAGAAAGAGAAATCAGGCAGTGCTTCTAGCAACCATCAAGCAGATGCTAGCAAGGATAGCGAGGCAGAGAAGAAAGCAGCCAAAGATAAGAAAGAAAAGGTACGTACATATGTCAAGTACTATACAGTCAATTTCTACTATACAAACTTTCACACTATGGTATACGTGGAAGGGCCTTGGAGTGGTTCGAAAGCTACCTCAGGGGTAGGAAACAATACGTATCCATAAATGGATTAGACTCAGCCTTTCAAGAGTTAATTTGTGGAGATCCACAAGGATCCCTTCTGGGGCCTCTTTATTTATATTGTATATGATGCTAGCAAGGATAGTGAGGTGGAGAAGAGAGCTGCAGCCAAAGATCAGAAAGAAAAGATAAAGGAGAAACAAGGCCTACGTGTATCAAGTAATATACTGTCAAACCTGCTTTAGTGACCACCTTTCTACAACAAGCACATTTTTGTTTCCCTTGAAAATAGTTTCTCATTGAAACATGTACTAAAGGAACCTGTCTACAAAGACCACTTTTTGTGTTTCCCTTGGGCGGTTGCTGTAGACAGGTTTGATTGTACAAGTAGAGGTATTATGGTCTAGTGGATAAGTCACCCGACTGCAGATCACAAGGTACAGGGTTCGAATCCCAGCCCGGCATTAACATCCTTTGGCAAGACGTTAATCTACATTTGCCACTCTCCACCCAGGGGTTAAATGGGTAGGATGCAAAAGTTAATGTAGTTTGCTCAGCATTGCGAGCATCTGTAAAATGGCGCCTGGCTGGAATGCTCCCCAGGGAGTGGATAATGTGCATACATTGTGTGCGGGCAAGCCTGAATCAGATGACCCGGGGGCGTTTCACAAAGCCTTTTTTCAATGACAAATTACAAAGATCAGTGACAAATCTGCTGATAAGCAATCAGAAGCAAGGATTTTTTTGTCCAGGCATCTATTGAAAAGTGATATTAAAAGGTGCATTTTTTAATATTTTCTCCTAAAATGTATGTAATTAATTGTGTTGAAAGACAGGTACTTTAGTGAACAATGTTCTGATATCAATAACTCAATTTTCATCAAAGTGGATTTAGCTCCTTTTGGAATTAAGCTCTTCAAATACATTCACGACTTTTTGAGACAGAGGAGAGACTGTCGTGGTGATCTGACACATGCATTGGCCCAATTTGCTCAGAGCTCTTTTCAATTCAAAATCTTTATTTAACCTTTATAAAACAATATACAATATAATGGTTAGGATCCCTATGTACATTTGTACATGTACACTATAGACACATGGGAGCAACTTTTAAAGAGTGTGATGCATGAGAACTCAGTGGTGTGTTTCACCTGCACGTCTTACCTGAGGGTTATTGGTCACGTTCCCTTCCCTTAATGTCTGCTTTACTGAAGATAAAGGGTAAAAAGGCAGTGGCCCCCACTTGCAAACATGTACAAATTCCGCAAGGCTCCACCTGCAGACCCCCTCCAGCAAAATCCAAAACCAACCAGGCTAGAAGCCCGGCAATAAGAAGCAGACACGTCCCTTCCATTCTCTCTGAATTAAATTTCGCGTCGGCCAGACACTTCATTCAGATCCAGAGAAAACAAAAGAAAGGCGCCCACCCTCCCACCACCAAACCACTCGCCCATCCGATCCAAATTCCACCAGCCAGGGCCACCCTATCACGAGAGAGCATCCACAGGCGGAACATTGCGACAACTTATGAGGGGGTGCAAATGAGGGCCGCTGTATTTAACTTGGCGCTAAAAACCATTTATGTGTATTGACCCATGGGTTCTTAGAAATAAGCAAGAATCGGCATCAATCCATCCAAATCCATTCTCACATTTCACATCACATACAATTACCGTTTATTGTTATTGTTGAACAGGTGGATGGAACTCGGAATGAAGGACTGTCTATAGCGACAGCGAGAAGTTTTGGGAACCCCCCAACCAATGCCAGATCGATTGTAAATGAAACAGGAGTGAAGTGGGTGTGTGGGGTCACGCATTATGTTGTGAACTTTCAGAAGAATGCGTTTCTCATATAATGGGGGGAGGTCTTTTTGAATCACTCATTGGGCAATTTTCCTTGGTTTATCTAGCTTTTTGGTGTTTTGCTTTGAGAGATTCCCAAACATGCACAGAAAGTTGAATGTAAGAATGCTTTGAATGAGCGACTGGTAGAAGAGGACTAGAATGCTGCTATCAACTCTGAACTCCTTTAGTTTTCTCAGAAAATACAATCTTTGGCTTGCTTTATTATAGCTACAATCTGTGAATTCCTATTCCAATTAAGCTTCTCATCAACACATGTTCCCAAGTATTTATATTCTGAGACCCGTTCAATACAATGACCATGGATTACCAAAGATTCATGTAATTGGGGTTGGGGTGAATGGCTGAAGTCAAAATTAAGTTTTGTTTACATTGAGGAACTAGGTGGGATTCATATTCTGTAGAATATGAATCCCTTTTGAATGGTGTAAGAGTATGCAAGTTATTAGCAGATTGACTTGGGTCAATTAGAGAGTACAATGAGCTACTCTATTGCATGAATGAAAATGTCTGTTCCTGTTCTAGATGTATGGGTTATTTTGATGTGGTAAACTATGTGGTAGCACTATGGTTTGTAGGAGCACTATCATGTGTGGTGAAGGTTCCTGACTCTCCTATTCAAGGTCCTAGATTTCATCTTTGTTTGATGCTGACATCCTTTACAAGGTGTTATACCCTCAATACAAAAGGGTACCTGGGGGATGTTTCACAAAGACTAAGATGGACTTAAGTTTGACTTGAATTATGGCAGGCTGTTCATGACACTGTTTGTTCTCACCATTTGTCATTTGTCTCTCAAGGGACGTACAAATCGTGGTCACAAATCTACAAAATTTACTTCTTTGATAATTCATTATTGAAGGGAAAAAATGTAAATTCTGTGGCATCCCCTGAGAGACCAGTGGCATTAATGGCCTGCCATAGTTCAAGTCAGTCGATCTTAGTCTTTGTGAAACACCCCCCAGGCAATGCTGTGGTAATAATAATAGCATAGCTCTCTGGAAGAACAGAATTCATGAAGTCACCCTGAGTAGATAAGTCCATTTCATTATGATTATTGCTGTCTAATTTGTCTACTGATCTTTCTCAGAGGTCAAAATTAAGCCAAAATGCTGATTTGTTTATAGTAAGGAAAAAAATCTTACTTGATCAAGTCATGCATATTTTAATATTATAATCCTGCTCTGTTTATCCTATAGGAAAAGCTTCGGTATCGTCATGGAGACAGATCTTCCCTTCATTCAGCAGGACGAGGAGGGCGCCAGACGCTCTGCCGATCCGGGTCTGGAAACCCGAATGAGGTCAAGAATCTCAAGAAGGTATGTCTCTATACAGAGAGAGAGAGAGAGGGAGAGAAAGGGGGGGAGAAAATCATGACTGAACCTTCTAGCTATGCTGCTGACAATGACATTTATTTTGATGTAGTTGCCTATCAGGTTTACCTATTTCTTTGTAAGGTTTCAAAAGAAAAATAAATCAATAGATTGAGAGACTGAATGGGATAGTATTATTAAATAACCCATTTATACTTTTCTCTCTCTTTGTTATCAGAAGCTCTTAATAATGCTTACCTACTCCAATGAGTTTTGACTGGTCAGTCAGAGCCCTAGTATCTTCATGTGGTATATACATGTAATTATGAATGATTTGTATCGTTCCATTCTTTTTCTTCTTCAGACTGAGTATCTAGAAGCTCTGACCAATGCCTATCTGATGAGTGGAATCTTAAAACCTGCTACTGAGGGTGAGTTTGAAAGATAATCTTGAGTTCTACTAATTCAAATCCATGTTTAGATAAACTGGCTAAATTTATTATCCTAAAACTTTGTTATTAATTACAAGTTTCAATACCAGTTATAAGCTACTGAAATTGTGGCATTAGATTGGCTGAGAGCAAATTTCGCCATAGAAACTTACTAGTTAATTTGTTATTGATAACAAGTTTTATGAAACAGGGCCCAGGCCCTCAAAGGTGACAGCTAGGTCAGGTTGAAGGTCTATGCCCTCATCATGAGAAAGCTACTCATATTGATCATTCTACATGCATTGTTCTTACTCCTCAGAGCTGGCCGCACTGCGCTATTCTACAGGAAGCCACAGACTAGGTGCTCCAGGGCTGCAGCTGGGTCAGGTTGAAGGTCTATGCCCTCATCATGAGAAACCTACTCATATTGATCATTCTACATGCATTGTTCTTACTCCTTAGAGCCAGCCGCACTGCGCTATTCTACAGGAAGCCATGGACTAGGAGCCCCAGGGTCTATGCCCTCATCATGAGAAACCTACTCATATTGATCATTCTACATGCATTGTTCTTACTCCTCAGAGCCAGCTGCACTGCGCATTCTACAGGAAGCCATGGACTAGGAGTCCCAGGGCTACAGCTGGGTCAGGTTGAAGGTCTATGCCCTCATCATGAGAAAGCTACTCATATTGATCATTCTACATGCATTGTTCTTACTCCTTAGAGCCAGCCGCACTGCGCTATTCTACAGGTAGCCATGGTCTAGGTGCTCCAGGGTCTATGCCTTCATCATGAGAAACCTACTCATATTGATCATTCTACATGCATTGTTCTTACTCCTCAGAGCTGGCCGCACTGCGCTATTCTACAGGAAGCCATGGACTAGGAGCCCCAGGGCTACAGCTGGGTCAGGTTGAAGGTCTATGCCCTCATCATGAGAAACCTACTCATATTGATCATTCTACATGCATTGTTCTTACTCCTCAGAGCCGGCTGCACTGCGCTATTCTACAGGAAGCCATGGCCTAGGAGCCCCAGGGCTGCAGCTGGGGCAGGTGGAAGGTCTATGCCCTCATCATGAGAAAGCTTTTGCTGAACAGTTTGTGGCCAACCAACTAGCTGGCTTATCATTTGCAGGTATGTTCCTGAACCCCATCCACATTCACAAATTATCATTTTCACATAGCTGGCAACCATTCCTACTATGGAGGAATGATTCCTATTGTTTGGTCTTCAAGCTATTGTTTTGAACCCTAGATTCCTCTCCTCTTCTGAAATATTGTTTGTGAATTCTTTGTGAAAAGCATACAAATTTTGCCTCGAGAGATTCCTAATTTTTGTTTTGAAAGGTTGGTATGTATTTATGCTTTCATTTTAGTAATGGTTCTACCAGAAAGGAGAACACATATGCAACACAATGCTCGACACTATGTAAATGTAGATCTAGGAAAGTCATTTCAAGGAATCAAAAGCAGGGTGGTTGTACTACTTGTACCTGTATGAATTTCATGGCAAGATGGTAACACATAGAAACCATTGTAGGTTGCACATGGTAATTTTTTTTCACTCCCTTCTTGCTTTAGTATGGTCTATATTGGTTAACTTTTAGGATGTTATCGTTGTCACAGATGATAAATACAACTGGGCCCCGTCTTACAAAGAGTTGATATTGATCCGAATCAATATCAAGTCCCCAAATCAATCACAAGTTTGCAGTCTCCCATCTCTTATGTACATAGTTGTGATTGATATAAATCATAAATAAGTTGCGATTGATATCAACTCTTTGTAATACAGGGCCCTGGTGTCACAGCACTGTTTAAACCCTATGCCCTGTGAGTAGCCTAGCTCTGATCTCTCTGTAAAGTTTTTGTTGGTACATTACTTTATTGATCCTTCAGCAATAAAGGAGTAAAGACATTATCATAAAGACATACATGTATAAAGGAAAGGAGAGCATGATAAGAAAAGCCCAGGGCCCTGTTGCACAAAACTTACCATTGATGGTAACTTTGCCATCAATGGCAACTACCATGGTAACAGGGTTCAACAGCCAATCAAAATCAAGGTTTCGATGGTACTTACCATTGATGACAAACTTTCCATCAATGGTAAGTTTTGTGCAAATGGACCCAGGATTTTATCTGAGTAATGGTCCATTTAGGTCAGGTAACTTAAAAAGATACAAATAATTAAAAATAGCTTTTGAAACCTGTCTGTACTAGTTTGGCCAGGAGGGATTAGACCACCCAGCAAGGTAACTGACAGGTGGTTATCTCATCAACTCAGCTCTTAATTAATATAAGAAAAAGGGGACCATGGGGGACCAACAGGCACCGCTTAGGCATTGTTTACAATATATAGGGAGCAAGTAGCTACAAGTAGTTTAAAAATCAACATGGTATTTGGATTGGGTAGCCACGTAACGTGATAATCATACCATACCAATGCTACAGATGATAAATACAACTGGAGCCACACCTCCGTGGAGACCCGACGTACCATCGAGGCCGCCACCTCCAACCACTCAGCCCCGCCCAGGGAGCGCCACGCCCCTGAACCAATCCAACTCATCTCAACCACCGCCCCTCATAGGCATCCTATCCGTGCTACCAGTGCTCACCGCACCCCCTCCAGGCTGGGAGGAGGAGGGCGGAGGGGGGCGTCGCCCTCTAAGTCTGTGGTGTCACCGGCTGATGGGATGGTAGAAGCCATGGGAGACTACAGAAAACCTGGTTCAGACTTCATCAAGAGAGGTCAGTGTGGGTTAGGAGCCAGAGCAATATAACACTGAGTCCCTATAGGAAATATATTTATTCAGATGGTCATATCTCAGCCAATACTTAACCCTATGTTAACTGGGGGGGGGGTCAATTTGACCCCCCCCTGTAGAAATTTCGCGACTTCTCCGAAACCGCGGCAAATATAAAATTTTCCTTTCATGACTTTTTACTTTCGAGTCTTACGCATCTTTTAAAACAATTTTTTCAAAAATCGGACCTACGGTTACACGGTCACATGAACTTTTGTCTTTGCATGTCAGCCCGAAAATCGCTCATTTTCGTGATTTGTGTACAAAACATATGTAAAAGTGATTTTTCCTAAAATTAGATAAAACATTGGTTATTCAGTCTTGTTTAAAGTTTAGATGTTTGTTTTGGGGTCAAAATAGTTGAATTGTAGTTATAAATGAAATAAAAAAACAAAAACAAAATACATGAGTTAAAAAAACAATGAAATACATAAGAAATTATAAAAACAAGAGATAACATAAGGAATAACCTGGCTCTTCCAATTTTTTGTGTTGTATTATTATTCCAAATGGTCTAATAAATATATGTAGTGAAAAAGAATACTTAAATATGAATAATCTATGATTTATTGTCAGAAATGTGAATTTTATGACCTTCTTTGCATAAATTACCATAAATATGCAAATGAGTGAATTTTTAAAAAATGTGAAATTACCATAGTATTCTATACACTTCACTTGGCATGCATGCAAATTTTCGCGGCGATCGGCGGTGAAACGGCCGAGATCTTAGGGGGGGGGGTCAAATTGACCCCCCCCCCCCCCCCCAGTAAAAACCTGGTCTGAAATAGCCCAGTTAAGATAGGGTTAACATATATTCAATTGGTTTTCGACATTTGAAAATTACTTTTGATGCTCCTTTGGGAAATGAAGACAAAAATAAGAAATTCCAAAAATTGATTTTTATGATGTCACAGCTTTGGTACTCTATGCAATTGATAGAAATTTTCATGATTTCTGAATGAATCCTCACTGAAAGCTGAATGTAAAGGTTAGCATATCTGGGGTTATGTTCATTAAGATGTGTTGTTTTAACCCATATTAACTAGTGTGATGGAGCTTTAAATACTTTGCAAGGTGGATATGAAACATACAACAAACAGTAATGTTATGATTATTTTAACTGCAGATTTTATCACTTCATGTATTTATTTGTATCTTCATACTCTAGGGGTATCATCGGAAGCCTTATCTCTTCGCTCCAATGGTTGTGCAACATCTTCTACGTACGCTGTCAAGGAAACGTATGTCACTATTCTATCTTTTCTTAGCTCTTGTTAGGCTGGGAAATTACCAAAACTGTTGCGTTTTTTAAAATAAAAATAGGTAGAGAATCATGATGTTTAGGGCAACATTGATAGCACTATATTCTCATGAAATATGTTTTAACTGAAAGGAACTTAAGGGAAAGAAGAAGTATCATTGTTAGGAATTGTCAGTTTGTATGTGAAGTCACCACTTGTTATGATCCAATCCTTTGAAATTTCTAAGCCATTGAATAATTTAGAGTAGCTTTTAAAGCCCCACTGTCCTACTGGTAGCTACTTGCTCCCTATATATAGAAAACAATGCCTAATTGGTGTATGTTGGTCCCCCATGATCCTCTTTTTCTTATGTTAATTGAGAGCTAAGTTGATGAGATAGCCACCTGTCCAGTGACCTTGCAGGGTGGTCTAATCCCTCCTATAAACCAGTACAAATGGCCTTTAACATTTTACGAACTTGTGTTACTAATTTGATCAATCATATTTGTGATGTTTCCTACAGGAGTAAATCAATGGAGGCCCCAAGGCAACCCTCCTCGATAGCACCCGATATACCGCCCTCTAGAGGGGGTCAGAAGCCAGGTAAAGCCATGACCCCATCTGGGTATCAAGAGCTGGTCACACGCAAAGGTAGGTAGGGTTGAGTCAGTTATGTCAGATATAGAAGAAATATGACATGGAGCATTATGAAACTTGCAAGCCTGCAGTGATAACTACAAATTGGTCTCTTCCATGCTAATTCTAGCTCTGTCGTATCCTTGTTAGAAGGTGTTTTAAACTAATTTATATCCCTCTCTTCCTTAAGATCTAAACTAGATTTTTATTTGCTCATATTCCCAAGTCATTTTAATCTCTTCAATTTTCCTGTACATACATGTATGAAATTTGTGATACCGGTACATTTGATAGATTCATTGTCAGTTCTGCAAATGAAAATTATCCATTACATTTCACTGACAAAGACCAGCATTTGCATCATGACAGGCTTGCTACTGAGCATTCCATAAATGATAAGGGTAACATTTGCCCTCTAATGTCTAAAAGAGCCCTTTGAATGAGTCCCTATGAACATTTTCTGTCCATGGTTGAAAGGTATGGAATCAATGAACACGATAGTGTGGCTCAAAAGTAGCCCTCATTTACTGTTGAGCTTTTCAGATTCATATCAGCACCAATTCCATTTCATCAGGCTTGTCATCTGCACTATGGGAGAACACAATAAAATTCTTTCATTTCAAATTTAAAGTTTTATTTCCACATTCCACAAAATATATATTATCGAAACTAAACATTTAAAGGGCAGTCAGTCATTGCAATATAAAGAAAACGAAAATCATCAAAATGAAAAAAAAATAAAGGGGATTCTGAGAAGATTCCTAACTTTCTTCTTATTGGTCCGATTTATTTCACTCTTTGACTATTCTGTCTCTCATGTTTCAAGGCCCTTTAATTTCTCCCATACTCACTAAGTCATCCATCTCCATATAATTATTGTGTTTAGACATCTTTGGACAATGCATGCGGTGAACTAATGCTTAGATCAGGTTAGCTCCTTGGTTGAGTAGAAAATTTGCATTGACTGTCTTCATAGAACTGAAACATAACATATCTCTTGCTCTGTAGCATATAGACCATTTACAGTTAGTAAAATGATCATGACTTGGTAATCATATGAGAGGTCCATCACAAAAGCAGGCATGTGTTCTAATAAACCTTTGAACCTGAAGGCGTGTTCAGATAAGGTAAGGTAAACAGACGCAAAAGGCTGCCCTGGTTTTTTAACGTATAAAACGAATGGCAACTGTGCCAAACAAAGGACTTGCTCATATTAACTGAGTTTTGTGTTATAAGACACAGAAATTTGGAGAGTATTACACTTCATGTCATCATACAAAAGAACGCTGCGGTTTTGTTGCGTCATATCTGAACGGGTCTTGTCTCTGTTTAATGCCCCTTTGTTGATTTTCACTCGGATGGAAATTAAACTGTTGTGTTCATCTTCTCTAATAGATTACATGCTACTATAAAGGTTTCACCCTTAGAACTAACTTAGATTTGGTAACTTTTCTCGAAATACTTGCCAAATATTAACAGATGGCTATTTTAGTGCTTCATTGTGTAAATCAAATTCCTTTCCTACCTGGTTTTACTATACCACCCCTGCCAACCACCTACCCCACCCCCAGGAGCGAGGTCAGAGGTCAGAGCTACCCAGGGGATTCCACTCCAACTCTCTGTCGTCATGGGAACCACACACTCCGCCCCTAGTCCGAGTGAGGGCGGGGCTGACCCCTTAGGGTCACAGCAAGGGTCAGTGTTTCATGGCATGATCCCCACAGCTAATCCATGTCATTGTGTATAGCACCAACCCTGCATGTGTGTGTTTGTATGGATGTACAGATACCCATGTGCATGCACACTTCATATATATACACACATGTACCCCACACATAGTCTTTCATGTAGGGTGTTACAAACTTACTTGCACACTTGTTTCGGGACAATCAAATAGATCAGTAGACCATTTAGAACCTTATGATGATACTGTGTTGCAATTCATAATATACAGTGTAGCAGTCAAATGGTCTTTTCATTAGTTTCTCATTTTCAGATGAAATAGATTGAAAAGAAAGCTTAATTGTGCTTGTAGGACATAATTTGTCCCGCACGACTCGGTCCTGAATCACCCCAAAAGCGCATTCAAATTTCGTTTAGCATGTGTTCATCAGTGTAACCCATCAGCACTTTTTTGTTTCCAATTCATGCAATAAATTATAGTCTGAAAAGTAATGTACTTTCCAAGTCACTGCTCAAGGCTAGTGTGCAATATCTTGTAACACCCTATACCTACATAGAGTCCTTTGGTTTGGATGCCAGGGACCCGTTTCACAAAGCCTTTTTTCAATATGACAAATGACAGAAGTCAGTGACAAACCTGCTAATAACCAATCAGAAGCACTAGCTTATAACGAAACTGTCATTTGTCACAGAAGACAAGTTTTGTGAAATGGGGCCCAGGACTCTATACTGAACACTTAGCTGCATGTTTGAGTTTCTGGCAGATGGACATATGTTCTTCAGAACAATTACATGGACTAGTATACCAAAGGTCATCGTTTAGAAGGGTACAATCATCAGTCTGAAAACTTATGACTGTAAATCTAATGGAGGAATACAGATGAAACTTTGTTACAAGTCGCTCTTCATCAATGTCTTTCTGCCTCACACATAATGCCCTTCTGCTGGAAACTCCGATATGCATCCTAATGCCTTTCAAGACTGAAAGGTCACATCAGGGGCCCGTTTCACAAAGCCTTTTTTCAATGACAAATAACAAAAATCAGTGACAAATCAGTGACTAATCTGCTGACAACCAATCAGAGGCAAGGATTTCAATAGGTTATAACAAAACCTGCCATTTGTCACTGATGACAAGTTTTGTGAAACGCCTACCTGCATATTCACTTCTAATTATGGTAATACCATCTTACCTAATACCCTATTAAGTCATCTGTATGTGTTATATAATGTGTCTTAATATTTGCACATTTATTTCCATGGGTATGTAGCAGTAGCAATTGATATGTAAGTATGAGTGACGCATCAGTGTTATTTCAGAGTTTATTTGAAACTTTGTTTTGAAATTGTTATTTATATTTTGGGCATTTTTATTGCAAGTTGGTTTTGAGAATTTTTTGATTTATATTTGATTGTTCATTGTTGAATCGTGTTATCTTTCACCTTTTTTTTTAGAAGTCATTTATTGGTAGTATTTTGTTTGTATGAATTGGATTTATTTGTAATTTTCAGATGACACTCTTGTAGTAGCACTGAGCAACACTTATTCCCCATACCCGGTACTTAAATACAATGGCCCTCATGGCCTCATCTGATTAAAAACTCAATCTGTATTTGTCAAAATACAGATTGATGGACTTGCTGAATTAAATTGTGCTCTAGTGCAAGAAATTTGATTGGTATTTTCTGACTTTTTAAAGTATAATTATGGTAACCTTGATTATTATTGAAGTTTGATAGGATAATGTTAGGGGATCCTTTAATACCTAAATATTTTGCTTCAAAATTCTTTGCTTATTTGTCCTTAGTGCCACTACTTCCAATCTTGTTTCACTGTGCACCATTTTATAACCTAATTTCACTTATAAAGTGATGCTAACGTTAGCAAAGTTTTTTTTTTTTTTTTTTTTTTTGGGGGGGGGGGGGGGGTCAATGGGCTTAATATAAAGGATAATTGCTGTGGAAATTGTTCTGCAATTGGTTGATTTATGGTTGGCTCACTGTTTAGGTACTTGGTAATTATTTTGATGTATTCCGGTAGTGTTGTATTTGTTGATAAAGTTGTTTGTTATGGTTTTGTTTTTATTTACACTACTAGTATCTTCCCACAATGTTTCAGGACATGATTTTTAGAATAGTATTGATAGTATGAAACTCATTCTAGGACAATATTGTTATATAATGTTTGATGTACACAGCATGCAAAGCCATTTTCACACACAATTACACACATTGAAAGTGCTCATACACATTTCACCATTTGAAGCATCCTATGCACAAAAACACTGTTTTGCAAAAAGCTTCTACCAATTTTTGGTAACTAATTTAGAACTAATGACTAATTTGTGTTTTGATAAGAAGGAAAAGGCACCATTTTGCCATAAATGTATTTGCTTAAGGAAATAGTGTAGCATTTATTATATTTGCTTGCGCTTGATTTTTTGTTGTGTTCATTCGTGCACAAATGTGAAGTTTGTACTAAATGCTATAGGAAAGAAGTTTTTTAAGACTGATTCAGATGTGTTTTGTTGTTGTTTTCAATTTTTCATTGTTTAAAAATCTTCTTTTTTTTTGCTTTGAGCCTGAAATGTACACCTTTTTGTTAGTGTTTAATCGTTTTTCTGTTCCTGCCCATATTGCATTATAATCACAGTTTACTTGTTTCTGTAAGATTGCCCGTAACAATCGCATATATATTCATAAGACCCATTTACAAATCAAATCTATTCATTTTGAATACATTATGCTTTTTAATAATATAGATGCAAGTAGGTGAACACACACACACACACACACACACATGTTGTTGTGGGCATTGAGAGATAACTGCGCAGTGTGACATGAAATATCACTTTCAGTTTCTCACTCTTAGTTTGTACATACCAGTATACTATTTCTTAAGATGACAACTTTTGTACAAGGCAAAAACAGCAAAATACATATATTTAAAAAAAATTAATTATGAGGAAACCAGTACACTATCAAAATATCAAAATTTGATTTCAATGCATACAAACCTTGGCAATATTGAGTTAGATTTTTTTTTAAATCTTTTTTACGGGAAATTTTCAACTTTTGAGTAACTTAGCCAAGAGTTGCTGATGAGTATTCTTATTTTCTTTGTCTTTTAGCCAAACCCAAATCATTGGCAACCCCAGTTCATCTGTCACCCCAATCAAGAAAGCTGAATCCATCATCATTGCTGGTGAGGTATTAGCACAGGTAGGTCCACAGATGGTTAGGGGGAGGGAGGGAGGGAGGGAGGGAGGGAGGGAGGGAGGGAGGGAGGGAGGGAGGGAGGGAGGGAGAGAGGGAGGGAGGGAGGGTTCATCTGTCACCCCAATCAAGAAAGCTGAATCCATCATCATTGCTGGTGAGGTATTAGCACAGGTAGGTCCACAGATGGTTAGGTGGAGGGAGGGAGGGAGGGAGGGAGGGAGGGAGGGAGGGAGGGAGAGAGGGAGGGAGGGTTCATCTGTCACCCCAATCAAGAAAGCTGAATCCATCATCATTGCTGGTGAGGTATTAGCACAGGTAGGTCCACAGATGGTTAGGTGGAGGGAGGGAGGGAGGGAGGGAGGGTTCATCTGTCACCCCAATCAAGAAAGCTGAATCCATCATCATTGCTGGTGAGGTATTAGCACAGGTAGGTCCACAGATGGTTAGGTGGAGGGAGGGAGGGAGGGAGGGTTCATCTGTCGCCCCAGTCAAGAAAGCTGAATCCGTCATCATTGCTGGTGAGTTATTAGCACATATGGTTAAGGATGATGGTGCTAGTAGATGGAAGTGGGGTTTTGGTGGTGGTGATGATTATGAAATAGTGACGGTGATGGTGATAGTGTGTTTTGAAGTATTGAGGATAATGATAATAATTATATTTGCTTATATAGCGCCTAACACTTACTTTACTTTATCAGAAGTCACTAAGCGCTCTACAATAATGCAGCATAGGTAATTACCCTGGCTTTAGCAGAGAAGCTGTAACGCGTTTTGCGTTTGAAGGAATAAATATATATTGTAGACGATATTCAGAGTTTTTATTCTGGTGGTTCCAACTAACTCTTAACTAAATGTATCCCCTATATTATTATCATATGTAATGATTCTGACAATAATTTGGTGATAATTAGACATTGTTGTAAAGGTGATGATGATTGCAGTTCAGATTGGTTTCTGATTCTGAAATTGCTTCTAAAGTGATACATGTATGCCAGTTCTGAGGAAATTGTTATAAATATGATTTTAATTTTAGGTGTTTTTTTAATTCTCACTATCATATTTTCTTTTAACTGTGATTCCCGCAGCCTCTACAGATAGGACAAGCATACATAAAGGATGCCCTTGAGAAGACCCCCAGTGAGAGCGCATTCATGTCTCCTAGCGCTCAGAACTGGCCAAAGACTCCCCAAACCAAGAACCACAGCTGCACCACAGAAGCAACATCCATCTCAGACCCAGCCCTCTACGCTAAGCAGAACATCACCCCAAGCTCACATCACTTCAAGAAAGCACAGGACTTCTACGGGGGCCGCAGCTCCCCTTCCCCCTCCCAGCCTGAGCCCCACCCGAGCCCGGTCAGCATGGGTTCCGCTGCACGCCTGCAGGCCAAGTATGGACGTAAGAGCGCATCAGCAGTCCATGCCGGGGAGACTCAGTATCGTGGATCCTTGAAACCAGGCAGCCGTAATGTAGATCCTAACAATAATAACAGCAACACAAGGACGAGTACAAGCACTGATGATGCAGGAAGCAACAGCATCCTGTCAACGAGTGATGCCGGTGATGACATCACCAAAAGATTTCAACCAGACCAAACCAGCTCCGATTCAAGATCAGAGAGGATGGATGGGGATTATTACTACACTGAAGGCGTTCCTATGAATGCAAATGTGACAGATAGGGCGCAACGAGAGAAGGGCCTCAACAAAGTCACCAATACGGTTGAGACAGACCTTGAAATAGTCTCCAGAGGCTATCCTTCTAATGTTGTCGGGCAGGAAGGGAATTATGCCAAGGGAACTATGAGCACACAAGCTAGACGATTAGATAAGAAGGCGGAGCTCAAACACTTAGCAAAATCTTTAGAGGGAGGCAGCACCCTCAATAGTTCGCCTGACGACGTTCCATCTGCTTTCGAGCTTGACCAACGAGGCGTAAGTCATGCGTCTACACACCTTAACAAACAGTCTTATAGGGTTACTCTTTCACAGAACTCCACTGCCGAGGGTCACACCCACCCGGCGCAGGTGTATTCTCAAGCCACCCCTCAATCTAAAATGGAATCTACCAGTCCCTTGCAGAGATCACCTAGACTCCTGGACCGATCCACTGTCCAGAGGGGTGTGGATGGTTCACTTCATGTGAGGAAACCTACTCCAAGAGAAAGAATCAAGAGTGGATTAGCCACTGCACAAGACTTACAGGACCTTGGTAACGGAGATGTCTCTGAGCTTGATGTTCTCATATCAATGGACGACAATCCTTACCGAGTTAGTCTTGAACCCACTCCAGATTCCCTCATTAAAGAAACCACTCCGCAACCCTCTGCCAGAATTGCCAAACCAATGAGCTCTGGCGTTTACTCTCCTCACTCTCCCCGAAGTCGGGTTTCAGATCGCACACGTCCGCTCTCCTCTAAGCATCGCGAAGGTAGCAGCCCTCGACAGTCATCGTCTGAAGTCAACCCTGAGGGCCGCAGTGATCCCAAAGCTCTTCAGTACTTCTCAGTCTCCAAACTCTCCCTTCAGAACCGCTCACTGGAGAAGAGTCCTCAGCCCACACCAAGGTCACCAAACAGCGCCCTCTACGACGGACCTGGAGCAGTGACGTCAGACCAGCAGCAGGGCAGCGCTGGGACCAGGTCAGCCAGGGCTCTAAGACCAAAGACACATGGTAGTAGCAAGGTAAGAAGAGATCTCTGAAATGTTTTAGACTACCGGTATCTTTGATATGCTGAAAGCCAGAAGGCTGTTAACTCCCATTATTTTACTCAGAGGCAATACCCTTCTGGCTCTCATCAGACGGTTCGTAATTTTCACCTCAGTCAGAATGAAAGGTCTTGTAACTTCCTCACAGAAATGTGCTCTGTTGATTTATGTTCTGTTTTTGTTGACTCAGTGAATACCTGCATGAAGGATGACATGAATTGAAACGTAAACTAAATAAGACTTTATCTTTATCAAATCTTTGTTCAATTCTTACCTGTCATAGTGGCCACCTCTCTTTCAGCTATAATTGTCCCATTTGTTTTTCATTTACAGGTAGTATGAAATGCCTATTGTAGCACTGTACTGAAATATGACTTATGTGGTCACTTACCGTAGTTTCTCTGACCATAGCTGATCTTTGAAAACATGAATTATTATATTTGTATGAATTACAGTCAAACCTGTCTATAGCGACCGCCCAAGGGAAACACAAAAAGTGGTCTTTGAAGACAGGTCCCTTTATTACATATTTCAATGAGAAACCATTTTTAAGGGAAACAAATAATGTGGTCTTTGTAGACAGGGGGTCTTTATAGACAGGTGGTCGCTAAAGCAGGTTTTACTGTACTATCTTTTCCCTTTATTCATGATGTATAAATCCTTAACAAACTGGAATGTTTATTTGTCTCGTTTCACAGACTGAAGCCAGTGGGCGAGGAGGGAAGGGTAAGAGATCGCCCCGCCCACAGCAGCCCCAGAAGAGCCAAGACTCGCCCCATGTAGTGGTCACCCAGGGGGGCTTCATGGGACACCGGTCACAACCAGGATATCTCAAAGTACAGTATGCCAGGAAGAAATGATGAACAGCCGCTTCAGAAACAAGAGTTTGAGATGGAGACAGAGAGAAAGTGAGTGAGAGAGAGAGAGGGAGACAAAGAGAGAGAAAGAGAGAGATAGAAAGTCTGGGTCTTCATGGGACACTGATCACGACAGGGTTTCTCAAAGTACAGTATGCCAGGAAGAGATGAGTTCTGGACGTATAGATTCAAAGAGACTGAGGAGAGAGAAAAAAAGATGGATTAGGGGATTTCATAGGGCGCTGATCACAACCAGGCAACCTAAAAGTACAGTATACTTGGAGGAAAATATATAATGTATATTGCAGCCTCAGAGAGACAGGGGATGGAGAATGAGAACGAGAGACAGATAGGGAAATTCAAGAGAGAGAGAGAGAGATGGAGAGAGAGAAATAGAGAGAGTAGACAACCCTACAAATTGAAAAGAGAACTAATGGGAGTGTAGAGACAAGCGATTAAGGAACAGTAATGCTTGAATAAATGAAAGATAGATGTAGAAAAGGGGTAGAATTGCGACAGTACAATGATACAAAGAAATATTTATACAGATGAAAACTTGTGTAGAAACTGCTGGCAACAATATACAGCTTCAATTATCCTGCTTAACAGTTTCCTCTTTTATCGGTGTGCTAAGAAGAGAGAAAAAGGCTGTGAAAACAATAACCATGAGAGACATATATTAGACCATTCCACTTGCATCTCATGTGCAATTTTCAACAGAGTAAAGAAAAAATGATGATGCAAAATGTATGTAGGAATACTATTACTTTGGCAGGAATATACCAGATTTGTCAATCACTTCATTGTTTGTGAAAAGACAGGTTTCGCAAAAGTTTCACAATTACAAAGAGCTCCATGTATGTCTAAACCTGTCCATTTTCTGAAATGAATTTGCAAATTTTCAGTTGAAGTTACATTAAAAGAATATTTTGTTGAATGTATTGATGAATAATGTTTTCCATGCATGTTACTGCAACAATCAGCCAAATATTTAGAAAAACCCTATGAAGTCATTCCATAATCAATTATATTCATAATTATATAATAATAATTATTATTACCCCCGTAAATCTCCGTGTATAAGGCACACTTTTTTGCCGCCGAAAAAAATTTGAAAAAAAAACTCAGAAACTACAACAACACTCAAATTTGTCTGTCATCTTGGTTTGAAAGTAATCTTCCTAATAGATCTCAATATGTAGTTTATAATAATAATTCCTCCATTTGTTTTCTATAACAAATGGGTGTACCACAAGGTTCTATCCTAGGTACTCCATTGTCAGAAATTTAGAGGATGCTATTCATATCATGCATGACTATTGATGTTTGGCATAGAACACAGTGCTTCTGCTAGGTGATGTGATGAGGCTGGTGTGGGACACTTGGTATCATGAAGCCTTAGAGTCTGGACCTGTTTTTAATTTACATTAATGATCTTACACATTCTTCTACAACCACATTGTTACTATTATTTGTGACAAGTTCACAACTTCAACTGCACCTCGATGTAAAATGAAGGTCCTTCCCCGCGTGGGTTTTCGGCAACAAAACAACAACAAAACAAAAACTTTTTTTTTTTTTTTGCCCCCCAAAATAGGGGTGCGCCTTATACACAGGTGCGCCTTATACACGGAGATTTACGGTATATTACATTCCATAATCAATTATATTCATACAGTATGTCTTTGAGAAAAATGCAAATCAGCTACTTTCATTATGTGAACATTGAGGTGGTATAGGGGAGTGGGTCTAATTAAGAATAGATGGCATGTTGGATAGCCAGAAAGCTCTTCGATTTCTGAGCATTGGTCATTTTATAGACAAGAAACTTTGCCCAAATTCAGTAACTGATTCATTCTAGCATTTAACTTTTGCAAACCTGGATCACGTTTAAAATTGCTAACTTAAGTTTAATGTACGTAAAAGTTTTGGTTTTAGTAAGGTATTGAGCATCTCTTCCAAGAGTATGAAACAGGGTGACACAAGAAAAAAAAATAATCATTCCACTCCTGACCAGCTACAGCTTCCTTCTCAAGTTGACATGTGTCCTTGTAATGTTCAAACTCTTCCAAAATATATTATATGAGGCAACTTGAACACCTTATTGCACTCTGCATAAGGAGATTATGATCTGATTATTTTAAAATGAGAGATATTTGCAACTCTTTTCTTTTACAAAGTGTTTGCCCTTCTTCAGGCAATTGAATTTTAAATTGTAGTTTCTAGCAGCTTTATTAACTTGGTAATGACAACAAAAATAATTATGAAATGGTAGCCGACAGGGTGAATAGACATTAAGCTTTGCTCCAACCTATTTTGCCTGCTGAATTTAACAGGTACAGGATGAAGAGAGAAAATGATCGTTATTTCAGGGACACTGAATTGGATTGATGTTACTAGTGTTTACTAAAGGCTTGTTCAGATATGGCATGGTATTAAAACTGCTGCAAAAAGCTGCTACGCTCTTCTTTTTTTTATACATGTAAATGAATGGCAAATGTGCCAACTGTCAACAGAGGACTGGGACATATTCACTGATATCTGTGTTATAAGATACTTTATGTCATCCTGAAAAAACGCTGCTGTTTTGCAGTGTCATATCTGAACGAGCCTTAATAGTTTCTTTTTGAGAAAATAATGTGGTGATTTTGATTGCAAGTAAAGGTACCATTTCCAGATCTCTTGAATTAAAATCAATTAGTATTTACATTGGAATGTGCAGTGTCTGTCCTCTGAGTGAGTCAGAAATACATGTATGTCAAACTCATGTAGTTATCCTACGTATCCATGCCTCATGGTGCCCCCTCTGGTTATATACTACAGTGTAACCTATCTATAAAGACCACCCAAGGGAGACAAGAAAAGTGGTCTTTGTAGGCAGGTGGTCTTTATGTACAGGTTCCTTTTAGTACATGTTTCAATGAGAAACCATTTTCAAGGGAAACACATAATGTGGTCTTTGTAGACAGGTGTCAAACACATGAGTTAAGGGTCATTTCATAAAGTTGGGGCAAAAAATATGACGGTGTCCCATGTAACGTAGGTATGAGATCTTCTACTACACATGGAAGATGAAATTATCTGTTGAAGATTTGTATGCAATGAATATATAGTAGTGTCCTGCCAGAATCATTCCTGTTTCAGTTGTTTTTCTTCAAATTTTTTGCTTAATTCACATTTCTCTTTTTACCAGCAATACATGGACATCATGTTCATATAACATTACATAAACTTTGAGTCTATAATATTGATTCACAATAAAGTTTGAGTACTTCTTAATTGTAGTTAGCTAGTGATGCTTTTTATGCAAAACTCAATTTTAGCAAACATTGTTACAGTTGATAAGAGATATAGTTTCTCACTCCTGGTATGTCACAAAAAATGCCCTGACTTTGTGGAATGACCCTTATCCTACTTATCCATAGCTCAAGGTGTCCCCTATGATTTAATCGGTTGACTGAAGTAGTACTCTTTGTAACTATCACTTCAGTCAACCGATTCTTGGCTACGCGGGGTTAATGTAATGTTTTGATCGGTTTGTAGTCAGTCTAGGAATATCTTAAAGAATAATTCCATGCACTTCCTCTAGGCCTGGGTTGTTAATGATCTTTAGCATTTGTCGTACAAAATCAAAGCAATTTCTGAAACAAGAATTTATCAATTCAAGTGTTAATGCAAACATGCATCACTGAACTTGGACATTTTTTCAGTGTAGGTTTCATAGCCATTAATTGTTACATTTTATGATTGTGAATGTGGTCAGTACTTATAAGGACAAGAAGCTGAAATTCCCTGTCTGACTATGCAATGTCAAGTATGTAGATAGGTGAGAAAAAAGTTTTTACAGAAAGAAAGTGTTCTAATTGTATAGATTATGTATTTGTAAATATAGAAATGTATTCTAAGAGAACCTTGTGTGTGCATTAAAAGGCCATTCCATCCTTTCAAAATGAAACGAAAGTCAACTTTTGTAGTTTCTTTCAAATTTGTGTGTTTTCCATGGTATGATGTTGGGTTAGAGAGTGGGAAAGCAAACTTGTTGCTGTTGCTGTATAAGAAACCTGGGGGGGGGGGGGGGGGGTTCATAAAGCTGTTCGTAAAGTTATGCATAACTTTACGAATAACTTGTATATGAAGTGCCAGATAGGATGCCTAAAGTTTTTCCTGATGTTTTGTTATAAGAATGTTAATCTACATCTGCACAGTTCAACTTTAGTTGATGCAGTTAATAATGATTGAGCATCCCATTTGGCTTTTCATATTTAAGTCATTCGTAAAGTCATGCGTAACTTTACAAACAGCTTTATGAAACACCCTCCTGTATTATTATTATCAAATCCTTCGCTCTTGTCACCAGTTATCCACTTTCAGAACTCGACTAAAGACATACCTATTTCAGATTGCTTACAATTAGTCACTGCTTTTTTGTCTTTCCCAGTAAGAATCATGAACAGACATTTTTTTAAAGTTTTTTTGGTAGTCTCATCAGCGCCATTGATTAACTAGATATTGGTGCTTTATAAATACCTGGGGGCGTTTCACAAAGATCCTAAGTTGAACTTATCTCTAAGTTTGATTTCACAATTATGGAAAGCTGTTAGCGTTTATGAAAATATTTGTATAAAAGTTATTTGAAAATAAAATTTTAAGGCTACAAATGGCTCTCCATAATTTTTAAATCCAACTTAAAGTTAAGTTTGAATTAGGATCTTTGTGAAACACCACCTGGATTGGATTGGATTATTATTATTATTATTGCACAACATAAATCAGATTACAAAGAGTCCAGTGATAATAGACATTGTTTACATTTATTCATATACAAAATGTACAGTTCTCAATCACACAAGTTTGGTCAATTTGAAAAAGCTCAATAAAATCATCTTCACAAAGAAAATGTATAAAGCATACCGGTATCACTCGCATGCACAGCCTAGCTACAAGGAAAGTACAGTATGTTTGGTCACAGAATGGATATGAAATGCTTTATTTTGAACTCCATTTCATTAAAATAATTATTTACGCTTTTAATGGAAATTCAAAAATTCATTCCTTGAAACTTGAAAGCTATGTTAAACAATCACATGTGCATGTTTAGGGAAATTGGTCCAAAGGGCCTGTTTGTTTTGTGTTTACAAAGCAAGTTTAGAGTTTATGCATGACTGAGTACCGTAGTCAGAAATGGTTATTGCCAAACAAGATGTACACCTGGGGCCCGTTTCACAAAGCCATTTTCAATGACAAATGACAAAAATCAGTGACAGATCTGTTGATAACCAATCAGAAGCAAGGATTTCAGTAGCTTATAACAAAAACTGTCATTTGTCACCGATGACAAGTTTTGTGAAACGCCCCCCCTGTACCTTTACTTATGCACTCACTTATAATTTGAAAAAAATATAATGATATGAATTTACAGAAAGGCTCCACTGAACTCTCAATAACGCTAAATAAACTAATAAAAAGGATAAAGGCAATATCAAGTTTAAAAATTTGCAATAAAGCTCAATTTACAAACAGCCACACACTAAGTTTTTTGGTTTTTCTTGCATGCTTAGAACCATATATCACGTGACTTTTTCACACAACTCAACTTATTACAAAAGGTTTGCAAAAAAGATTTTTTTTAAAGCACTCCAAATCATTAAAAGAATCATATTTTATCAATAGCTTTAAATAATGATGTAATGAAGGTAGTACAGTATAATAAGTTAAAGAAGTTTTGCATGGATTCCCCTTAGACAGCTGGTCAATGAAATAATATAATTATAATATTCCACTTTTATAAAGCGCTTAATACATCTACAATGTCTCTAAGCGCTTTAAAAATATTACCCCGTTCATTGGATTCAATACTTGCCCGCACACTGCTATCCCGTCAATCAGGGTAAAAACCTGGAAAATTGCCCCCCCCCCCCCCCCCCCCCCCATTCCAGTCAAGGATTTTGAGGGAAACCACTCACTTCAGGGAGAAGTGGGGCTTTTTACAAGAAATGCTAGGAACCCAGAAATAAACATCCTATTGCCCTATCAATTACCTCATTCCTAATGATGATAGTGTCTTCTTCCAATATGGAACTTGGTTTCACAAACTTGTCATCAGTGACAAATGACAGTTTCTGTTAAAAGCTAGTAAAATCCTTGCTTTTGATTGGTTATCAGCAGACTTGTCACTGATTTTGTCATTTGTCATTGAAAAAAAGTCTTTGTGAAACAGGTCCCTGATCAGTACTACAAAATAGAATCATAGCACTGATCGAAGACATGTATACAAAAAGCTTCAGTATGTCTGTATTCAATGCTACTCTTCGGATTTGGTTTCTTTTTAGTATATTACTCTACAAAGATCTACTAAACAAGATAATGAAATACATTCACAAGGAACATCACGTTACTTTATAGAATGATACTGAGCATTATATCCAATAAATACAAGTAAGCAGGAACTACAAATTTGTATGCTAGCATTGGAGACAAGTTATCACAAATACATCACACATGTTGGTAAAAAAATTGGCACATCAAAATGCTAAGGTTTAAGAGCACTGCATACATGTAGAAATCGTTTCTGCCTTTAAATCAATCAAAAACATCCTTCTAACCATATCCTACAATAACATTGATTTAACGAAAAATCATCAAAGTTATATTTTCCTGAAAAGGTGTTTTTTCAGAACTTCTGTCCAATTGATAACAATATAACAATAATTTTTCAAGGCATTGACATTAAGTTAAGGCAGAAATCATCTGTTTGGAGCCAGAAGGGCATTAACTCATATAATTTAATACAGAGTTAATGCCCTTCTTGCTCTGGAAAGATGATATGATGAAAGACATGCAAGGTGTGATAGTCAACTTATTACTTTGTTTTGGACGGAACTCATTAGAATAGAAAAGGCAAGAATACATTCTCTTTTCTCAGAAATAACTCACTCCTGTTTTTTATCACTAACTATCTCTACTAACTAGCATACTGGCAATAAATCAATGACTGAAAATTTGTGTCAGGTAACATCTATCATTGAATGTATCAGATTTTTATCAAATGTGTTTTTTTAACATAATAATTTGGTATTATTTCCACTAATCTTGATTCTATTAATAATTAAACCATCAATGAAATGAAAATGAAATGATTAAGATACACACAACCATAACAAAGCCCATTATTCAATGCTTTATATTAGGCCTTCAAATTTGAAAATTGCATGAATAAAGCTGCCTCCTCCATAGCATGTTAGATTTCTTTATTAATTTGTTTTTATTTTCTTTGTTTTTATATTTTATATGACCGTGCAAACACTGTGACCACCTGGGGATTTCGATCCACAGCAAGGAAAGATTTAAAACTAAACTAATTGTAGAGAGTATACAATTAACAACTTAAGTATTCATACCCTTACCAAGTTTTGCAATTTCTTTAGTATGTGAAAAATTGATTTGTTCCAATTTACATTTTTCTGAGAATGTGACATATTACGGCATACACCTAAATGTATCGAACAAATGTCCTAATTCAACCAGTCCACATTTCAATCTTTAGTTATGCAAAAAAAGACACAAAAACATCAAGGTGTATGAATAATTTATAGTTGTTAACTGTATCTAAAAAGATTAACTAGTATTCACAAAGAGAAATATAAATAGTCAATAAATTCCATTGGAATCATAAAATAAAGACTATTCATCTACATTTATTATTTCACTAACAACAAATTCGATATCTCATACATGTAACTAACTACTTCTAATTTTTTTCATCCTAAATACACAAGAAACCATTGATTTATTTCACTCCACTGTCATCTAGGGCATCTGTGCTAAAACTGCAAAATGACAAAATCTCTTTAACGATCGATTGACAGAGCATGGACTCTGCTATAACACATCAAAATAAATTAAGATATACCCGCTCTGAAGGTGTCCAAGCAGGCCATTTCAATTTGGTCCAGTAGTACTACTGTACGTAGAGTCCATACAATGGTCAGATCAATAGCCTTTTTAATTATAAACCCAGTATGTGATTGTCTGATCAGGGCCCTGTTTCACAAAACTTGTCATCAGTGACAAATAACAGTTTTTGTTATAAGCTACTGAAATCTTTGCTTCTGATTGGTTATCAGTAGATTTGTCACTGATCTTTGTCATTTGTCATTGAAAAAACCTTTGTGAAACACCCTCCAGGAATGGTGATTTAAATATTTTCAAAAGTTATGTTTTTGAAGTTCAAACTAGACGTGCCTCAATTCTATGAATGAATTAAATTGTATCAAAATTTAAAATAATGCACTCCACATCATGCCAATATTTATCTACACATGAAACTATGATTCCTTCATTAAGACAAATTGAAGGTCAAAGTTCACTGACTGTTATAATTCTCTAAAGATCTCAAGCACTCACACATTGTGGGTATATAGAGGGCAGCACACGGACGTACGCACAGGAGTATTATTCCAATTGGCTCAGTGTTATGTAGTGATCAGGAGTGCTCGCCAAGTTGCCTACTTCACGGACGACTATATACCCACGCATGAACATCTTTAAGAGAGGCTTGTAAGTTCATATGTCATCGCAGCTAGATAGAATATGAATAGCTCGATGTACGGCTTTCCTCTCTTCTAGCCATCACATCGCAGTACAGGATATGAAACCATTGGAGTGGTTTTCTTGATGAGAGGGCATTACATGACATTGTCTTACTTAGGAGCCTGAGAAAACAGGTGAATACAGGTGTCCCAGCAACAACACCTACAATGGGTCTAGTCATGCTCAATTCAAACTATGATGAAGGCGTACATTAAAGGCTGACTTAAAGCCATCGGTCCCCTGGATGCCTACTTAGAAGCATATGCTTTCTGAGCAGGCAGGTAAGACAACCATCAATCGATCATCATCATTAAACACACACAGGAGGCATGCAGGGACCATTCCTATATGTATGTACAGCTTTCCTTTCTCTCTGTTCCATCATTTAATGTAGCCATTATCCACACTTGCAACTGAACGAATGATGCACTTCAGTAAAATCCTTGAATGGCCACATGTGAATCAAGACTAGTAGCTAGGTCACACACTGGTGAAAGGAATATTCACTAGACGAGGTCTGTCACAGGAGCTAGGCATCGCTATTCAATACCAAACTTGCACAACAACACCTAGGTGTAGCCTACACTGCTTTCCAACTGCAACAATGGGCGATTAGATCACATACTAGCATATAATAGGAATCATGTTTAGTCCTGCTGGTTAATGCTTGTCGCTAGAGGGTAGTCCAAGCCTTGCTATTCAATTACCGAACCCACCACACTGTCATCCTAGACTAGTCCAGCTCTATCTATCTATAGGCTATTAAATAGATCACATGCTAGTATATGGATTATTTTTAGTCCTACTGGGCAAGGCTTTTCGCTGGAGCGCGGCCCGAGCGGTGACCGGTCTAGATATCAATCCCATGAGTCTATTTGGGGGCGTGTTCACTGACGAGCGGATGATTGGCTTGTGAGGGTCAATGGACTTTGGAGCGTTCTTGTCGACTTGCTGTACCTCCCTGTGAAAATACAAAAACAAAAATATGCTTGTGAACAACTATTTGACATTCTTAATATATTAGGTTTAAAATTATAGTCACATATTCTACATCAACTTTGACATAACTAAACTTCTCCATATTTAACTTCTATGGAGACGCGATGGCTTAGTGGTAGAGCAGTGTTCTCATGATCGGGAGGTCCAACCAAGTCAATGCGCTAGTGCCCTTTGGTAAGGCATTGATTCTCATTACCAAGTCCCTTGGAGAGGACATAAAGCCGTTTGTCCTCCGGTTGCTTACCTACAAGCATACATTTGCTTTCTTGGTAGTCAGGTAAAACCAATTATAAGATGATGACGTGGATGCTAATCAAATGATTGGTTGAAAGCGTACACATGACCAGGTATTTTTTTTGCCTTACGCGTCATTATCCAATTCTAAAGACAGGATATTAGTAACATCAAGTTATAAAACATCATTTTATATAACAAATAAAACATAATCTTATAAAACAAATAATACACAGCATTTTGTTCGGGCATAAGTAAAATTACCCTCACTCAGTACCTTCAAAACAGTCCGAAAACCCTCGGCTACCGCCTCAGGCATGTTAGGCTGTTCCAAAGGTACCTTGTGTTGGTAATTCTTACTAATGCCCTCACTGCTTTGTATTATTTGTATATTAACCAACTCATCTCTGTACTTACGGTATAGTCCTGATCCCAACGGCTGGACCAGAGTATGGTCTATCCTCTATCCGGCCCAGGACCGGTGATGACGGGAAGGAACCAAGGAAAGTACCTGGACTCATGTGACCAGAGTCACCTAGAGATGAGGACCGAGATTCCTGGGATAGCCGAGGAGTGTCGGTGGAGGAGTCCAGGGATAGACCCTCATCGACGGAACGCTGACGGAAACGACGCACTCGGTAGTCTCCAACTAAGAGATATAGAGCAGGGGATGAAATCAGAGAGATTGAGATTAGATGAATACTTGGCAAATCTTGTTCCAGTGATAACACTGTTAAATCAATGTTTACATGCTGAAAATCATTTCCAGCTATTCTTGTACTTGCTCAAAAGAGACATAAACTTGTGTGTTTGCTCTTGGAGTAAGTCAAGTACCCTACATAAATAATTATCAAAAACATTATGATTAAAGTTATTCATGTAATCTAGGATCTTTTTAATTCAAGTTATCTAATTGAATGAATCGGTCTCTGTAAATAAATCATACCACATACATGTAGGTCCTATCATAGATGGACTCACCATACCATGTCCGACAGATGTTTTGAAATATTATATTGTACATGATTAGGCTAAAGGGCTTCATAAAGATTACTTTTTTTCTTCCTGTCACCGCCATCAGGGGAATGTTTCACAAAGACTAAGATCGACTTTAAGTTAGACTTAACTATGGCAGGCCGTTCATTCCACAATTTTCTCTCATCATTTACTGGCATTGGTTTCTCAAGGGACGTACCAATCGTGGTCACAAATCTACAGAATTTACATTTTTTGATAGTTCTTTATTGTAGGAAAAATATTATCTGAAGATCATAATTGAGAGACCAATGGTGAGAGCAACCAGTGGCATGAACGGCCTGCCAAAGTTAAGTCCAACTTAAAGTCGATCTTAGTCTTTGTGAAACACTCCCCTGGGGGGTGTTTCATAAAGCTGTTCGTAAGTTACGCATGACTTTACGAACGACTTGTATATGAAAAGCCAAATGGGATGCTCAATCACTATTAAATACATCAACTAAAGTTGAACTGTGCAGATGTAGATTAACATTCTTATGATAATAAACCTTTTGAATGCAAAGTATATTTTTTGCCATGACTTAATTGAGGTTATTGAAAATATCAGAAAAAACTTTGGGCATCCTATCTGGCACTTCATATACAAGTCGTACGTAAAGTCATGCGTAACTTTACGAACAGCTTTATGAACCCCCCCCCCCCCCCCCCGGACTATTATTTGTCTTTGATGTCTAACGGTGCTATACTGACCTGCAGTTGTTTTAGGTCTGACCGGAGCCCTTATAGGTGACCTTGGTCCTTTGGGTGGGGTCGGTAATCGTCCATCAATTGGTGAATCTGAGGGTGTGGGTGGGATATAAACTCCAACATCATCATCATCATCCACATCATCATCTAACTCATCATCATCATCCTGGTTGCTATGGCTACCAGATGTAAGTGGGAGGTTGTTATTAGTCTCCTCCTCGTCGTCGCTATGGGTGATCTTCAGGACCTGAGGCTCTAGATCTTGGAGACGAACTTCTACTTTCCTGCAGGAGACAGACAGAGAAGAAGAAAGAAGAATTCATAAATAATAATAATAATAATATTTAGCTTTTATATAGCGTTTTAATATCACAAATGTCTCTAAGAGCTTTACAAATATACTATTACCCCGGTCATTGGATTCAGTGCTTGCCCGCACACACTGTGTGCACAATCTCCACTCTTTGGGGAGCATTCCAGCCAGGCCGCATCCTACCGGGTACCAAGTTAACACCTGGGTGGAGAGTAGCAAGTGCAGGTTAATATGTTGCCAAAAAAAATTAATCTGAATTTATATAGTGCTTAGTAAGGAATACCATCTCTAAGCGCTTTACAGATACTTTTACCCCGTCATCGGATTCATTCACTCACAATGTGCACCATCTCCACTCCCTGGGGTATATTCCTACCATATGGTCTCCATGAGGGCATATGGCAATTACTGACTTAAATGCTTTTGTCATCCTACTTGGTCCCCATTTCTCTCTTGGGTATGGAATGGCAAATGTAGATTAATGCCTTGCCAAAGGACATTAGTACAGTGTCAGGGATCAAACCCACAACCTTTGAATTTCAAGTCAAGTGCTTAAAACACTCGACTATGACACTTCTATGTAAACCAGTAAATGAACAGCAAACTGGGATTGAAAAAGAACCTGCTTGCATTGAAGGTCCCACACTTACTCTCTTACCTGCTCTAACAATCAGAGAAATGTGAAGTCCATTAAACAAAAATAGGCATGAAAAAACCACAGTGGTTTATCACAGCACGTATAAACAGGCCTAAAGTGTTCAAGATTACAAATAAATGATATTTACCGGATCATTATGGCAGAAACTGTAAAATAGCACAGGACTACTACATGATGTGAGCAGAAAGGCGTTACTGTAAACGCTGTTATTTTCGTGTGATTAATTTTACGCGCTGAGTGACCCCAAAACATATTTGTGGGTTCTTAAATTTTCATTGCATGCAATTCAACCCATTCAAAATATGCATAAGAAGTCATGATTATTATATTCACAGGTTTTAATATTCGCAGACACTGACTTTGGCGAGAAATCCACGAAAAGTAAAGCACCGCAATTATTACGTTTACAGTATATCATCCACTCTGAAGAGACAGTTAATGTCTTTCTGACTCTCAACGGAGGATATAAGGAAATTGGTCTAATACCGGTAGTTTTAATTCTATGGAGAACATTGTATAATTGTCAAGCTTTGCTTATGATTGCAGTCTCCTGCACTTTTCCAACAGAATAGCTCGGATAATACTTTAAATTTATGATAATATGTTATGGATAATAAGTTTTGTTATTATATGTACATATATTATGTAAAAAAAACATTTTGACATGAAGAAATTATTGTTTGTTTATGTTGTATTATACCTTACATTTATATGTTCTTTGTTATTCATTTATATTTTATTTGGAAAAAATGCAGAAATAAAATCAAAATCAATACCTTTCATGAGCTTCTTTCCAAGTCCGGAGCTCAACAAAGATGTCTTCCTTTGATCTCCCATCCTCCCAGTCTTCTTCCTCTAGTGCATCATACGTGTGCTCGGGTTTGTGCTGCAGTAACATCAACATCGTGGTGTTCTGCTGTGACATTGGGTTCTGTGTTTAAAGAAAAAGAGGTCAAATTCAAAGCTAGGCCTACTTTATAAAGGGCACAATCAACAAAACATACTTTGCTCTGTATACTTATGGTATGCAATGCTGGTTTATTAAAATGTACAAACAAAAAAAAGTCAGCTTCAAATATCACTAATGTAAGGAGATATTGAAAGATGAAATGCAGGGACAATACAGGTAAAAGATACTCATTAGTCTCCCTTACCCCCCCCCCCCCCCCCCCTCCACCCCCCTCCCCCCCAAAAAAAAACTCTCCTCCCCCTCCCTCTTTCTCTCCCTCTCCCCCTTCTCTTTCTTTCCCTCCCTCCCTCCTCTCCCTCTCTTTTTCTCCCTTCCCTCCCACCCTCTCTTTCTCTCTGTCTTGTCTTTCTCAATATAATTTAGATGGATGCCTCTATATCCACACTGAAAAAAATCTTGTAGTTGTATCCATTTTGCTTCAAAAAGTCAAATTTGCTATAAAAAAGACAAATATCAGAAAATCATCTTGTACTGAATGAGTTACAAATCTACACTACACTTTACAAGAAGTGAGCATGCAACTCAGCTAGTATACCTTCATATTTTTCCTCCTGCTCCTCAAAGCTTTGACCGGGTTTCCACAGATGACCCCTCCACTACCATGGGTCAAGTCACTCGTGTCATCACCATCGGCAACAATGTCTGAACCTATCCAAAGTGGAATGAACGTGATGATGTCGTTTAATAAGAGTTTGGACAGATACTGATAACAAAATCAATGTGCAAGATTAGTTCACAAGTCGCTGATGTCAGTCTCCATAACGCGATCAATTTGCCACGAAGCCCTACGCATATCGGATAGGCTAGCTCCAAAGAGACAATATATCTCACCTCCTGTATCAGGCCTCTCAGCAGAGGTCGTTGGCCTTCCTCCCGCTGTGGTCATAGGTCGATGACCCATGCTTGACCCAGGTCGCCGTCCAGAGCCTGACCCTGGTCGTCTACCTGCTGCTGATCCTGGCCTGGCTGCCGATGTCTTGGGTCGCGACCCTAAGGACAACAAAACATGATTTCTATCAAATTTCTGTTTCAATTTACTTCACTGAATTTCTCTTGAAGGTAGTTTGGGGGGTCACATCCTTATGTGTGTGAAATAATACATTCAACAAATTATGTATTATTTTATCAATATTTGCCTTCAAACACATTTTCTTTTGGGGAAATCTTTGCAGAAGTGTATTTTTAATGACAGCGTCTTTCAAATTACGATAAAATTTAAGTAAAATTTTGCCATCAAATTTTTGGCGAAAGAATTTTTGGCTAAAGCATTTCATTCCCTGAAAATTAATGTTACAACTTACCCCCACTGCTATCTGATGCTACACTGTCTACTGATCCTAGCGTATCTTTGATAGAACCATTCACCAGCAACCAATCAGTGCTTAGATTCAGAGCCTTGGGTTGAAGGTTCGACGTCGATAAGGACGTTGACGCCGTGTTAAGGACTTCATCGTCTAGGATTCTGAGCTGAGGGACGGCCTTCCAGACGGAGAGACGATAGTTATATGGTGGACTCTCCTCCTGGTGTTACATCAAGGGGCAAAGATTAAGAAACAAGAGTAGACAGAAATCTTTGTTTGAATTCTGCCATGGCATTTTTAAGATACACAAAAGCCAGCCATATGTTAGAATATTATCTAATGACACGTGTCAGTGCCAGCCATACATCCTTTAGGGGTGATCATACACATGCTGTGATAACACACATTTTCTCTGCGCTAAATCCTGTCAAATATTTTCATGTACATAGTATACGCAGGCCAGCCTCGTCCAAATTTCATACAGGGCTTGTGTCAGTCATACATCGTTTAGAGGGCTGACCGGACACAAGCTTGGTAACATCGGCAACAGGGAAGTTGGCAAAGAGGGTCACAGTGCTAAGGAACACTGATATTTAATCCTAATTTATGCAACAAATAATATGAAATACCGTCTCTAAGCGCTATACAGACATTATTACCCCAGTCATCAGATTCCTTCACGCACGATGTGCACCATCTCCACTACCTGGGGAGTGTTCCTACCATATGGTCACCGTGAGGGCATATGGCAATTACTTTACACAAAGGCTTTCGTCATCCTACCAGGTCCCCATTTCTCTCCTGGGTATGGAGTGGTAAATGTAGATTAATGCCTTGCCAAATGCCACATGACATAAACTGTGCATCATCCAGCATCACCCAGATTTATCTTACCTTGTCATAATCCTTGTTGGGCGCCAAGCAGACTGGATTACCCTCTAAGGACAGTGCTCTAAGCTTACTACACAGTCCAAGAAACTCCACCTGGGCTATGTCATCTACATTGTTCCTGTTTGAAATGAATAACATTGAAACACTTTTACCAGGATGAAAATGGTAAATCAAAGTTAAATGCATTTATGATATACATTCGATATATTAAAGATACATTTCTTTTAGCTCTGATGAGAAAATCAATTCAAAATGATTATACACCATGGTAAAGGGGGGGGGGAACAAACATTGAGTTAATTTCTTTCCATAAAATAGAATAAAATAAAACAAGACACAGGAACTAAGTATAAAACAAGGCCCAAATCAAAGCAAAATGAATCCCTTTCTTTGTTCTGTGTTCAAATTTCCTAGAAAAACCGTCTCGATTGCTATTTCACCATGTAACAATAATATGTAAATTAATGTATTCTGCCCTTTATACGTTATCAGTTATACGTTATATTTAAGTGTATAAATAGTTAAAGGGGGAAAGTCCACCCTGATATCAAGTTAGTTTAAATAGAAGGAGAAAATGAAAGAAACAGGTCAGTGAAAGTTTGAAAGTATTAAACAAATTTATTTCATCATCAATAACTAAGGAAATGAAACTTCATGAGATTTTCTGTACAGAGCAAATTGGAAAGGGGCTCGCAAGAAACGTCACAGAGTTGGCAATATGTGTTTATTTGATCACAACTGCACACAAATCAGAACTTTCTTATTTTTCATCCGATTTTGCTCAAACTTCACTGATCTGTATCTCTCAATTCCCTGCTTCTATTAAGTCTAATTTAATATTAGGATGGACTTCCCCTTTAAGCTTCATCTAGAATTAAACTTACCCTTCCAAGTCTAGTAATTGAAGGTTTTCCAGCATACTGCATGGACTGATATCTGAAACATCATTATAGGCAAGATACAGCTCCTGTTTCAAAACAAAATCAGAGAAAAGGACAGAAGTTAATACAGTATCAATCACACAATCAGTGACATACATAGACAACATGCAAGTCCAATCACTAAGGTGCCCTATACATTACTAAGCATTGTGGAATTTATGAACATCAATTCACATAGAATAATAATAATAATAATAATAATGGTGGCTTCTTAATTAATTAATTATACATAGCTACCAACAAGTCAAAGCACAAATTAGGAATCTCTCAAGGCAAGGCACTAGGAGTACAGTTTCTTTGTTTACATGTCACACAGAATACTTTAGAAAAAGAGGAGAATCTAGGGTTCAATACAATAGCTTGAAGGCCAAACAATAGGAATGGTTGCCAGCTATGAAGTATCAATCACACATACAGTGACATACATAGACAACATGCAAGTCCAATCACTTGGTGCCCTATACATCATGAGCATTGTGGAATTAATGAACATGACTTCACATAGAATCTTGTTTCTTTGCATTAAGTGCAAATGAGAGTTGTGGTTTTTATTGAAGATGATGCCCAGTAAGTATTTGTGCGTTTGTTTTTATTTCAATGGTTTAAATAGCCAATCTACTGCAGGATAAACAATCCAGAATACAACCTCAAGGTCTCTTTTCCTGTATGTATAAGCCCTAGGAAAATATTTTAGAAATGTTGGTGGTCTGGATTTAGATATGGGTGTCCATATGTCCCTGGTGGCTTTTAGTGTCAAGCCCTGCACATGGGTTAAAATCAGCTTGGATCTGCCCAACATTACCTGTAACGATGACATGGAGCTGAGACCATCTAGATCAGACAAACAGCATCTAGCCATCCAAAGAACACCCAGAATTTCCAGAGCAGTGCCTAGATCTCTCACTGAAGCTATCAGACTGTCATTCAGTTTCAATTGCTTCAGGTTGGGCAGCATGACTCCTGTAATGACAGAGGATACACTACATTAGGTGCTGTAGCTAAACATTAAAGGTAAAAAGAAAGGTAAAGGCAATGTGAAAGAATATGTTTTGACTAATACGTCATGATACAAATTTTGCCGGGAAACCACCTTCTAATTGATATATTTGGTAAATTATTATATCTATTTGGACCTGATAGATATTGCGCACGTGTCACGCATGTGTCGCATAGTCCCATATACATCTTTCTGTGTACAGTGCTTGTAACTTTACCAAGACTGGGCCAAATTTCTTATCGTTTTGATGATTCCAGAACCTTGCAGTACACACCAATACTTATGTGCTAGATGATCAACCTTTTCTGATCGATTCCACGTTTCTTTCACAATGCAATCGCACGACCAGAACTGATCTTTACCTTTGAAGATAAGCTTGAGTTTTGGTAATGATAGAAAGTAGATTCTCACAGAATCCAACAAAACTTACACTGAATGTTCAAGATTACAAATAAATGACATGTGCCAATCAGTGTTGGTAGAACATGTATAGGGGCTGAGTAATGAGCATATAAAGATAAGGAAATTGAGGTACGGTAAGTAGGTCCGACACCATGCGCTTAACACAGGTCACTATGTGCAAATGAGGGATGTGGTTTTTAATGAAGATGATTTCTAGCAAGTTTTTGTGAGGTTGTTTATATTTTACTGGTTCAAACAATAAATCTACTGCAGGATAAACAATCCAGATTTAATTATAGCCATGTTCTCTTGACATACGATGCCCTCATACCAGAGCTCAAGATTAGCTTTAAATGCCCATCATCAGCCTAAATAATCAAAGAAAACACAAGATGATCAAGGAAATGTTCAAAAACCTAAATCACGACAGGACTTTCCCTGCTCAAAATAAATACTGCAAGTTTGGAGGACTTGTCTTGAATGGAATCCTGATTATATTTTGCAATGATAAGTATTATTCATGAATACAAAATTTAATTTATTTTGTGCAAAATGAATCACCAATAAAGAAAATATTTGCTCTGGTATTTGTTTGCAATATTACCCCCATGACAAGCACTTGGGGTTATTTAGGGCATGGATGCATCAGTGGGATTTAAAGTATAAATGTTAGATCATGGCTCTTAAGTTTTTTTCTTCATGCAGGATTCTCGAAACATTCCGACATACCTTTCTTCAGGAAACATATTGTAAATGCTGATGTTTACATTCTAACTTCTAATTCTAATTTGAAAAGCCTGATATCTACTTTGCAACTTTAAAATCACCACACTATCAATCTAGGATATATGTATTCATCAAAAACTGAAAAGGTTTTGCAAATGTCTTTAAAAAGTTGAGAGCTCTCTTTGAGCCTTACCAAAGTTTCCAAGACTTGTCTCTGAGGTGTCCACCCTCATCTCCAGGAATTTCACACCTTCAAGATCTTCTATTCCAGTCAATGCTCTCTGTAAAAGAGGTTGTCAGACAAAACATACATATATGAAGGTACATGCATATGTTATCATTCCTTCAACACAGAATACAAGAACTTTAATAAACTTAAATATATCTGACAAGAAAACAAAGATGTTATTAGGGTAAGGATGTGTGAAAAGCAGGTACGTGTTTGTGTAATGAAAGCTTTTCATCATGTTTTCTCTACATTTTCCTCTTTTTTTAAATAATTCTAAATCTTTCCATTAGTTCTAATCTTTTCAACTACCATCATACCAGGAGTATATCAAACTCAATTATTTTTAATCCAGAAAAAAAGTGCAATGGAACAATTAGCAATTCAAAATTAATAATAATAACAAAATACACATTTTTTAAATCTGAAGACAGAAAAAGAGAAAACAGTTCAAATAAAAAACAGACAATAGTGGATCTCACATTGCTATTAGCAAATTACACTATGACTGTAACAAATTCAAGCAAAGAACTTCAGTGAACAAAGAAGGGATAATTTTAACAAAGATTCTCAATAAAAACTTCAGTTGCCTGAAATAAGGTAGACACTCTCACACTGTGTAACGCCCGACTGCATGTATCAATCCATAGAATTTGGTGTGAGTTGGTGTGAGGGTGTCTACTTTATTTCAAGCTAAACAATACTGGATATGAAACAAGCCTGGTAATTGAACTGACCAGTTTAGTTGGTGATATGTAGTCTTCTAGGAATGTGTCTTGAGGTTCTTCTATTATGATGGGTTCAGGATTGACCTGGACCCCTCCATAGTCTGTGATACGCACCCCCGCCCTGGCCATGGTACAGGCCAGATCCTACTTCACGTCTTTCACTGTGGATTGATCAAAACAACAAGACTGGGTTAGAATGCTTGATGGACTTCTTTAACTTTTCTTTTGAGGGGGGAGGGCAAAATTGTTATGTCATATTTTGCATTATAAATGGAGCTATAACAAAATCAAGAAGTTAATAAATAGAAAACATGTCGTTAACAACACATGTAGTAAATATCAATATAGACTACCGGTACATTATTACATTTTGATTAGAAATTCATGAAATCTTTAAAAGGACAAAAAAAACAATCACTTTCATATTCAGAATAACATTTCAATTCCCAGCTCAGAAAGATAAATTCTTAGTAATACTAGTCATAAAGTGTTCTTGAACAGTGCATAACACATTACATAATTATGTCCCTAGATGCACTTTGGAACAAAAAGATAAGAAAAGCAACAGTTTACAAATTTCCTTTTATCTGTTTAACATTTGAAATAAGTGTGTTTTAAGTGCAGAATTAAACTTATTTATTGTAATGTATTTATGTCTAGCTTTACCTCTTCTAACTCAAATTTCACTTACAAAAAGAAAAAGTACATTTACACAATTTAAGAACACTGGAAGTTTGAGGGAACAGGAACAAATTGTATTTGGCAAATTGGATGACAAGGGAAAGAAAGAGAGCATTTGGATCTTTACACAAGGAGACACAGTGGCTCAGTGGTCTCGTAACCGGGAGGTCCCAGGTTCAAAACAAAGTTGATGCACTAGTGTCCTTTGGTAAGGCATTAATCCTCATTACCATACCAAGTCCCCTGGATAGGGCTTAAGCTGTTGGTCCCCTGGTAATTGTTGGATAGGCAAACAAGGCAATTGTTGGAAATTGTATGTATCTTTTAATAGCAGGGACTGCCTCAACAGAACCTTGCAGCTTTATTTGCATTCCCCCCCCCCCCCCCAATTAATTTATATTGATTAACTTTTTATAACTCTGGCATATTTGTAAACATGTTTCCATTTTGTATGTGTTCTCCATTTTATAATCTGTATTTTACATCTATTCTGCTAGAAATTACTTATTACCAGCCTACATATACTTTACTGATCTCTGAGAAGTGTCTAACTTTTGTTTTTAAGTGGCCCAAACATTGTGGAGCCTGTGTGCGGCGCTTTGTATTACTGCAAGGAAAAGGCGCTATATCAAATGTCTTTTGGATTGGATTATACTTTCATAAAATGTGTTTTTATGGATTTGAATTGAAACAAATCTTGAAACTTGAAACAAGCATACACAAGCTTTCTTAGCAGTCAGGTAAAACAAACCAATCACTTACCCTTTGCTGGCCAGGTATTAATGTTGTGCTTACATGCCACTATCAATTCTCCTTCTTCCAATCACATAAGGCCGTTAACCAAGATGACAAGGTTGCTTTCTACATAACAATCCTCATCCTCTGGTACAGTGATAATCAATGCTTGACCTCTGTTGAGAAATCTGAAACTCAACCTAGACAAAAAACAACAACAAAACACCAGTTTATTGCACTTGATTTAATTTGATGTACTTAGATGTTTTGTGCGATATGTGCGATTATGTATTTCAATTTGGTGGCCCCTTTTTATAAGCCCTGCTTTCTCCGGGGTCACCAAACCATCATTGTGTTCTTCTAAATTCTTCGTAACTTATTTTGATTGTATATATATTTTGATGGTTGGACAAAAGAAATTGAAATATGGGGCACTGTGTGAAATTATACAAATTTTACTTGAAATTTTACCAGAAATGGTTTTAGATACCTTTAAACTTAGGCTATCATTTGCTGTATAAAAGAAAGTATGCAAATGTCTCCTTACTTTTAATAAGAACAATCATATCTTAGAACATGGCATTTTGTTTTAAAAGTAAAAATGCAAAACAATACTTTTTAAAACTCATTTTACAAAATCTACAATGTTGGTTACTACATCTAAGCAAAAAATCTGGTTTCTAGAAACATTATCATTTTGCGTTGTATTCAAAAGGCTAACCGTTCTACAGCCATTGTAATTTTCCAATTTCCAGTTACAATTATTTTTCTTCTTCTTCTTAATTTGGCAATTGCTGTAAGTGCACATAAGGCTCATGGTTCTTCTTCTTCTTCCTTTTGAGTACAGACCTCTTTACAGAGTATTATCGTACTATACTGGGGGTGTGTGCAGGTGGACCACTACACCCGGGTTTCCCCCTACTCTTATACAAATAGTGCAGTGGGTTCTTAACGTGCAAAGGTAGTGACTCTTCTCTACACGGGGCCTCCATTTAACATCCTATCCGAGGGACGGTTAGTTGGTTTTACACATTTCTGTTCTGGCATTAATGATGACAACAAAATGCTACGGCTAGCCAGAGACATGACAGTGTAGAATAAAAAGCTCTTCTCACCATTTAGTATGGGAACAACAAAGAAATATTTCAGACATGAAATTTTAAGTTTTAGGATTTATTTTTCAAATAAATAAATCAAAGAAGTACTAGATTCAAAATTTTGATTACCAGTACTGGTATAAAATATATTAGTGTAGAGCTCCATCTTTTATTGTGTAGACCTATTTGCTTTAAAAAAAAAACTTTTACAGTAAGTAGTCTCCTTATAAATTATGCAATCGACAAGACAGAATCAGATAGAGACTCTGGGTCTGAATTTCTACGGTCAGACACAGAGACAGAGCTCAGAAACATGACATACACTCCAGTATATATTATTCCTTCATTGATCTCCACTGCAGCTGCACTTAAGTCTATAGTCACGTACCCAGTTGTTGGGTGTCCAGACAGCTCTCTCAATCAAGTCTTTCTTCACAGACTACAGAATTAGTTTTTGGCGCTTGTTCAGAAACCTATCCAAAATTTGACCCGTCACTCCGGCATGGAGATACCCTACCATTGTACTAAAACATTCCCAAAATGAAGTAAATATTCATTAAATGTCCAAATACAGTTGAAAAATTTCATGTTTATTACCTGTTTCGTGTCAATTTTTATTTTTATTGTTATTTTTGGAGTAGACCTCTATTTTTCGGAAAAACATTGATATTAGTCTAGGTCTAGAGTACAGACCCTAAGTCCTTGATACTTGATGAGGTAATCCCTGAAGTAGACCGAAAACTTCAGTCTCTCTAATCGTCGGTTGTTCCACTGAGACTACGTCTGGCTCCACTAGACCTCCGATTATAGAGACTGAAGGATGGGGACCTCTTACTGTGAGGGACTGTACAGAACAAATGGTTCGGTTCGACCGGACCGCGATGAATGAGATATGCAACGAGATTTTCACTCTTTACATCCTCATAACTGCTGCAATTATAATACAAATTAAAAATAACAGCTTATTTGACTCACGATAGCTTGCTCATTTAGATCCTAAATTAATGATTAATCCGAGAAAGTCTCGTCGTCAACATTATCCGTCTTGGTTTTAGTTGATGAATATTCATTTTTTCTTTTCGAACGTCCAATAGCTACCGTAGCTACGTACGAGTCGGCCCAGCTTGACCAACGAACTCCCACGAAACGAGTGCTCTGATTGGCCATTGGCGTAGGTTGACCCGGAAATATACCGGCCGCCGGGTCATATAGCTCTATTTTCGAGTGAATGAACGTACTGTTTCACAGGACTAAGATACAAATTGGATAATTCATATAAGTAAGTCCGAAAATTTCACATTCTATAATAGGTTAGCAAATTTTGAAAACTGTAATTAGGAGATATAGAGTAGCGGCTCCGGTGTGCGGCCGTCCAGTGGGAATTGCCGATTTTATTTTGTATGCAATTACTCACAGAATACTTCAATACCGTCAATAGAGAGTTCATATATTTAGTTATTAAATAGAAGGCACAAATAACGTAACTGACCCACAGCGTGGTCAGTACTGTCCACTTTAGAAGACGTAAAAGTTGCCCGGTTTGCGGCCGTGCGTAACCCGGTTTGCGGCACGCGTACGTCACAAAGCTTTATGCGCTACGTCACGATCAAAGCATATACCAAATTACTACGGGTAACCCAAATTCTCATGTTTATCTGTTGCTACGGTAAATTTTTCAAGTTTTAAATAATTTCACCTTTTTACTGAATGGATCATCCCATACGGGGGTACGTACTAGTAGAAACTATTGGGTCACAGCGGGTACACACATCAGCACACATACCATCATACACGATCCCGCATGTTATGTGTGTATTAACACCCCCCGCCGCAAACCAGAAAATCACGCAATTACGTGCCGGTTTGCGGTCACCCCATGCAAACCCCATGCAACTGGGCATGCGGTGGCACAATCAAAATATCTGCGATAGGAGACAGACCACAGCCATCATACTTCCACAAACACATCAAATTTCACCTCCAATCGGACAAATAGAGCTACAATAATGATCTAGTCATGCCTCGATCTCTTAACTTAAAAGTAAGCACCTGCTGGAATTTTCATCGCCGACTGGTGCCGTAGATTTCCGACATCGCTGACGGATACTCCGTACCGACAGGAGCATCTGCTACGGACGTTTTCGGCAGCGCAGAACTTACCGGGGAATCCACGGTAGGTTTCAATGATTATTATCGAGTCATTTTTATTTTATTTTGAAAAGTGATACCCCTGGCCGCAAACCGGGCTATGCCGCAAACCGGAGACTCTACTCTATACTTATAGACCGACCTAATTTACATCTGATTTAGAAATCAGAAAATTAGATCTAAATAAAGAAAATCGGGGGAGAAATGTCGGAAACGAAAAGCTGTTCCGCTGTGGCTCTAATTTACCCGCACGGTACGAGATCTCTGGGTTGCCATCTGTATTGGGGAATGACAACAAATGTCAGTTTTATTAAAGAAATGACCCAAATCAGATGGTTATTGCTGTCTATCCCTGAAGCAGCTTTTCCAAGCTATAGCTAGGCCCTACTGGGAATACTGGGATGTCCCTACTGACCTAGATTTCTAGGCCTACACTTTTTCACGGCAAACAGCTGCACAATACAAGTGCATACTGATGGTGGGTTGCGGGCGGGCGCGTGCCTGTGTGAAGTTATCTACCGTAATGAGGATCTGAGAGGAGCCGACCCTACCCAAATCAGAGGCTACCTAACGAAAGAGACAGAAAATTCGGGCTAAGGCAGCTGAGGAGCTGCATGCCATGAGCAATTGCAGAAATATCAACATCGTTTTAGATCCCTATTTTAATTAATTTGAACTCATTCAGCTCCCATTTCTCACGTACACACTACCCACACAAATACTTCCACAATAAACTCATCAAATTCAAGTAAATAATGTCTTCATATTTGTAATAACAGTCTTGCTCGTCAATTCATTAGCATCATGTTGCTATGAAACGAAGGCTGTCGAGCGGCTGTGCGGTTTGTGCTGCGGATAGCACTGGCTTGAATGCCATTCACTCTAGCTGAGGAATAAATGAGCGAGCGAGTGCGACATTAACACAAATCGCAGCAGAATAGGCTCATGTTTAACATAACGCAGGTACAAATTATAATATATTGATAAGTAGTAAATAGAAATTTCATTTTCACATCTCAATCAACGGTTAAAATCGTATACCATAATAAGGTATTCATGAAAATATGAGGTTTCTTACCAGCTTTCGGTGTGTAAATTTGAGGTTCTTTGAGCTATTCGTTCGTTGGTTTGTTTCAATTTGCATCATTCATATTTACTCCACTAATTATGATTTGTCGCCCTCTACGACATGTCGTTAAATTTTGGGGTGACGTTTGTTCTATTTTTTTGGAGAAATGTCGATGTCAAGATAAAATTTATTTCAAATGCTGCCTTTTTGCTAATCTGAATTAAAACAAGAGACCTAATACGTTAGACTAAAAAACTGACAACCCCTAAACTAAATGCCAAACGGTTGAATAATAGTACAAATATCACCCGTCATTTTTTCCTTCTTTGTATTGTAAAACGGGGCCCATGCAGACATCAACACCTCACTAGTAATCTCAACAGTCAAATAATTTATCCTTTTCTTTTTCTTTGTTCAATATGATAAATTATTTCGCCCCCCCCCTAGCCTGTTTCTCAACTTGATTATCTGCTTTAATTACTAGGTAAGATAAGATGAGAAAAGATTTTATTCGACTCTATCGACCTCCTGCAGGGTTATGAGAGCACAACACAATACAAAAAGAGTATAAAACAAAGTAAGATATGATAATAAAATACAAAGACATAAAACATACATTTTAATATTTATAAAACACAATAAACATGAGCTAAAGACTAAGTATACACTATACAGTTTCATTATATAAGTCTAAAACATCACGTGGTTTTGTTTGTCTACCCAGGGCTTGTGAGTTACTTCACTTTTATTAACAAAAATGGGACGATGCCTTTCAGCCTTATCTATCCTTTACAGCCTAAGGCAATTTTCCGCCCGATCTCATACGTTTAAGCTTGCCAGGAGGGGCCATATACGTTAGGAACTTGAGCGAATCTTATTAGGGGGGGGGGGGGGGGGGAATAAGCGGACACTTTTTTTTTTTTGGTCTCGAAATTTCAAAATTTGACATTTTTCTTCGTTGAGGGGGGGGGGGGGGGGGGTAAGGTCACCTTTTTTAGGTTAGCCGTGTGCATAATTTTTTTTTTTCATAATTAAAAAAAAAAAAAAAAAAATACCAAAGGGGGGGTTAACCCCCAAACCCCCCCCCCCCCCCCTGCGTACGCCCCTGATCCTCCATAGCCTAAGCCAATTTTCTGCCCGATCCTTTAAGTTTAAGCCTGCCATGAGGGGCCATAAACGTTAGGGACAAGAGCGAATCTCATTTAAATCTAAAGGGGTTCTTAAATTGGAAATCGAGCGAATTTCATTCTTCGTCAGCCCCTTTGCAACCCTTGACTTTCCATCAAGGATTCCTCTGGCCCTGGAAAAAAAGTTTATAAGTGCAGGGTTCATACAGCCTCAGCTAATTTTCTGCCCGATCTCATACGATTAAGTCTGCCGGGTTGGGTCATAAACCTTAGAGAGTAGAGCGAATCTCATTTAACTCTAATGGGTTTTTTTTTAATTGAAATTCGAGCAAATTTCGTTTTCCGTCGGCCCCTTTGATCATCCCTTTACTTTCAATCGGGGATTCCTCTGGTCCTGGAAAAAAATTGATGAGTGCAGGGATATATCCTCTACACTCAACAGCCTAAGCAGATTTTCTGCCCGATCTCATACGTTTAAGCCTGTCGGGTTGGGGCATAAACGTTAGGGAGTAGAGCGAATCTCATTTAACTCTAATGGGGTTTTTAAATTGGAATTCGAGCGAATTTCGCTTTTCGGCCGCCCCTTTGGCACCCCTTGACTTTCCATCGGGGATTCCTCTGGCCCTGGAAAATAGGTTTATGACTTTCCATGGTGACGTTTAAATGTCGGTCCTAAGACGTAAATAATCATATGTAATCAGGCGCGGATCTACGGGGGGGGGTTTAGGGGGTTCAAACCCCCCCCTTGGGCGGCCAAAAAAAAAAAAAAAAAAAAAAAGGAAAAAAAAAAGAAAAAAAGAAAGAAAAAAGAACGCACGCTGTAGAGAGAAACCCTTTCAAGTGCAAATATTGTGAGAAGATATTCAACTCATCTGGTAACTTAACCAAACACATGATAACTCTGGATATAACTGTGTATTAAACTGTACTTGATTTAAAAAAGACGTTATCATGCACTGCTTTTTATGGTCTCCATTGTGTTAATAGATGCCAGGAAAACATCATTTACGGGGTTCAAATAACACCCCAAAAAAAAATCGGCTCGCCGCTTCGCGGCTCGTTGACGATGCTCCGCATCGTCATTATTTTGGTCAAACCCCCCCCTTAGCAAAAAGCTAGATCCGCCCCTGGTAATTGATACACGTCTGTAAAAACCCAATTCACAACATCACACCCACACAGTTTCAGTTCTAGGAACCTTTTTGGGTATGACCAAACCAGTGGCCGATTCCTCATTTTGCACACGGTTCAAGAAAGGGCCACAATACCGAAGTACTGATAGGAGGGTTAGGGGTTCTGACCAGTGGCGTAATGCGCAAAAACGTTTGGGGGGGGGGGGCTGACAAAAAAAAAATCCGAATCACCCCACTCTAACATGCAGGCCCCGCTGAATTACGTTTCTTAAAGTGGGGTCTAGGGGCAAAGCTCCGGTGGGGTTCAAGGGGCGAAGCCCCCCGAAGCTCAAGGGGTATGGGCATCAGTGGCGGATCCAGGAATTTCTTACGGGGGGGGGGGCACAAAATGGCATGGGGTGAAATATATGTAAAACGATGAAGCAACAGAACGAGGCTTTAACGGCGAGGGAGCGGAGCGACCAAGCAGGGGGTGGGTCTGGGAGGGGGTTCTGGCCCCCTCCCAGTGTAAGAAGCATTTGCAATTTTAGAACCAAATTAGACGCATTTTTCAGGCATATATGACGTAAAATTGCTTTCTCCTACCCCTTCCAAGAGTAGGAATCTTTTGCAATTTGAGAACCACATTTGGCGCAATAATGTCCACCGACACTTCATGGAAAAAAAAGAGGCCCTCTGATTAGTTAGAAGTTAGAGAAAAGTGATCTGTCACGTCGTGAGACGTTGTATAAATTATGCTTTGATGCCACACAATGCACAAAGACGGTGGTCCGGTACTTCACCAGTAGTACTTGCAAAAATTATCTCGAGTGTATAAACTGTGTCGTTATCAGGGGAGTCGCTAGATCTTTTTCAGTGGGGGAGGGGGGGGGGAGGGTGTAGAGGCCGCCGATTAACGACAAAACGAGCCACCAATATTATTACCGACAAATATAAAAATGCCAATGTCCAAATGTCTACAAATTTAAGCCTTTAAACCCGGGGCCAGGAACTAAGTTATTTTTCAGTTTTCCCCTCCCGCGCGAAGCGCGGAAGCTTTGACACTTCATTAAATTATTAGAGAAAGAAGACGATCCGTTGTACTTTTCTTGACTCTTAAAGCTTGTTTCGCCCCTCCCGCGCAAAGCGCGGAAGCTATGACGTTTAATTTAATTATTAGAGAAAGAAGACGATTCATTGTACCGGTCCCGAGTCTTCATCCTTGTCTGAATTCAGTTCCCCCCCCCCTCCCGCGCTAAGCGCGGAAGCTTTGACGTTTCAATTTATTATTACTCTTAATCCTTGTCTGAATTCATTTTCGCTCGTCCCGCGCGAAGCGCTGAAGTTTTCACGTTTTATTAAATTATTAGAGAAAGAAGACGATTCGTTGTATCGTGTTCTTGTCTGAATTCAGTTTCCCCCCTCCCGCGCGAAGCGCGGAAGCCTTGACACTTCATTAAACTATTAGAGAAAGAAGACGATCCGTTGTAATGTTCTCGATTCTTAATTCTTGTTTCGCCCCTCCCGCGCGAAGCGCAGAAGCTATGACGTTTCATTTAATTATCAGAGAAAGAAGACGATTCATTGTACCGGTCCCGACTCTTAATCCTTGTCTGAATTCAGTCCCCCCCCCCCCCCTCCCGCGCTAAGCGCGGAAGCTTTGACGTTTCAATACATTATTACTCTTAATCCTTGTCTGAATTCATTTTCGCTCATCCCGCGCGAAACGCGGAAGCTTTCAAGTTTCATTAAATTATTAGAGAAAGAAGACGAATCGTTTTATTGTGTCTTTGTCTAAATTCAGTTCCCCCTCCCACGCGAAAGCTTTGTCGTTTCATTTAATTATTACTCTTAATCCTTGTCTGAAATCATTTTCACGTTTCATTAATTATTGGAGAAAGATTAAGACGATTCGTTGTACCGTTCTCGACTCTTAATCCTAGTCTGAAATTAGTTTCCCCCCCCCCCCCCTCCCGCGCGAAGCGCGGAAGCTTTGCCGTTTCATTAAATTCATTAGAGAAAGAAGACGATTCGTTGTACCGTTCTCTACTCTTAATCTTGTCTGAATTCAATTTCCCCCACTGGGCCCCTTAACGGTATATGTGCAGTGTTACATGATGTAAGTATGGAACGCTCGTTCGCAAATCTGTGCATGCTCAGCCCGAGAGGTGGGTAGCATGTTATCTCCCGACAGTGCTTTGCACAGTAGCTTCTGGAAAGGAATTAGTGTTACTGTTAGTGGCCACTATAAGGCCCTTAGTGACTATAAAAAACATATGCTCTTCCTGGCTATTTGGGAATGGGTCAGTTTGCAAGAAATAATGGAGAAACTATAGCATTTTGTTGAAAATCATGTGATATCACGAACATTTATACATTACTTGTAAAAATAAGTCATGGTTCAATTTTATTTTGGGGGCTGGCGCCCCCCTAGCCCCCCACCAGTACGCCAGTGGTTCTGACCCTATACATTATGTGGTAGAGGCGTCCCTATTTAATTCCTCAGTAGCGCTCTGGCCAAATGGATTGAGTGCAACATACCGACCCGCGCCTACTTTAAAACCCTTAGAACAAAACAACTTACTACAAAAATAAAAGATAACAACATTAACTGCCTCTTAATTTTGTGTTTCTTTTTTTCTTTGTAAAAAGAAAAAGAAGTCATGAGGGCCCCAATCCTATAGTTATTGTAAACAGATAATGTCCTCTCTATTTAGATTTTCTTTTTTTGTTAACACTTCGATATTGTTTTAGGGGAGGAGGCGACCCCCCTAAACAGGGTCGGCGGAGCGTCCTTCAAAAGTGGGAGAGGGGCAACAACATAAAAGGGTACCTACAAAGGAAAATCTTAAAGCAAAAATATACAATTTTTTGAGACATTGGTATATACCCCTACATTGTGATATCAAGGAATGATTCAATAATGCTTGTGTCTCTTAATTATCATACGATCAGAGGCGGCCCTCCGGGGGGGGGGGGAGGGCAGGGGGCACAGTGCCCCCCCCCCACTTTTTCCTGCGCCCGAAAAGTGCCCCTTTTTTTACAAAGGAATAGTGCCCCTTTTACTTAAAAAGTGCCCTTATTAATTTGTAAAAGTGCCTCTTCCCCTTTTAAACTCTGATAAGTGCACCTTTTATTTGGACACGTGCCCCTTTTCCTTCGACAAGTTCCTATTTTCCTTTGCAATAAGTGTCCATTTTCCATTCTCATAAGTGCCCTTTTTAATCTCTAGTAAGTGTCCCTAGTTAGGTATTAGAAGTGCCTCTTTTCACTTTTGATAAGTGCCCCCTTTACCTCTGATAATTGTCCTATTTAAATCCGAGAGGTACGTGCCTCTTTTACTTTGACAATTAGTGCCCCTGTTCCTTTGTAAGAAGTGCCCCTTCACCTTTTTAATAACTACCCCCATTTTAACTCGGATAAGCGCCTTTCTTTTTCCTTTCTCATAAGTTCCCCTTTTTCTAATGATAAGTGCCCCATTAGAAAAAGGTAAATGGTAAATGACCCTTTTCAGGTACGAGAAGTTACTCCTTTTCACTTCAGATAAGTGCCCCCTTCACCTCCGATAAATGCCCCTATAAAATCTGATCGGTGCCCATTTTCTTTTCACTAATGCACATTTTCCTTTATCACTAATTTATTCTCCTTTATCACTAGAAGTTACTCCTTCTCACTTCAGATAAGTGCCCCCTTCACCTCCGATAAATGCCCCTATAAAATCTGATCGGTGCCCATTTCCTTTTCACTAATGCACATTTGCCTTTATCACAAGTGCCTCTTTTTCATTCACATAAGTGTCCCTTTTCATATCTGGTCATTGCCCCTTTTCAGGTGCCATAAGTGCCTCTTTTCACCTCTGATAATTTCCCTTTTAACAATATAAATAATATCAACCCCTATCAAAATCTGATGGGTCCCCCTTTTCCATCGACAAATGCCCATTTCCTATTCTCATGACTGACTTTTTTTCATCCCTGGTGATCAGTGCCCTTTTTTGAGGGTGTAAGAAGCATAGTTGCCCCCCTCCCCAATCAAAAAAGTGGGGGGGGGGGGGGGAAACGCATCCCCCCCCCAAAAAAAAAACGCCCCCCCCCCCCCCTCCAAAAAAAAAAAAAAAGCAGTAAAGGAGTTAACATGGTTTGTATTTTTAACCCAAAAGAACATAACAATAATAAAAACCTGAATCAAATCACATTTACAATTCCATTCAAAGAAAAGGAAAGTTCACAGGAATTAAATTTCATAAACATTGCGCATGCCACCTATACGGTATTTATCAATGGAGGACTTTATTATAGCGATACGCGTATATTGTGCGAGAATGGGAAAGCGTGTCTGTTTTTGTTTTGTTATAGGGGTGATTAGACATGAGCCCCTGAACACTGGCGTACTGATAGGGGGGGGGGGGGGGAGGGAGGGGGAGGGGGGTGTTTCTTATTTGATACCAGTGATCTACACATGTTGCTGTTATGACATAATTTTCCGGTATTTTTTCTCCATTTTTTTTTAAGTCATACCTTTTTATGCGTTTGTTGGAAAATAAGAAATTCTCAAATTACAGTCGAGCGAAAAATACGCTTATTTAGAAGCCTCTATGTCATGGTCTGCAAAGTGGCTAAGCTCGAGCCCCCTCCCCCCCCCCCCTCTCAATTTTTGAAAAAGTATGTTAAAGAGAAAAAGAAAGAAAGACGGAGAGAAAAAAATAAGTGACCTGCCAATGTCACAAATAAGTTTTAAAAATGCTTATCTGACCGTAATTAAATGCCTATAACCCCAGAGCTTACGGGGGCTCCTCCAACGGACCCCACCAAGGGCCCTTAGGCGGTCCCCTGGATGCTCATCTGACCGTAATTAAATACCTAAAACCCCTGAACTTCCGGGGGCTCCGCCCCCTGGATGATCATCTGACCGGAACTAAATACCAAAAATCCCCGAGCTTCCGGGGGCTCCTCCCCCAGACCCCACCAAGGGCCCTAAGGCGGCCCCTGGATGCTCATCTGACCGTAATTAAATACCTAACAACCCCGAGCTTCCAGGGGCTCTGCCCCCTGGACCCCACCAAGGGCTCTAAGGCGGGCCCCTGGATGCTCATCTGACCGTAATTAAATACCTAAAACCCCTGAACTTCCGGGGGCTCTGCCCCCTGGATGCTCATCTGACCGGAACTAAATACCTAAAAAACCCGAGCTTACAGGGGCTCCTCCCACGGACCCCACCAAGGGCCCTTAGGCGATCCCCTGGATGCTCATCTGACCGTAGTTAAAAACCTCTGAGCTTCTTGGGGATCTCCCCCCCCCCCCCCCGCTGGAACACGTCAATGGCCTTAACGAGTAAAGAGGGCCCCTGGATGCATCTAACCGTAATTAAATACCTAAAACCCCTGAGCTTCCGGGGGCTCAGCCCCTTGACCCCCTGCCGAGGCTCATGCCCTGGACTCCACGCCAATTTACGCTCTACCTGATCGAAATTAATACTCCACTTTGATAAACGTTCCGCAGGACCTGCATGTAACGTGTAAAACTGGTGATGATGCAGATTTTTCGTCTGCCTGCCCCCCCCCCCCTTCGAACGTTTTTTCTCATTACGTCACTGCCACTGGAAGGTGAGCCCCCTGGAATGTTGCCCCCCCCCCCCCCCCAATCCCAAACTGCTTCCGGCGCGCCTGGTAAGACGTGCCCCATTTTCACCTCTGACAATTTCTCGTTGTACTTTGGCACATGCTCCTTTTCTTTCCTTTCGTCATTAAACGCGCCCTAGCTAATTCAAGCGACTAAGAGCAATTTCCCCCAAACCTCGCTCGCTACGCTTGCACGCATCTAAAGATAATATATTCATATTTTACTTATCGAAGGTCTTTTCAGTCTTCCGTTTAGTCCAGAATCTGGCCTATTTAATTTTGATCTCCACCACACCAACGATACCTCTCCCTAGTTACTTGTTACCAGCCGATGATGGCGTGATCATTAAAATAGGACGCCCGCGCGCGCATATTTTTTTTACACAACTGTTTAGCCATTTTCGCGAAAAAATTCCAAGAAGTGCTCTGGTGAAAGAGTCTAGGTCGTCAGCGCACTGTGTGCAAGCATGTACGTACACCCAGGGAAGGGAAGATGATAGAAAGGGGAAAACAAGGATAGTGGAGAGGATATGGAGAAGGAAAAACAAGGAAATACATAAGGAAAGAGGATAAGTCAAAGGAAGAACATAGAAATACATAATTGAAGAGCTAAGAGGATCACAGATCTAGACTAAGGAAAAACAGGGAAATACATAAAGAAGGATATTAAAACAAATAGATGCATGACGAAGGATAAAGGATAGATTGAAGGAGAAACAAAGAAATACATAAAACAAAAGAGAAGAGGTTAGAATAAAAGAGAACAAAAGAAATACATAACGAATGAGAACTGGGGGATAGATTGAAGGAAAAACAAAGAAAATTAACGAAGGAGAAAAAGGATAGATTGAAGATTAAAAAAAAGAAATACATGACAAAAGAGAAGAGGGTAGATTGAAGGAGAACACAGAAATACATAATGAAAGAGAAGAGAGGATATATTTAACCCGAAACAAATAACGAGTATGTACATAATTATGTACAGCTCCAGCAATCCAACAAAACTGCTAAGGGTAATGCTAGACTCGATCTGTCTCTAGTCGTTTGCACAGTATATTTGAAGTGGTTATTAAAACAGAATATACGCTTCCCGCCACTGACCTAGATCAGACTGACCTAGATCAGTGCTATAAATAGAGTGAAATATGGCGGCGGGAAACCTTAATTTGTTGCTGGTATAGACTTCCAATAATCCTTTGTCCGGAAACATGAGACGAAAAACAAGGGGAAAAGGCAAACCACGTGACTTTTGTAGTTGTATTAGCTCTGACAGGTGAGCAAACATAATTATTTGATCATAAAATTATCTGCTTTTCAGTCAAATTTCTACTCGACATTTTTCTCTCACGTTGGCTTCATCCGGGACGGACAAGCAGTGTTTGTGAAACTCACATATCCCTGGGACAAGGAAGTAGACTATCAATTACATGGACTACGCCTTTTTTGATTTTTTTTCTAAGTAAAGGATGGATTGCAACCAGAATGATAACAGGTACAGTCCATTTTCAAAAAGCTCTTGGTATACGTTTCACATGTCGTCGGTCGTAAAAATAAACGTGTTTGAAAACACAAACATGAAACGCTGAAAAAGATGCGTTTTGTATCATGATTCTGCAGAATCACGGTCGCTAAAATTCGATTGAACGGACGGAGTTCTCAATCATGATTGTATGACGAAGCCTGTTCCGGTTTGGGAAAAACAGCGCGCCCGCTTTGCATGCAATTTGCGTTCACTATACCATCGTGGCCTGTTCCGTTATGTTATTCCTTGTTTTCCTTCTATCATTTTCTCTTTCTGTCTTTCCTTATGTTATTCTTTGTTTTTTCCTTCTATCACCTTTTCTTATGTAATTCTTTGTTTTAATCTTCTTTCACTTAATTTCTCTTTTTGTCCTTCCTTTTGTTATTCTTTGTTCCTTCCTTTTTTCACATTCTTTTTCTGTCTTTCCTCATGTTATTCTTTGTTTCTTCCTTCTATTCTTATGTTATTCTTTGTTTTTTTTCCTTCTATTACCTTCTCTTTTGTTATTCTTCGATTCTTCCTTCTTTCACGTTCTCTTATGTTATTCTTTGTTTTAATCATTCTATCGACTTTATCTTTCTGTCTTTCCTTATGTTATTCTTTGTTTCTTCCTTCTATTCTTATGTTATTCTTTGTTTTTTCCCTTCTATTACCTTCTCTTTTGTTATTCTTCGATTCTTCCTTCTTTCACGTTCTCTTATGTTATTCTTTGTTTTAATCATTCTATCGACTTTATTTTTCTGTCTTTCCTTATGTTATTCGTTGTTTCTTTCTTCTATCACCTTCTCATTCTTTGTCTTATTATTGCGATCTATGCTCAAAACAGCAGTCGACAGTCGGCCGTAAACAATTCCAGAAAGCGCGCGCCGAAGTTCCTGGATCAAACTGCGCAGTGTGATGCGCAGTGGCTGGGCTCGAAATGAGCTAGAATCAGCGTTGATGAAAAATCGCTTGAACGCTAACCGCAGTGACCTTGTTTTTTGTAACGGCGTTTTGGTTTGTGATTCATGTTTGTGATTCTAGCTTCGAAAATTCGATTGAACGCACCCTTAGAAAAAAATTGGCAGTCATTTATTTTTCCAGCGGCATAATTATTATCATCATCGTGTAGACGATGCAATTTTGACATTTCTCCATAATATATATAATCACATGGACCACGTTGGTAATTCTGTAAGATGTCTGTTTTTCGATATTTCTCAAGTGCATTCAACACAATTGTACCGCACATACTGATTATAATTTAAGAAACTAATTGAGATGAAAGCACACCATTCAGTCTATGCATGGATGATTTCCTAAATGAAAGAGAACAATATGTTCACTTGAGAAATGTAAACTCTAAAGTGAAATTCATCAACATAGGAGCCCCTCAGGGCTGTGTCCTCTCTCCAGTATTATTTTCTATTTATATACCAGTAATAATATTGTGTAAGCACATCACCAAACTTTCAAATGATTAAGTATGCAGATGATACTGTAATCTCAGGCTTTATGTCAGACATCAGAAGTGAACAAGATTATGTCACTAATGTGTAAACAGATTTGTAGAGTGGAGTGAACGGCACTAACTGAAGTTGAACGTCTCGAAGACAAAGGAAATGATTATAGATTTTCGGAGAAGTCCACATGCAAGACCACCGCTTATTATCCAGGGGTCGGCTGTGGAAAGAGTTGACATTAATAAGTACTTGGGAACAACGGTATCTGATTCACTCGACTGGTCATCGAATGTTACCTTGCTTAGAAAAAAGTGCAATCAGAGAATGTACTTCTTGAGAATGATGAGAAAGATGCATAATTCTGATTCTATTCTACAGATCATTGATAGAGAGTGTATAGCTACATACAACATAATATGCTATTTTGGGAATGCAACTCAAAAAGATAAGAAGAAGTTAGACCAGGCCTTCTCAACTAGTTTATTAGAAGTGCCAAAACGAAAAGAATTTGTAGCTGAAGTGCCACCCTGTATGGTTGACTGTGCTGCGAGGGAGCGTAGCGACAGAACCGAAAATGAATGGGCTCCAGGGGCGAAGCCCTAACGGGGGTAGCAGGGGGCGGAACCCCTCTGAAGCTGGTGGATTTAAGGCTTTCTAAAGGCCCAAATGGGGCATTTTTAACACCATTTTATTCCACAATATAATCAATCATAATTTCATATTGATGTGAAAAAATTAGTACAATTCCTGGGTACAATTACACTGGAGGTATATTTATATGCAGTTTTTTGTGCGCAATAAACACGGGAAATGTCAAAATAAAGTGAAAATCAAACAAACAAAAACAAGATGTTTCCAGAGATTCCAACGGAATGTCTCAAAGACCTCGTGTTGTACTTTAATATTACATTTAATTAATAATTCCCAAATTGGTGTAAGACGCAAATACATGTATGGATACCCAACCTCCTCAATTTATTTATCTCACTTGTTAATTCGTTTGATCAGCTGCAAAACACCTCCTCTTGCTCTGCTTTAATTGCTATGTTAACTATTGTTCTGAATTAGTCTTTATAAAACAACATTAGATCCTCTGTTAATTTGTGCTTAATCATATGTTTAAACCTTGTTTATTTACTGTTAATGTCTACATTTTTGTAAATTCATTAGTAAATGTTAATCTGTATATGTTACACCAGTGAAAATCAAATATCCAGAAATGGACAATAAATACTAAATTGAATTGAATTGAATTGGCTTATGTCGAAAGGGTGCGGTGTGATGCGTTAAAGGTCATCTGCAATCCAAGTATTCATGCTTCTCATCGTGTAGAAAATACCAATATAATCAATCTCTCGTTTTTTGGAATTTTTCTAATGAAGGGTTAATGAGTTACAGTGTTTTTCCTTCATTAATTACATGATTTCCCACGCTCCTAAGCCCCGCCTCCCAAAATTGCCCCAAACTCAGCGATCTCGCAAGTCACGTGACACTACGTCATCGGGAGAATCTTCCGAGCTTCTGCTGCACAGTGCGCGAAAGTTTTTCTCTATTGTGTTTATCCCAATAATTTTTTTATTTTTTATGGAAAAAAAAGTATTTAAAGAAAAAATTTAAAAATGGGAAAAAAAAAAGAATCACAAAAAGACACACACACACACACACACACACACACACATACAAACAAAATCCGCCCGTCCGCCCCTACTCCAGAATAGGGACTTTTAGATTTGCGTGGACTGATACGTGTGACGTCCATTCAAGGCAGTGCATTAAAGGACGTCGATCGTAGCAATCCACGTTGTCTTCGTGCAAATCTAAAAGTCCCTATAGCAATCGAGGACAACCAAATGATTTTTTTTTGGCCTTATGCTGAAAAGAGGGGGAGGGGGGGGGGTGCTGGGAACACGCATATGCGTAAATAACACTGATTGGAGGGGGGGGGGGGTATGAGCCGAGTCTACGTATATTTTCAGTTCTGTGCAATGAACATGACGGACAAAGAAAGCGGACAAAATATACAATTCCTCATTCTACCCCCAACAATTGCTATGTTAGACAAAGGAACATCTCTTCACTGATATTATGTAAAAATGTGTAGAACAGGTGAATATGCATGTGACACCTGTTCTACAGATTGTTTACATAATAGCAGTGAAGGGATGTTCCTTTGTCTATTATAGCAATTGTTGAGGGTAGAATGAGGAACTGTATATTTTGTCCGCTTTCTTTGTCCGTCATGTTCATAGTGATGGTCACGAGCCACTGGCTTCATCAACATGATATTATATTTTGATAGTATACTTGTTGAAAGGTTACCCAAGTGACTCCCGGGCACCCCAATGCTGGAAAGAAACGCAATTTAAGAAAAAACTTCACTTTTTCATGCAAAAATGCTTATTTGTTTTATGCACGCAAGTCAGATTGAGCGGATGACATGACGTTTCAATATGTCAGAGGGTACTCACATAAGACATGCGGGGTGGGCCGCTCTAATGGGTCCCCTTTTCACACAAAATCCCTAAACATTGGTCCCATTTTTAACAAAATATCCCTAAACATGGGTCCGTTTTCAAATTTTCGGATGTTTGTCATGCAAACACCCGAAAATTGTGAAAAAGACGTCTTTATTTCAAGAAAAATTCCCCAAAATGGGAAGGGGTATGAGGCTTGAGCGGCACACCCCATCAAAACCAAATCTGGTTACCCCGCCCCAAGTATATACCTTCTCGCTATTTCAAGTTATAATTTTGACTGGGCTATGATTAAATGTTTTCTACCGGCGCTGTTCCTAGATACGTCACTTTGTAAATATTGCACAATTTGTGATCATTAGTTAATTTTAACGCATATCTCTTCATATATTATGCAAACATTTACAAAACTGTAATAATTGCATAATTTCGGTATTTTTACAAAATGTTGTTAATTATTTCCATTATACACATATAATAAACCTATTCATCAATATTATTTTTCATGGGTTACTCTGACAAAGTGGGCCTTTCTCGGGTATATGCAAGGATGTAAATGTAATTATATCATAAAATCATTCAATTAAAACCAGTCAAAGAGGATCATTACCCAATTTTCTGTAGTTGTTGTGTTCTTTCTGATTTCTTAAAATGTATTTTACTCTCCTTTTTCAGAATACCAGAGGAGAATAGACAGGAATAACATGAAGTAACATCTGCGGACAAAGATATTTTTGCTGAACATTTTGCTTTATGAACAAGTGCATGGAGATAAATCGGATATGACCAATGATTAAAAAACAAACAATAAACAGTGAAGACCAATTAAGAGAAAGTTGTGACCAGACCCAGTTTCAAGAAGCATCTATCTAATGACGTTCACCACAAACCGAACTCGGATAAACTTTTCAACTGCCCAGCAGGTCATCAAATGTCTGACAGACTGTTTACCTGTTTTATAAGAGAAATAATAATTGATACCGAGTTTATGCGAAGGAGAAATAACACTCTAGCTTCTATTTTCGTAAGTCACCTATATCTTCGTTTTATGTTTATATCCTAAGCTACCAAGTGTGAGTTTGTCCACCGATCGTTGCCGATGAAAGAAAGTAATTCCTGTAACTACATCACTTACATTTGGAGAAGAAAAAAAAATCGTAATTACGAACGAGTTACCTGTGTGGGAGAAATAGTTTTGTCTTGTATCATTGCCTTATGTGTCATTTGACATACTCTTTAATGAGTCAACTCTTGTATCGAAAAATGGCCAAGCGTTCAGTAGTTTCGTTTGAAATATGCACTGTGATATTTGTTCTCTTCTCACTTACAATCACCAAGGGCGATATTACAAGAATGAGTGCTATTGAAGGGGAAAGGATAGAACTTGATTTCAGTTACCCTTCTGAATGTGCACGGGTCACTCTTAGAAATGGAATGAAGGTTCCGTTTTACGATTCAGCTAAACAAGAGTCATTGTCATTGCCCCAAAATCAAGAACTCGCATTTCAAAATGAAAGTGACAGCAACAACTGTCTTCTCCAATTCAAAATTAACCCTGTCCTAAGGTCTGATGAAGGTGGATATATTCTCACTGCATATGATGGTGATGGAAATATCGTAGAGGACACAAGGGTTGGTTTGAGAGTTGATTATCCACCGGGTAAGGCATCTTGCGGGTGGGGAGATGAGAATGTCACTGATTGGCGCTCATTAGAATGCACAGCCCCTTCTGGAAGTTTGTCCGGGGAGATCATCTGCTATCAGAATAGAATAAGGGTACCCCCAATGGATAGACCAAGGGATAGTGACAGTATCCTATAGGGCAGACCATATGGGTGAGGTATTCTCAGCCTGCATTTTGTTGCGCTCTTGTTGTAGGAAAACCAGTTGATAGATGCAAATGCAAGGACTACACATGGCATCCCTATAACAACCCCAATGAGCCCTGTCATGTTGTTATGGTTACAACACATCAAGAAACTTCAACATATTCCCAAAGTCCCACTTCTATTGCAAGCAAAGAAGTAACACAAAGCACACAGAAGAATCACAGGTCAAATGTTGTAGTAGACGTTATTTATCCGTGTGTAATTGGAATCTCATCAATAATAATCGTCGGTCTCTGTATAGCTCTCGCGGTATGTAATCGTTACGCTTACAAGAAAAATTTGAAAATGACATACTCTCAACCAAATAATGTAGCCTAGGTATACAACATGAATATGACAAGAGTGAGAAGATCATTTAAATGTAGACTTAGCAATGCTCTCACACAAAATTAACCTAGAGTTTCCAATATTCGTTTAATTGTAAAACGTTCAATTTCCTCCAAAGATAATATGCACACCTTAAATGCTTTCAAACCTAATTAAATGTCGTTCCACGAAAACTATTTGTATTTCTCCATTCTCTCTCTCTCTCTTCTTTATGTGTTTTTATACATTAGCAAGCTGACGTTACCGGAAGTTATAGACAACCGGCTTCCCGACCCCTAAGCGCGTACAGCAGAATTTTGAAAAACTACCCCTTTTTTCAAAATCTTTGAATTGTTGATTAAACTCGTATTATCTATGGATCGTTATAGATACGTAATCTTATGATAGTAGAAGTTGATGTAATTCAAATTCATCTCGAGTATGAGATATTTCGATTGTTTCACATTTCGTTTGTTGTACATTGTGTAATACATTTTTTAGTAAATAGAATATTACCATCACAATCTAGAGGGTGGAAATTGAATTTTACTTGATTTATTAAAGGATGTTGGTGGACCTTTTCTTTTTCACTGTAACTATGATGTTAAATATTTGAAGGTGGATATAAATGAGTGGTACAAAGAAGTCATACAGATGTGGAATCATCTTTTAATTGCATATGCATTATTAATACTTTAACGACATCGTTTAAAATGGTATCTGCCATTAATTACCTGTAATTTCATCAATGTGAAATATTTCATGTAATTTGGTATTTAATTCGATATGTTTTATTCATAATTGCAATTTGTATTTATAATGTATTTTAATCTTTGAACAACAGTTATAAATCGGTCTTTGTACAGCGAAACATGTTCGAATAAACCTTTATTGAATTGAATTGAATTGAATCGAATGTATTTCTGTAGAGTAGAAAATATGTCACGGAAAGATCTATAAGATGATTTCTTTCACTAAGCATTTATTGAGAAATACTATAAATAGTTACAAAATCTTTGAATTGTTGATTAAGCTCGTATTATCTGTGGATCGTTAAAGATTAGTAAATAAACTTATGATAGTACATGTATAAGTCGATGTAGTTAAGAATAATCTCGAATATGAGATATAGAGGAATTAATGTGAATTTTCCTGGTCATTTTATCGTTAAGTAAGGCTAGGGTGTCGCGCATTAAGACACGGAGCTGTACGTAAATTGCACTGTACCTGTAGTTGTGTTGTAGTTGTGTTGTTGTGATTTTTCACCACGTTTGCATAGACTGTAAATATTTAAGTGGCTCGCACGGTTCGTTCCCTCACTTTAGAACAGAACTCCTAGCCAGAACAGAACTTCCCACAGAATAGAACATTACAGAACCCTCTCGGTATTAGATTTTAGATAAATTTGAATGTAATCATCTTTTAATTGTATATGCATTAATAATACCTTTTACGACATTTTTTAACATTATTGTTATCTGACATTCATTAACTCTAATTTCATTATTGTAAAGTATGTTATGTAATTTGGTAATTAATTCAATAAATTTCAATAATTGCATTTTGTATTTATAATGTATTTTAATCTTTGTAACAGTTATAAATCGGTCTTTGTACAGCGAAACATGTTCGAATAAACCTTTATTGAATTGAATTGAATCGAGTGTATTTCTGTAGAGTAGAAAATATGTCACGGAAAGATCTATAAGATGATTTCTTTCACTAAGCATTTATTGAGAAATACTATAAATAGTTACAAAATCTTTGAATTGTTGATTAAATTCGTATTATCTATTACTGTTATAAATTAGTAACCTAATGATAGTTCAATTTGATTTTATTTAGATTTATCTCGAATATGAGATATTTCATTTGTTGTGTAATACATTTTTAGAGGACATATTGCTCCGATTGTCTCATTTTCGCTCGCTCGATCACTGCAGCACAAACATAGCTCGTTCGACGTCACTACCAAACTAACCAATCAGCTGTCAATGACGTCATATTGAATGCGGCGGCAAATATATTTTGTGAAATTATCGAGAAATTGACTATTTCTAATCGCAAACTAGTTTTATTTTTGGATGGAAAAGCAGCCATTGTTATCTTGACATTCATTGAAGTCATCAGAATAAGGTCAGTTACTTCTCAGATGATTCAAGAGGTCCATTTTGTAGATCATTTTTTAATTTCTTAGAATGTTCCACTGTGTTGCAGGGTACCGGGTGTATGCCATTGGATGTGTTCGCGCGCTATAAGTACAGGCCACCGCGCCGTCGGGTGTATTCTCGTACTGATGTAGGTGCAAAGCTAGAATGGCTACCACGCCCACTTCCCTCTCTATATATGGGGCCAGTCACCACGAAATGAGTCCAGTGTCGCATTAGGCTCAATCGTAGTAATAGCGATGTATAAGTGTGTATGTACTGAAAATTGACCCACCTACCACATTTAAGATTTTTCCAAAAATCGACTTATTAATGTTTTGTAGTTTATGTCCCCAGAGCTTAGGTCACGAAAATATCTCCTTCTAACATTTTTTGGCAAATAATATAGGCTATGTTACGCATCATTAACTTTACACCTAATTATCTCAAAACTGGGTAATCCCATTGTTTATAAAGTCCAATTAGGTTTTTGTTCATATTTCTGGATATAATTTATCAATTTTAATGTGTGACCCCTTAATTTAAAGCTTACTTAATGTAGATTCATATAATACTTAAAAACAGGAATAAAAATTTTGACCAACTGGACTCATTTCGTGGTGACAGGCCCCATATGCCTTTCTGAACATTCCTTTCCTTCTCAATACAATAACTTTCACCTGCCTAAGTTATTCAAACCATACCGCCTCGCCACTTCCATTACGCAATCATTAAAAGGATCCGCATATATACAACATTTTCCTGCTATACGTTGTACTGCAGGACAATACAAATCTCCCTGGTATACCTTACAGTCCAAACGATAAATATGTGCCTTTAACGAAGCAGGCGACAATCGGCGTAGCAGACGACACTTGATAGTATTTTGTATGTGAGATTGCTTTGCTAAATATAAATTACTTTGTTAATAAATATCAACTAAAATTTCTTTTACATTTCTTTAAACCATCATTGATATTTAATAATTCATGAGTGAGTAAAAGAAACATACCAAACTATATAATTATATGAAATACTTGGTGGCAATTAGGGGAGTTTGACGTGATGACCGATTGCGCCCCTCTGTTAATAACCGAATAGTCCATGGTGTGTCATGAATATTCATGTTTTGCTTACCTCGGCTAAATGTTTGCTTTTACTAAATTGAAAAATTACGGTGGGGGGTTGGATGAAATGGACATAATGAAATGGGCAGAAGTGATCTATGATAATTCATGCTTTTTATGTTTCGTGTGCTCGACCTATAATCTTCAAATCGCTTGGCAAACTGAGTCCAAATTTAGACTTGTTTCACATGTGTATTATAGGCAATGACGAGCTTGCAACCTATTTTGAAAAATTACGGTGGGTGAACTTTCAAAAGTCAATGAGACATGAGGGCTCCAATGAAAGAGCTAGTGATAACGTACGTCGGGGTGGATGTGCTTTTCGTTTAAACAAAAAATGAATTTTTAACGATTTAAAAAAAAAATGTCCATAGGCTAAAATGTTAGGCTGCTGACCCTGACCATGCTCTGACGATAGGGGGCGTTGAGAAATGAGACTAAACGGAGCAATATGATTAATGTACCATCATCGTTAAAATGAAAAAGTGAAAGAGGAAAAATAAATGCCTTGAAGTGAATTGAAATGAATTTTCCTAGTCATTTTAAGTTAGCGCGACGGGCATTAAAGCCCCACTGCACTACTTATAGCTGCTTGCGCCCTCTTTATAGCCCAAAATGCCTCAGCGGTACCCGTTGATCCCCATGATGCCTTATGTTAATTGAGAGCTGATTATTTTGATGAGATAATCACCTGTCAGTGACCTTGCAGGGAGGTCTAATCCCTCTATGCCATACTAGTGCAGAGGGGCTTTAAGACGTGGAGCTGTAAGTACATTGCACTACGGTAGTTGTGTTGTAGTTGTGATTTTTCATCCATATACTCCATTTCCCGTTCCCAACAACAAAAGAAGTGTCGTAGTCGAGTGGTTTAAGCACTTGACTTGGAATTCAAAGGTCGTGGTTCGATCCCCGAGTACGGCACTAATGTCCTTTGGCAAGGCATTAATCTTCCATTGCCACACTCGACCCAGGTGAGGTAAATGGGTACCTGGCATGAATTTATTCCTTGCAATGCTAAAGCGCTGTAATGTCAGCTATAGGCTAAAGCCGGGGTAATAACAATGTGCCTCAGAATAGAAATGCCTTTTATTATTATTATTATTATTATTACCCAATCATCAATTTCAATGATATACTTTGACTAAAATGAATTCACTTCAATATAGATCAGGTAGCAAATCATTTCTAAGTTATTAGTAACATAGATATGCATGGTGTAATCGGCATCCTTGACGTACTTGTATTGAACAAATGAGTTAGACACAAATTTGAAAAGACAAGATTTGAACAGATCTCTAGGCGGGTAGGAAGGCTCGCTACTATATTCTTTTCCAAAGCCTGCCTGTTTGGAAGATTTTTTTGGTTTGTGTATACACTGTCGCTCATATAGTTGGAATATTTTGTTTTAATCCCAATTTATGGAATTATTTTGACAATGATTTATTCCTAATAGATCTAGATAATAGTATATATTCTCAGATTTTATTGAATAATAATTTGCCAGTGTTTATTTTGCGTGACTGCTAAAGCATGTGTATGCTAATATGCTTATCAAGTAGGGGACCTACGCCCTTAAGTCATAAACGACAGTAATGAGGATTAATGCCCCACAAAAGGGCACTAATATAGCACATCAACACGGTTTTGATCCTGGGACCTCACAGTTACGAGGCCATTGCTTGGCCACTGAACCATGACTGTACGCAGCGGGGGATAGGGTATGGGGGCAGTTCCCACAAATATAAAAAAACAAAGAAAATGCAATAAATTTGCAATAATTCATTGAATTTCCCCCGGTCCCCTACATATTTTTTTTCTTTCTGTGTGCCCATGCCTTGAGCCATAATGCATGGTCGTACAGAGGATTTGTTTATGTTGGGGGCCGGGGTAAAATTCAATGAATTCGTCCCTATTTTCACGAAGTGACGGTAGTGAATGAAAATCGCATACAATTTGCGTGCGGATTTTCCTCACTACCGTCACTTCGTGAAAACAGGAACGAATTATTGAAAATTTATTGCATTTTCTATGTTTTTTTTAATTTGTTGGAACTGCCCCCTTACCCTAGCCCCCGCTGCGTACTAGGTGAGCACTTTTTTTTTGGCCCTCGAAAATATGAAAATTTGCACCCCCCCTCCCTTGAGCGCCAGGGGGGGGGGGCCCAACTCCCATAAAAGGTAAAATTAACGTGTTTTTACACGTTTTTTCCCAGGGGGGGGGTGCGGGCCCCCCGGGTCCCCCCCCCCCTGGATCCGCCACTGAACTACCACTACCGCAATCAATTACAACTACTGTACTTCTGCTGGTGTTTGCACAAACTCTAAATACTATGACCCCCTCCACCACCGTCATGATAACTATACAAGCAACTTCTAATACTAGTACTACTACCCTACCACAAATCATCACTCCTGCTACTAATCTCACCCACAATTATCACATAAATCACAGTGACTGACATGCGCTGTGCAGGCACGTAGCCACGGGGGGGGGGGGGGGGGGGGCACGGGGGGCACGTGCCCCCCTAAATTTCCAGGATCGGTTGCATTTTTTTAGACCCCTTTTTTGACCTCGATCGATTACATGTATGTGCCCCCCCCCCCCCCCCAAACATCAAACTCTGGCTACGTGCCTGGCGCTGTGGGCTGTGCCAATCTAATCAGGGACGTGATAGAGAAGGACTGGAATCAAGTAGTCTGCAAGCACAAACCCTGGTCAGTCGTAAAAGAGAGTCTGCACTATAAGACTACCATAGACCATGTACTATAGCTGCTCCTGACACAACCTTCTTCTTCTTGATTTGATTTTGTTTGGCAATCAGTCACAGTTGACTATTTTTGCCACACACTATTTTATGAATTATTTATATACCGGTATAATTATGTACAATTTCATGTCATAAATGACTATTTTTAGGATTCTTTCTCTTTCCATCCCGTTTCCTACCGCTTATTTTCTTTTTATTCCTTTTTTTTAGAGAAAATTCAATAAATTAATAAATTTGGAAAGAGACGACGGCCTTCGCCTAGCAAGTTGTACGTACTTGTGTTTACGCGCACGTAAGTGCGCGCTCAAATATCATCTCTGTATGCACATGACTTTGTACTTCGCACTCACCCCCACCCTTTTCAAAATGCCATCTTACCAGTCTTTGAGGTACATTTCGCAGACTTTCGGTTTTAACCTAGGTCACTCCGGCATAGGTGAGTGGGTGCCAGCTGGCATGTGATGCTAGAGGCGATCACCGAATTGTTAAAAAATTTAAATGGTCAAATTAGTTACAAGTATTATGGGCTTTATTGGTGCAAGAAAAAGGAAAAGAGAAGATAAGAAAAAAAAGAAAAAAAAAAGAGAGAGAAAAAAAAAAAATCAATTAATGGTTTTGATACAGCCGCTTTTGTTCTTAAAACCAAGCGAACTATTGCTTTTTGTTTAATTATTTCTGAAATGTTAAGTAGTGTCATGATTTCCTGTGGATGTGATAAACCAGTTTCTACGAGTAACATAGCTCTTTCTATAATGTACTTTGGGCATTCAGTGCCGAGAAAGTGGTTTACAGTTTCAGTACGTCCTAATGGCCTGTCGAGTGTATACTCAATCTGAAGAGATCTAAGTTCAAACCTATCACTCATATTCTTAATCTATGGAGAATACTTTCTTCAACTCTGTTCAACTTACAACATAATTATGGTTGATTTACTGTAGGCAGTATCTGTCTAAGAAAACTATCAGAATTATTCCATCTGTCTTGCCAGAGTTTTATATACTTACTGGTAATAATAGGCCTACTCTTTATTTCAGAAAAGGATAATTTATTACAAAATTCAATGTTATTTTGTAAAGCAGATTTTGCATAAAAATCTGCCATTTCATTTCCGTGTACACCACAATGGCTAGGAATCCATTCTAAGTGTATGTGTTTTCCTTGATACGATAACCAGTAGGTAGCTGGGCTAAGCTTCTCTCAAGGCACAATTATTTTTTGATAAAGTGTCACATTAGGGTCTGTGCTTTCAGACTAGGAATCAAGCCGCTCTCCTTTGACCCCATGCTCCAAGCCGCCCAAAAGTTATGCGCTAATCTGCAACTGTTGACCAGGTGGTGAGATAAAAGAGCGCATGAAATTTCACGATTTAGAATTCCTACATCAGAAAATGGTATCACATCAACTGTTCGCTGTCCCTTCCAATGATTTCTCATCTATTGTTGAATGTGTAAAGAGTAGAACAAGCGAACACAAACTTGTGTTACAATTTCATCCCTTTTTCCATCTGCAAAAATACAAAAAACACGCGAAAACATGCATTAGCAAACTTAAAGTTATCGAAGATTGTAAATCATGGATTACATAACGGGACATGAGGCCCCCCCCCAAAAAAAAAAAAACATGTTTAGCGTCCTGTTTTTTCGAAAAATAGGAAGGAGGAGGCCCTTTTTTTTTCTTTTTTTTAAATGGCCGCTCGGTACATTTTCCCTGACAGTCGGGCTATTTTTCAAGATGGCCGCCGACATTTAACAAAAAAAAAAAAAAAAAAAAAAATCAGAAATAGATCCATTTTAGTAGTGTTTTTCATGTTTTGTTTACTTTAAAAAAAATCCAAAAAAAATCCAAAAATTCAACAAAAAAAAATCAAAAAAAGGAGGCGGTCCCCAAAAAGGAAGCGGGCGGGGACGCTAAACATGTATATTTTTTTTTAATGGCCTTAAAACATCCACAACTTAGCGCATTATCCTAAAATATTAAGTTTTTGTCAGGATCTAATTTTTCTTTTACTGACTCTGGCACACAAATTATAGGAAGGGCGGAGTCCTAAATTTGAAAAATTGTTTGATACACTCAGGCTATTCCCAATACAATCCCCATATAAAGTTTATAATTTACACTGAAATTTGGCCGGTAATTAAATATTTTGTAATAAATGTGAAACTGGTGCATGGCCTCCAAAGATTCCCGCAGTGGAAGCGCGACTAGGAGCATGGAACTTCAAAGCCAGGTGGAATGTTACACAGCCATTACGATTTAGAACTCACGAATGCGTTTGAATAAATTACAAGAGTTTCGACTCCTTTCTTTCACCACCCTGATCTAATATAGGGTAACCAGTTTTACATGAAAAATGCTACCAATTAGACATAAAATACAACATCATTTGGACACTTGATCTTCTCATTTTTGTCATTGTTCCGTGATATGTAGATTTCTTTCATCAATGTATAAATAGGAAGACAAGATAAAAACGGACTAGCACAGATTGTCGTCTAAAGGGAAAAATAAATATAGAAATTTAACAGCAATTTTTGCAGTGACAGTGTGTGTTTGATACAGTACTTTATTATCAAACAACAATAATTTCATTCACATTAATATCAAACTGTATTATTACATAAGTGGCTAATGACAAGAATACCAATAACTTTTGAGTTTTGAGTTGAAAAGTTGATTTGAGTAGATACTATAAAACTTTCAGTGCAGTCAAAACAGTTCATCATGATTTAAAATAAGCTGATGGTGGTCTTTGAATGAATTCAAAAGCCGCCAATGTGGAATGAAAAGTTAGAAACTTTTCATTCCACATTGGCGGCTTTTTTTTCGCGACAATGGCTAAACAGTTGTGTAAAAAAAAATATGCGCTGGCGGCGCGGTTAGTTGGGTTTTTCCACCTTTCTATGGAACGCCAAAGTGGCAAATAAAGCTGACGGCTTCAATCTAATCAGCTTTATTTGTCACTTTGGCGTTCCATAGAAAGGTACACCCAGGCCCCCCCCCCCCCCCCCCCCCCCCCCACTCAGAGGTCGGAATGACCGCATGCGTGTTGCCAAAATGTCCGGTAAAGGGGTACTTTTCGTGCGACAAAGTCCACTGAAGTCCGGCCCGAGAATTGTAAAAAAAGGGGTGTATTTGACTTTTCACCCGGAGATTTCTTTAAAAAGGAGGTGTTTTTTCTTTTTTTCTCTCATTTCTTTGGACTCCTGAGAAATTATTCCGAATTTAGGTGGGTACATAGAGCATTTTTCCTGATTTAGGGGGGTCTCCAAGGCAGGAAAAGCCCGCGAAAAGCCCGCGAAAGGGGGGTTCGAAAATATTGGCAGTCCTCAGATAGGGGGTGCTTTCAAAAAGAGGGAACAAGCATATGCGTACCCTAAATAACACTGAGTGGGGGGGGGGGGCGGGACCCAGGGAAGGGAAGATGATAGAAGGGGAAAACAAGGATAGTGGAGAGGATATGGAGAAGGAAAAACAAGGAAATACATAAGGAAAGAGAAGAGGATAAGTCAAAGGAAGAACATAGAAAGAAGAGCTAAGAGGATCATAGATCTAGACTAAGGAAAAACAGGAAATACATAAAGAGAAAGGGAATCTATCAGATAGAAATAGATGACGAAGGAGAAAAGGATAGATTGACGGAGAAACAAAGAAATACATTAAAAAAAAGAGAAGAGGTTACAATAAAGTAGAACAAAAGAAATACATAATGAAGGAGAACTGGGGGATATTATGAAGGAAAACTATATAACGAAGGAGAAAAAGGATAGATTGAAGAGAAAATTCTGGACTATCTTCCGGTATGAAGATGTGCTTATAACCAAATTAGGATTGGGTTTTTTCCTCTTTATATTTTCGCAGTGCGACAATTGGTTAGACAACCAAACCCAACTGCAAAGCATGATGCTTGGGCAATATCTTGTATGGTGTATAAAGTGAAACAAATATTGAAATCATCCCTGATAATTGTAAACACAATGTAGGGGTATATACCAATGTCTAAAAATTGTATATTTTTGCTTTGAGATTTCCCTTTGAAGGTGCCCTTTTTTCCCAGAAAGTGCCCTTTTTTCTTGGTGCCCCCCCCCACTTTGGAAGTTGCTCGGCCGCCCCTGCATACGATAATTGCTTAAGCTGGAGATCTGAACATTCATTTGCGAGCGATGAAAATTTGTAAGATTTGTGAGGTCGCAGTGCGAAAATTACATCTTATTAACCCATTGACTACTGAATTGTTATCTTTCCCATAGGGTTAATACAGGAACAATCCGGTTCCAGTAAGCAATGGGTTAATAGGAAAAAACACACAATCATGATGGGGTTATAGGCATATTCTCATAACGGAAGACTGAAAAGACCTTTGCTAAGTTACATAATTATATCATCTATAAATGCGAGAAAGTGTATCGAGCGAGCTTGGGGGAAATTGCTATTAGCTGCTTTAAATAAGGGACACGTATACTAATTAAAGGAAAAGGGACACTTATCGAAAGGGATAAGACATTTATTCGAAAAGAAAAGGGATACTTATCGAAAGGGGTGAGACACTTAATAGAAAAGGAAAGGAGCATGTGTCAAAGTAGGCCTACGTACGAAGGGTAATAATCAGAGGTGAAAATGGGGCACTTCTTACACCTGAAAAGAGGAATGAAAAAGTACCTATGGCTATAACAATGGGAAATGGGCATTTGTCGACGGAAAAGCGTCACCATCAAATTTTGTAAGGGGCATTTATAAGAGGTTAACAGGGGCACTTATGAAAGGGGGATAGATCCCTTATGGGAAAGTAAAAGGGGCACATTTCATTGTTGAAAGGGAAATTATCAGACAAAAAGGGGCACTCGTTGTACCAAGGGGGCACTGACCGAATATGAACAGGGGCACTTATGATACGCTAAGTAGGGCACTTATAATAAAGGAAAATGTGCATTTGTTCAAAGAAAAGGGGCATTTATCGAAGGTGAAAGGGGGCTTGGAAGAAAAAGGGGAAGTTGCTCATATCAAAAAGAAAAAGAGCATTTATTAGAAAATAAAAGGGGCAGTTATTAGAGCCGAAAAGGGGCACCCATAGATGGAAAGAGCACTTATCAGGAAGGGAAGAGGCTCTTCTGAAAGTCAAAGGGGCACCTATCTCAGATTTTTATAAGGCAATATCTGTGTTGAAGGGAGCATCTATCAAACGTGAAGTAAGTGGCACTTCTCGTACCTCAAAGGGGCCCTTACTAGAGATTAAAAAGGCCACTTATGAGAATGGAAATCGGACACTTATCGCAAAAGAAAATGGAAACTCATCGAAGGAAAAGGGGCACATGTCAAAATGGAAGTGGCACGAATCAGAGGTAAAAAGGGGAAGGGGCGCACTTTCACGAAGCATTCGGGGGACTGCATTTCCTCTGTAAAAGAGGCACTTTTGGGTTACTTAAATAAATGTGGGGTTACTCTGCCCCCCCCTCCCGGAGCGCCGCCTCTGCCCCTAAAGTTAATGGCGAGGAACACCCACAGAACTAGAACTATGTATTTTACAGTCCTGTGGGGACACACCCCCACCCGGTCCTTCTTGGTATCCTCTGCGACTAGCTCTCTGTACTGTAGATAGCAAAATTTCAAGATAATCGACGCAGATGGCGCTCTATAGCTTTAGTCAGCACCGGCTTTTAATTGATTGTTGAGCGTCGGATCGGGAATTAAACTAAGGTGAACTTCGGAGGTAAATTTCTCTATTTACGTCAACCCTGTTCATCCACGATCATGGTGTCTATTGAACAACTTTATAAGGATTATGAGGTCCTTGCTGAAGCCGGAGCAGATGCTGGCCAGGTAATTACATGCATGCGTTTTACTTCAAGTTCATGCAATTTATTAGTGTCCACCTTCCACCTCGAATTTACACACGCCAGTCACTGCCCTTGGCTTTATACTGTGTGCTGCTGTGATACATTGCTGCTGTGTGTAAATTGAATGAACAAAAAGTGGTACGGCTTATCCGGTCACTCGATCCTATTGTGAAACATTGGAATTTTGGCGTGATTTGATTTGATATTAGTTTTTTTGTAATTTGTGAATGATGTGGATATCAATCATGTCTAGGTAATTGTACAGTGTCTGACCAGAACTTCAGAAGTGAGAAGGCAGAACAGTCAGAAGTGACCAAAAATAGAATTAACTTCAAAAGTCGATGCCAATCAGTAGGGGCGCTGGTCCGAGAATAAGGATCATCTTCATAAACGAAGATCGTCTTTGTAAACGCGGACCAATGCGTCCTAAAAAACTAGGATCGTCTGCAAAAACGCAGATGTTCCAATTTTTGATCGGCACATTGCCATTGGCGATGCAAAAAACGGATTCTGGGATGATTTTCTTGATGTATTTTACATTGACTTTGTACATTGACCTTCACATTATGAGCAATAAATCCTTGGGAAGACGGACAACCCATAAAAGTAGACGGTCAACTAGGGTTATTTTCCCCTGGGGAATCCAAATTTGGCATTGCCAGCGGGCAGTTCGGTAACCCAAAACCCGCAGAGCGCTGATGAAAAAAAACGTCCGCGAAAATGTAGACGATCCTTGTTTATGAGGACGTATTTTGTCCGCGTTTATGAGGATATCCTCATTTATGAGGACGATCCTCATTCTCGGACCAGCGCCCCTACTGCCAATGGAGGGTTGTGTGACAACTTTGCCTTTTTTAACCTGCATCGGCAAGCAGCAAGATGTGCAGCTGACGGCTACGATACATGTACGTGACGCCAGCCCAGTCCCGTGAATTATTGCCACTAGATCTATGTGCGAAAGTGTTAAGGCCAATTTTTCCTTGGCACACATCATGTAAGTTTCAGAGTTTAAAAACATTGTTTCGGTAATCAAATCACCTAGATATTTCATATGCAGGTAGACCCTAGGCCCTACATAGATAAATATTCTATCAAGGGATATATAATTCAAAAACGTTTTTAAGTTCCTTCGTTGAAGTCGACACTTTGAATATTTAGTCAATCCTCGGTTGCTCGTAGCTCTGCTTCTGATCATCGCACAAAAAAATTAATTGAAGAACGATGCAAAGTGGAATTTCCTGACGTGTCGATCAATACCGTATTCATGATGTAAGCACTAAAATAGCAGCGCTCCAGCGATTTGAGTGAGTTGCCAAATTGTCTAGTGATTTTCAAAGTTTTTCATGACATTAAAAATTCATAACTTTCTTTTTATTTATCCGATTTTGCTCAAACCTTTCTGTGTACAGTGTACAGTGCTTGTAACTTTACCAAGACTGGGCCAAATTTCTTTTCAATTTGATGATCCCAGAACCTTGCAATACACCCCAATACTTATGCTAGATGATCAACCATTTCTGATCAATTCCGCAACGTTTATTTCACAATGCAATCGCATGACCAGAACTGATCTTTATCTTTAAACTCATATTGGTTATTTTTCTTCTTGTCTCTTTGTTCTCTCTCCAGCACGAGTCGTCGTATGCGTCCATCTTGAGTGCAGTAGGTGGGGATTCCCCTCAGAAGCAGCTCGCTGGTCAGTTCATCCCAAAGTTCTTCAAATACTTCCCTTCCCTGGCGGAGCAAGCAATCAACGCTCAGCTTGACCTCTGTGAAGATGATGTCTCTATGGTAGGTCATCCAATTCATTTCAATTCAATTCAATTCAATTCAATTCTGAATACATTTAAAAAGAGATACAAACAATTACGTTTTTATTTTATTAGTTTTTGTATATGCAATCAGGTGTTACATGTAGGTGTAAGGTGTTAAGTGTTATAGGTTAAAAAAATTCATTATGTCGCAAGGGACCAGCACAACACAAGACTTAATTGTTCTTTCTTGCTGGTTCCTCATTCGTATATATATTTGTATTTTATGTTTATCTTTCGTTATGTTATTTGTATGTTCTTTACTTATCTGTACATATCAATGTTATAATCATGTATGTTTTTATATGACAAATGAAATAAAATGAAATGAATTCAATTCAATTCAATTCAATTTATTTCAATTCATTTCAAGTCAATTCAGTTCTATTCAAATCAATTTATTTCAACCATAAAGATATGTACAATAATTCATGGAAATATAAAAACATGGGGTTAGGAGCCCCTAAAGAATTTTTGAATACAAATTGTGACTGGAATACCTGGCTACCTGGCTGCCACCGTCAGTTGCTGGCAATTGGTGACCACATCTTCTTGTTGTCTTTCTCCATTTGTTTCTATCCTGTGCTAATCTTTTGGCTTCTGACATACATCTCAAGAAATTAAAAAAAATCAACAAAAACAACATTAACGGGAAATCAAATATATTCAATAAACTTTTATGTGAGCATAAAACATAAGCAGCAAAGCACCAGCCATGACTTGAGACTTTATTGAAAACTGTTCCAGAGAAGAAGCTGCTGTAGCGTTAGGGAGCCCTTACATTCTGGGATCATTACAATCCTGATATTCATTCTCGCTCTCTCTCTCTCTTCAGATTCGTAGACAAGCGATCAAGGAGTTACCCAACCTGTGTAGAGACTCTGCTGATCATCTGCTCAGGATTGCGGATGTCCTCACACAGCTTCTTCAATCAGACGATCTTCCTGAACTCAACATTGTACGATCAGCTCTTATGGCACTCTACAACATTGATTCTAAAGGTAAGCTTTTCATTTACCAAGAATCCTCATTACTTTCTTCAAAATGGAACCCATTGCTGACCCCCAACCCCTCTCCAAAAAATGAAATAAAAAAAAAAAAAAAAATTGCAGTGTTGGTCAAGTGCTATCAATTGCCCTTTTGAGAATTTAAAGCAAATATTTTAAAATAAAACCTGAATATACATGCATATATGCTTTTTGGTGAGAGAGAGAGAGAGAGTGAGAGAGAGAGAGGGGGGGGGGGGGGAGTGTTAGAGAAACAAACAAAAAAAAACTGTAGATTCTTTACAACCAGTGCCTTGTGACAAGTTGACAGGTCGCCTTACCCATGAATGTGCAGATCCTCAGAAAGCCTGATGTTGGAGTCCAACTGTGCATCCAAATCAGTCATATAAAAGAGTGAGGTAAGGGTTATCGTGATTAAGTTTGCGTTTCCCATGCCAGACATAGAGTACCGAAGTGTGACGTCATATTGGCCAAGTTGTCAAGGTTGCTGGTTCCAATCAATTTTGTACAAAACAATGGTGTAGTGATCACACCAGCCCCAAACCAACCCTGAATTTGCCCTGCTCCGGCCCGTTGCTTCAATGATTTTGAGGTGAACCTCATGCACAGGCTCTGTTGTTTAGAACCAGTAACCGGGACAACAAATGAATATGGCGTGAGCACTGCGGTACTCTATGCATAGATGATGCTAAATAATAATAAATAAAAATAAAAACGTTACTTATAAAGCGCTTACCACGGAAGTCTATAAGTTAATACTTCATAACCCAGGTGATGTAAATGGGTACCTGGCAGGAATTAATTCCTTGAAATGCTAGAGCGCCACAATGGCAGCACAGCTAAAGCAGAGGTAATAATCTCCAAGTTTGGAAGCGCTTAGTGATCGTAATACGCGCTATATAAAAACTGAGTATTATTATTATTATTATTTTACCCCAATTCATCTCATTTTCTAGGAACCCTCGGTGGGCTCTTCAATCAGATTCTCTCAGGAGATGACAAGGTGAGGGATCGTGCGATCAAGTTCCTTAACAACAAGATCCAGACCCTGCCACCGGACCGTATCCCCAAGGAGGTGGAGGAGTTTCTGGTAGAAAAGACTAAAGAGGTATGTATGCTAAGGCTGTGCACAACCGTGTAATGAGGTATCAGAGTACACTCCCAGGCTTACAAGCGAATACTCGAATATTCAGACGCCATGTTTTTTTAAATAAAAAAAAAAAATAAATAAAAAGAAATTCTTCTTTTTTTCTGGTAGAAAAGGCTAAAGAGGTGAGTTCTGTAAACGCTTTTATTTTTTGTGTGATTTTTTTTTTCGCGCCGAGCAACCCCAAAACATATCCGCTGGTTCTTCAATTCGCGTTGCACGCAATTCAGCCCGTTTAAAACATGCATAAGAAGTCATGTTTATATTTTCCCAAGCTCTAGAATTCACGCTTACTACACTTAGCGCGAAATCCGCAAAAAATTGATGTACCACGAAAATGTTTACTTTTACAGTAATGCATACCTGCCAACCCTTACAATACAAATAATCCAGAATATTCTGATTTTCTGGGTTTCTAATGTAGGACCTGAAAATCCGGAATATCCTGATTTTTCAAAATTTCATGTACTATGTGCGTTGAATGGCTGCATGATCGTGCAGCGAATTTGTATTCACTTTTTGGTACAGATTTACCGCATATTGCCAGTTACACTGTCGCTGCAAGTACAATTTTTTGTCTCGCCTGCGTAGCAAAAAAGCGAGACATAGGCGCCGCTTTTCCGGTGACGGCGGCGACGGCGGCGTCAACATCAAAAACTTAACCTTAGGTTAAGTTTTAGAATTTTTGATATAATTTTGAAAGTTTAAGTTCTTAGTCAATGAAACTTTGACTATAGGGTTATCAAGTATCCCCAGTCATGTGACTATAATTTCAGGTCACAAAGTCAAGGTCAAAGGTCATTTCAGGTCAACAGACTTGGACTATGTTGTGGCATCATCATCAAGATTTTGAATTTTTTAGCAACTTGGACTATAGGGTTATCAAGTATCCCCAATCATGTGAGTAGTATTTCAGGTCACTAAGTTAAGGTCAAAGGTCATTTTAGGTCAATAAACTTAGACTTTGTTGTAGCATCAACATCAAGATTTTGAATTTTTTAGCATATTTTCAAAATTGATTGTTCAAATTCCATGAAACTTGTACCCAAGGGATATCAAGTATCACAAATCATATGACACAAATTCCAGGTCACAAGGTCAAAGGTCAGTAGACTTGGATTATGTTTTCACAACTTTATATGAAAATTAATAATTTGTTTAATTAATTTGTTTATATTTCAAGTTATCGATCGTGGTACATTTGATATTAAATAATTCTTCTGGTGATTCTTAGTCAATATTCACTTCAAAATGTGATTATATTTAGAGGATTTCATTTTTTGGGGCCTGCTAATGGGCCACCCTGCCTATGAATAATGTTCCAACCTCAATTTTTCATCATATCGAATTGCGTAATGCAGGCGAGACTGGCGAGAGCGTTTCCCTTGTTTTAATTTTCAAAGGCATACCGTGCTAAGAATTCCTAATTCTTATTTTCAATTATCGGCAGGTATGGTAATGGATAAATGATTTTCCTGTAACTAAAAGAAGATGATGATGATGAAAGCCAGCTCAATAGATTTGAGAATTTATATGTTTTAGAAAACAGTCATTTTAAAATATATGGAAAAAAGGCCTACAGAGGTAATCAATTCGTTCATGGATTCTTTAAAAGTTTGAACGTGAATAGCTTTGCTGTTCTCTTCATTAGTTTTTACTCATTCATGTCTCTGACTTTCCTAATTATTATTCTCATCAACTCGATGGAAGGATGGGCCTCCCCTTTTAATATAAGCTTGAGTTCTGGTAATGATAAAATATAAATTCTCACAGAATCCAACAAACCTTACACTGAATGTTCAAGATGACCAGTAATTGACTTGTGTCAAAGTATAGTGGCTGAGTAATGATCATAGTCCTGATACCATGTGCTTAACACAGGTCACTATGTGCAAATGAGAGTTGTGGTTTTTATTGAAGATGATTTCCAGCAGGTTTTTGCGAAGTTATTTTTATTTTACTGGTTCAAACAATCAATCTACTGCAGGATAAACAATCCAGAATGAATCGTAGCCATGTTCTCTCGACATACGATGTCAGTACCAGAGCTCAAGATTATCTTTACCAATGGTTACATATGTTTACTTGTCCATGATATGATAAAGCATCTGTGCCCCCTTCTACTCTTTCCCTAAAAGGGAGTCACTCGTCATTTTCCATGTGCAGAAGGCCATAATTCGCTGACACTTGACTTGGCGGATAAAATTCAATAACGTGTGTACAGGTACTAGGTCTGCACACAGCGAACCAGTAGGCCAATCAAGAAATACTCCCTCATCTCTCAGAGGTGGTAGGTCTATGCTCGGAGCATCTTCGGGTGAGGGAAAAGTGAGAGAATGACTTTACCATGTGGGGGAACGGGTGGAAAACGCAGTACGTTACACAAGGCATGCTGGTCATAAAACTAAAGGCTAATCCTGGTGATTGACAGCACCTCGTATTGGGTAAACACCCGAATGGTGTTGAATTCCCCATGAGAGCTAACTACTGAGTGTCTTTAATATCCCCTTTTGTATCTTATGGCAGGTCCTAGTGGATGTTACTGGTGAGGAGTTTGTAATCTTCATGAAGCTGTTGACGGGACTGAGTAGTATGCAGACGTTACTCGGCAGGAAGCAATTACTTGACCTCGTCACAGAACAGGCTGACCTTTCATCAGATTTCCAGGTCAGTACATTTCTATTAACCAATTCAAAATTGCTTTTGATGATTAACTTACTCTGTTCACATTGATGTGTATTTCATACAATTTGTAGGTTTATTTGCACTTTTTTGTTTTGTTTAATATATAATTATTTATGAGTCTCTTTTGTTTGTTATAGCGCTTAGAGACTTTGGTGGTAGGCGCTTTATAAGCAACGTTTTTAATATTTTAAACATTATTTTGTTGTGTGGCCACCATTCTGCTAAACACAAGTGCACACTATTACGTTAAAAGCATGAAGTCATTAACATTAAAATACGCATAATTTATTTTAAAAATGTGCTTATGTGCTATGACACTTCTGAAATTAGGTAGTTACTGTAATATCTACATGTACTTTCTTCTTATCTCTTATTCATCAATAAAGAGAGAAATCCATCATGTTTGAAAATTATATAACATGTGCCGATCACTCTAAACCTTGGAAGCGCGTTAACAAGAATGTGCTATGTAGAGGTGTAGTGGTCTGGTCGATATGTCACCGGACTGTTGATCACAATGTCCGCGTTTCTAGTCCTGCTGCGGCACTAATGTCCTTGGGCAAGACATTGATCTACATTTGCCACTCAAGCTAAGTGATGTAAATGGGTACCTGGCACGAATTAATTCCTTGAAATGCTAGGACGCCGTAAAGGCAGCCGTGCTAAAGCTAGGGTTATAATCGGGAGCGCCAGGAGTGTCAAGTCTGACAGACATGAGCGCTTTACAAGAACCCACTATTATTATTATTGTTATTATGTGGCATGTCACATGCTTACAACCTCCTGCCAGTGGCACAACGGTTTATGATCTCTGAAAAAGTTCTCGTAAGGATTTGAAATTATTTGTGAGCTTTGACTGTTTGTTTATTCTCATGTGAAAGGATGTCATAAGACTATGAATAATTTCTAAGAAAATGATTGCTCTTGAAATGGTCTAATATTGATGATTTTAAGTAGGATTTAGAAGCTAATTTGTCAACGTTGAACCACAAACTATGTCACATGTCTGTGTAGCCCTGTGTACCCTCACTTGTGTTTAGTGTTTTTCATCGTTAAGGAATTTTGCACACAATTTTGTTTGTTTTTTTGTTTAATGATTACACAACCTCATAATACATATACTCATTCCTGTTGATAGTTTTGTCAATCATTAAAAATAATTTCTGGACAGTTTGTCATTGCATGCCCGGTACTCTACTTTATCTTTAACCCTCTCATTCATAGGATGGACCATTTGAGTCTTTGATTACCAACTGCACTATTAGGAATTGTAATCCTGATAGTATAACTCACCTTTTGAAATCTAAGTTAAACTGCGTTGCTTTTTCGTTTTCTCCTCATAAACGATACTTGTCTTAAAGCCCATCAATACTAGTGAACAGGAGGGATTAGACTACCCTGCAAGGTCACTGGACAGGTGGTTATCTCATCAACTCAGCTCTCAATTAACATAAGAAAAAGAGGATCATGGGGGAACAATGGTCACAGATTATGCAGTGTTTGTTATATAGAGGGAGCAAGTAGCTATAAGTAGTGCAGTGTAGCTTTGATAGATTTTTTTAGTGATACTTTAATCATATTTATTTTTCTTTCTTTCCAGCACACAGACTCGGACTCCGTAGACAGGCTCGTGCAATGTATTCGACAAGCTATGCCATTCTTTTCAGTAAGTCACCTATCACGTCACATATGGGTGGTATGACCCATGCTACACCATCATTTGCAGTTATATTATCTTTAAAATGGTTATTTCACCCAAACTTGTTAGGTTTTGGTGTTAATGTGTTTGTGCTAGGATTGAAGTTTTTTAAATATTGCTAATCCTAGTAATGAACCACAGAAAGGTTGTCATGGGACAGTCTGTTGTGATAATAATAATAATAATGATAATAATAATTTTGTGTGTATTGCCACATCCTACTGTCTCACAAATTATTTTGTATACATTGTGTATTTAATTCTGTCACTTGATCTGCATGATAACCAATGGAGCAAGAAAGCTTTTTGTTAGGAAAATACGTATTTTGTGATTCTGTGTTACAGTCAAACCTGCTTTAGTGTCCACCTGTCTACAAGGGCTATTTCATATCTTGTAAACCATGTCAAATGTATTATATTATTGAATGTTGAATTATATATCTGATTTCTTGTCAAAATTACTGTTCTGTTGGATATGAAAAATCAAACTGAAACTGAAAAGACCACTATGTGTGTTTCCCTTGGGCGCTCGCTATAGACAGGTTTGACTGTATGATATATGGATATACCTCTGTCATATTCTAATTTTGTTTCTCTCCATTATCTCTTGCATAGAAAAACGTCCAGTCGACGGCGTTTGTGTCGTACATATGTGAACGAGTCCTTCCTAATCTCACGTCCCTGGCTTCAGCACCCGATGAGAACGGAGCTTTGGGGGAAGAAAAGAAGGACAAAGAGAAAGATTCAAATTCAGGAGGCGCCAAACTAGAAATGTTGAAGCTGCTTGCGGAGATGGCAGCAAATTGCGGAGATCTACCGGCCGAACCACACATAGCCAACCTGTTCAGCACGTTAGTGGTGAGTAGATTCTCTTGTTACGGCTCCCAAAATTGGTGTGTGTGTGTGTAATTGAGTTTTTACTGACGTGTATCAATCAGATATGATTATTTACGTCTGTGGACCGACCTTTAACGTCACCATCCGAAAGACGTGACTCAGTTTCGAACCTGTGTTCTCGGCTGAATCAGTTTGTAACTCCCATTTGTAGCTGGATTACAGGCGCACGCCACAACGCCCTGTTTGAACACCCTCCTGTCTTTTGTTTGTACTTCCTCTGATCTCTCCTTGGAAGAAATTTAGATATATTACTCATCAAGAATGGAATGTTTATTTATTTCTTATTCTTAGTCTGTTTGTTTTGTCAGTGTGCCATTTATTGTATCCCCCGGCAGTATGCCGGTGGGGTACTTTGGATTCAGTAGTGTTACGCCCCCTCCGGCGTCCGCTGCGTCATATTCTTGTATGCGCTCTAACTGCCACATTCCTTAACAGATTTCTTTCAAATTTTGTATGGAGGTGTATCTTAGTATAATCTACACACCTATAACTTTTGGTGATGCTGCCCCCAGTGTTCCGTCTTCTATAGGGAAAAAGGCCAAATTTTTGTGGATGGTTGAGTTGTGTGCGCTCGATAGGCCACATTTTTCAAGGGATTTTGTTCAAATATTGAACAAAGGTGTATCTCGGTATAATCTACAAGCCTCCAGTTTTTGGTGATGCTGCCTCCAGTGTTCTGTCTTTTATAGGGTCAAAGGTTATATTTTGATAAAATGTCTTGTGTGTACTCTAGTGTGCGGTCTAACTGCATCATTCCAAAGGGATTTGTTTCAAATTTTGTATGGAGGTGTATCTTGGTATAATCTACCCACCTATAACTTTTGGTGATGTTGCCCCCAGTGTTCTACTATAGGGTAAAAGACCATTTCTTGTGCAGAGAGCTGTGTGATGTGAGTACAGGTACACTCTTTTACCACCAGCTGATATATGATTACACCTGTGTGTAGGGGGGGGGGGGGGGGTTGGGGTGGGAAGGCAGTTGGAGGTTCTCATCTTTGAGAAGAGTGCAGAGAGCTGTGTGATGTGGGTTCACAACACCCTTTTACCACCAGCTGAATTATGATTACACCTGTGTGTAGGGGAGGGGGGGGGGCAGGGGGAAGTTGTCATGTTTGAGAAGAGTGCAGAGAGCTGTGTGATGTGGGTTCACAACACCCTTTTACCACCAGCTGATATATGATAACACCTGTGTGTAGGGGGGGGGGGCTGTCATGTTTGAGAAGAGTGCAGAGAGCTGTGTGATGTGGGTTCACAACACCCTTTTACCACCAGCTGATATAAAATTACACCTGTGTGTAGGGGGGGGGGGGGTCGTCATGTTTGAGAAGGGTGCAGAGAGCTGTGTGATGTGGGTTCACAACACCCTTTTACCACCAGCTGATATAAAATTACACCTGTGTGTAGGGGGGGGGGGGGGTCGTCATGTTTGAGAAGGGTGCAGAGAGCTGTGTGATGTGGGTTCACAACACCCTTTTACCACCAGCTGATATAAAATTACAACTGTGTGTAGGGGGGGGGGGGGGGTCGTCATGTTTGAGAAGGGTGCAGAGAGCTGTGTGATGTGGGTTCACAACACCCTTTTACCACGAGCTTATATTTGATTACACCTGTTTTTTGGAGGGGGGGGGGGGGGGGGGTTGTCATCTTTGAGAAGAGTGCAGAGAGCTGTGTGATGTGGGTTCACAACACCCTTTTACCATCAGCTGATATATGATAACACCTGTGTGTAGGGGGGGGGGGGCTGTCATGTTTGAGAAGAGTGCAGAGAGCTGTGTGATGTGGGTTCACAACACCCTTTTACCACCAGCTGATATAAAATTACACCTGTGTGTAGGGGGGGGGGGGTCGTCATGTTTGAGAAGGGTGCAGAGAGCTGTGTGATGTGGGTTCACAACACCCTTTTACCACCAGCTGATATAAAATTACACCTGTGTGTAGGGGGGGGGGGGGGGTCGTCATGTTTGAGAAGGGTGCAGAGAGCTGTGTGATGTGGGTTCACAACACCCTTTTACCACCAGCTGATATAAAATTACAACTGTGTGTAGGGGGGGGGGGGGGGTGTCGTCATGTTTGAGAAGGGTGCAGAGAGCTGTGTGATGTGGGTTCACAACACCCTTTTACCACGAGCTTATATTTGATTACACCTGTTTTTTGGAGGGGGGGGGGGGGGGGTTGTCATCTTTGAGAAGAGTGCAGAGAGCTGTGTGATGTGGGTTCACAACACCCTTTTACCACGAGCTTATATTTGATTACACCTGTTTTTTGGAGGGGGGGGGGGGGTTGTCATCTTTGAGAAGAGTGCAGAGAGCTGTGTGATGTGGGTTCACAACACCCTTTTACCATCAGCTGATATATGATAACACCTGTGTGTAGGGGGGGGGGGGGGCTGTCATGTTTGAGAAAAGTGCAGAGAGCTGTGTGATGTGGGTTCACAACACCCTTTTACCACCAGCTGATATAAAATTACACCTGTGTGTAGGGGGGGGGGGGGGGTCGTCATGTTTGAGAAGGGTGCAGAGAGCTGTGTGATGTGGGTTCACAACACCCTTTTACCACCAGCTGATATAAAATTACACCTGTGTGTAGGGGGGGGGGGTCGTCATGTTTGAGAAGGGTGCAGAGAGCTGTGTGATGTGGGTTCACAACACCCTTTTACCACGAGCTTATATTTGATTACACCTGTTTTTTGGAGGGGGGGGGGGGGGTTGTCATCTTTGAGAAGAGTGCAGAGAGCTGTGTGATGTGGGTTCACAACACCCTTTTACCATCAGCTGATATATGATAACACCTGTGTGTAGGGGAGGGGGGGGGGGCAGGGGGAAGTTGTCATGTTTGAGAAGAGTGCAGAGAGCTGTGTGATGTGGGTTCACAACACCCTTTTACCACCAGCTGAATTATGATTACACCTGTGTGTAGGGGAGGGGGGGGTCGTCATGTTTGAGAAGGGTGCAGAGAGCTGTGTGATGTGGGTTCACAACACCCTTTTACCACCAGCTGATATAAAATTACACCTGTGTGTAGGGGGGGGGGGTCGTCATGTTTGAGAAGGGTGCAGAGAGCTGTGTGATGTGGGTTCACAACACCCTTTTACCACCAGCTGATATAAAATTACAACTGTGTGTAGGGGGGGGGGGTGTCGTCATGTTTGAGAAGGGTGCAGAGAGCTGTGTGATGTGGGTTCACAACACCCTTTTACCACGAGCTTATATTTGATTACACCTGTTTTTTGGAGGGGGGGGGGGGGGGGGTTGTCATCTTTGAGAAGAGTGCAGAGAGCTGTGTGATGTGGGTTCACAACACCCTTTTACCACGAGCTTATATTTGATTACACCTATTTTTGGAGGGGGGGGGGGGGTTGTCATCTTTGAGAAGAGTGCAGAGAGCTGTGTGATGTGGGTTCACAACACCCTTTTACCATCAGCTGATATATGATAACACCTGTGTGTAGGGGGGGGGGGGCTGTCATGTTTGAGAAGAGTGCAGAGAGCTGTGTGATGTGGGTTCACAACACCCTTTTACCACCAGCTGATATAAAATTACACCTGTGTGTAGGGGGGGGGGGGTCGTCATGTTTGAGAAGGGTGCAGAGAGCTGTGTGATGTGGGTTCACAACACCCTTTTACCACCAGCTGATATAAAATTACACCTGTGTGTAGGGGGGGGGGTCGTCATGTTTGAGAAGGGTGCAGAGAGCTGTGTGATGTGGGTTCACAACACCCTTTTACCACGAGCTTATATTTGATTACACCTGTTTTTTGGAGGGGGGGGGGGGGGGTTGTCATCTTTGAGAAGAGTGCAGAGAGCTGTGTGATGTGGGTTCACAACACCCTTTTACCATCAGCTGATATATGATAACACCTGTGTGTAGGGGAGGGGGGGGGGGCAGGGGGAAGTTGTCATGTTTGAGAAGAGTGCAGAGAGCTGTGTGATGTGGGTTCACAACACCCTTTTACCACCAGCTGAATTATGATTACACCTGTGTGTAGGGGAGGGGGGGGGGGCAGGGGGAAGTTGTCATGTTTGAGAAGAGTGCAGAGAGCTGTGTGATGTGGGTTCACAACAACCTTTTACCACCAGCTGATATATGATAACACCTGTGTGTAGGGGGGGGGGGGGGGGGCTGTCATGTTTGAGAAGAGTGCAGAGAGCTGTGTGATGTGGGTTCACAACACCCTTTTACCACCAGCTGATATAAAATTACACCTGTGTGTAGGGGGGGGGGGGGGGGGTCGTCATGTTTGAGAAGGGTGCAGAGAGCTGTGTGATGTGGGTTCACAACACCCTTTTACCACCAGCTGATATAAAATTACACCTGTGTGTAGGGGGGGGGGGGGGCAGGGGGAAGTTGTCATGTTTGAGAAGGGTGCAGAGAGCTGTGTGATGTGGGTTCACAACACCCTTTTACCACCAGCTGATATAAAATTACACCTGTGTGTAGGGGGGGGGGGGGTCGTCATGTTTGAGAAGGGTGCAGAGAGCTGTGTGATGTGGGTTCACAACACCCTTTTACCACCAGCTGATATAAAATTACAACTGTGTGTAGGGGGGGGGGGTTGTCATGTTTGAGAAGGGTGCAGAGAGCTGTGTGATGTGGGTTCACAACACCCTTTTACCACGAGCTTATATTTGATTACACCTGTTTTTTGGAGGGGGGGGGGGGTTGTCATCTTTGAGAAGAGTGCAGAGAGCTGTGTGATGTGGGTTCACAACACCCTTTTACCATCAGCTGATATATGATAACACCTGTGTGTAGGGGGGGGGGGGCTGTCATGTTTGAGAAGAGTGCAGAGAGCTGTGTGATGTGGGTTCACAACACCCTTTTACCACCAGCTGATATAAAATTACACCTGTGTGTAGGGGGGGGGGGTCGTCATGTTTGAGAAGGGTGCAGAGAGCTGTGTGATGTGGGTTCACAACACCCTTTTACCACCAGCTGATATAAAATTACACCTGTGTGTAGGGGGGGGGGGGGTCGTCATGTTTGAGAAGGGTGCAGAGAGCTGTGTGATGTGGGTTCACAACACCCTTTTACCACCAGCTGATATAAAATTACAACTGTGTGTAGGGGGGGGGGGTCGTCATGTTTGAGAAGGGTGCAGAGAGCTGTGTGATGTGGGTTCACAACACCCTTTTACCACGAGCTTATATTTGATTACACCTGTTTTTTGGAGGGGGGGGGGGGGGGGTTGTCATCTTTGAGAAGAGTGCAGAGAGCTGTGTGATGTGGGTTCACAACACCCTTTTACCATCAGCTGATATATGATAACACCTGTGTGTAGGGGAGGGGGGGGGGCAGGGGGAAGTTGTCATGTTTGAGAAGAGTGCAGAGAGCTGTGTGATGTGGGTTCACAACACCCTTTTACCACCAGCTGAATTATGATTACACCTGTGTGTAGGGGAGGGGGGGGGGGCAGGGGGAAGTTGTCATGTTTGAGAAGAGTGCAGAGAGCTGTGTGATGTGGGTTCACAACACCCTTTTACCACCAGCTGAATTATGATTACACCTGTGTGTAGGGGAGGGGGGGGGGGCAGGGGGAAGTTGTCATGTTTGAGAAGAGTGCAGAGAGCTGTGTGATGTGGGTTCACAACACCCTTTTACCACCAGCTGATATAAAATTACACCTGTGTGTAGGGGGGGGGGGGGTCGTCATGTTTGAGAAGGGTGCAGAGAGCTGTGTGATGTGGGTTCACAACACCCTTTTACCACCAGCTGATATAAAATTACACCTGTGTGTAGGGGGGGGGGGGTCGTCATGTTTGAGAAGGGTGCAGAGAGCTGTGTGATGTGGGTTCACAACACCCTTTTACCATCAGCTGATATATGATAACACCTGTGTGTAGGGGGGGGGGGCTGTCATGTTTGAGAAGAGTGCAGAGAGCTGTGTGATGTGGGTTCACAACACCCTTTTACCACCAGCTGATATAAAATTACAACTGTGTGTAGGGGGGGGGGGGGGTGTCGTCATGTTTGAGAAGGGTGCAGAGAGCTGTGTGATGTGGGTTCACAACACCCTTTTACCACGAGCTTATATTTGATTACACCTGTTTTTTGGAGGGGGGGGGGGGGTTGTCATCTTTGAGAAGAGTGCAGAGAGCTGTGTGATGTGGGTTCACAACACCCTTTTACCATCAGCTGATATATGATAACACCTGTGTGTAGGGGAGGGGGGGGGGGGGCAGGGGGAAGTTGTCATGTTTGAGAAAAGTGCAGAGAGCTGTGTGATGTGGGTTCACAACACCCTTTTACCACCAGCTGAATTATGATTACACCTGTGTGTAGGGGAGGGGGGGGGGGGGCAGGGGGAAGTTGTCATGTTTGAGAAGAGTGCAGAGAGCTGTGTGATGTGGGTTCACAACACCCTTTTACCACCAGCTGAATTATGATTACACCTGTGTGTAGGGGAGGGGGGGGGGCAGGGGGAAGTTGTCATGTTTGAGAAGAGTGCAGAGAGCTGTGTGATGTGGGTTCACAACACCCTTTTACCACCAGCTGATATATGATAACACCTGTGTGTAGGGGGGGGGGCTGTCATGTTTGAGAAGAGTGCAGAGAGCTGTGTGATGTGGGTTCACAACACCCTTTTACCACGAGCTTATATTTGATTACACCTGTTTTTTGGAGGGGGGGGGGGGGTTGTCATCTTTGAGAAGAGTGCAGAGAGCTGTGTGATGTGGGTTCACAACACCCTTTTACCATCAGCTGATATATGATAACACCTGTGTGTAGGGGGGGGGGGGCTGTCATGTTTGAGAAGAGTGCAGAGAGCTGTGTGATGTGGGTTCACAACACCCTTTTACCACCAGCTGATATAAAATTACACCTGTGTGTAGGGGGGGGGGGGTCGTCATGTTTGAGAAGGGTGCAGAGAGCTGTGTGATGTGGGTTCACAACACCCTTTTACCACCAGCTGATATAAAATTACACCTGTGTGTAGGGGGGGGGGGTCGTCATGTTTGAGAAGGGTGCAGAGAGCTGTGTGATGTGGGTTCACAACACCCTTTTACCACCAGCTGATATAAAATTACAACTGTGTGTAGGGGGGGGGGGGGGGTGTCGTCATGTTTGAGAAGGGTGCAGAGAGCTGTGTGATGTGGGTTCACAACACCCTTTTACCACGAGCTTATATTTGATTACACCTGTTTTTTGGAGGGGGGGGGGGGGGGTTGTTATCTTTGAGAAGAGTGCAGAGAGCTGTGTGATGTGGGTTCACAACACCCTTTTACCACGAGCTTATATTTGATTACACCTGTTTTTTGGAGGGGGGGGGGGGAGGGGGTTGTCATCTTTGAGAAGAGTGCAGAGAGCTGTGTGATGTGGGTTCACAACACCCTTTTACCATCAGCTGATATATGATAACACCTGTGTGTAGGGGGGGGGGGGGGCTGTCATGTTTGAGAAGAGTGCAGAGAGCTGTGTGATGTGGGTTCACAACACCCTTTTACCACCAGCTGATATAAAATTACACCTGTGTGTAGGGGGGGGGGGTCGTCATGTTTGAGAAGGGTGCAGAGAGCTGTGTGATGTGGGTTCACAACACCCTTTTACCACCAGCTGATATAAAATTACACCTGTGTGTAGGGGGGGGGGGGTCGTCATGTTTGAGAAGGGTGCAGAGAGCTGTGTGATGTGGGTTCACAACACCCTTTTACCACGAGCTTATATTTGATTACACCTGTTTTTTGGAGGGGGGGGGGGGGGTTGTCATCTTTGAGAAGAGTGCAGAGAGCTGTGTGATGTGGGTTCACAACACCCTTTTACCATCAGCTGATATATGATAACACCTGTGTGTAGGGGAGGGGGGGGGGCAGGGGGAAGTTGTCATGTTTGAGAAGAGTGCAGAGAGCTGTGTGATGTGGGTTCACAACACCCTTTTACCACCAGCTGAATTATGATTACACCTGTGTGTAGGGGAGGGGGGGGGGGCAGGGGGAAGTTGTCATGTTTGAGAAGAGTGCAGAAAGCTGTGTGATGTGGGTTCACAACACCCTTTTACCACCAGCTGAATTATGATTACACCTGTGTGTAGGGGAGGGGGGGGGGGGCAGGGGGAAGTTGTCATGTTTGAGAAGAGTGCAGAGAGCTGTGTGATGTGGGTTCACAACAACCTTTTACCACGAGCTTATATTTGATTACACCTGTTTTTTGGAGGGGGGGGGGGGAGGGGGTTGTCATCTTTGAGAAGAGTGCAGAGAGCTGTGTGATGTGGGTTCACAACACCCTTTTACCATCAGCTGATATATGATAACACCTGTGTGTAGGGGGGGGGGCTGTCATGTTTGAGAAGAGTGCAGAGAGCTGTGTGATGTGGGTTCACAACACCCTTTTACCACCAGCTGATATAAAATTACACCTGTGTGTAGGGGGGGGGGGGGGGTCGTCATGTTTGAGAAGGGTGCAGAGAGCTGTGTGATGTGGGTTCACAACACCCTTTTACCACCAGCTGATATAAAATTACACCTGTGTGTAGGGGGGGGGGGGGTCGTCATGTTTGAGAAGGGTGCAGAGAGCTGTGTGATGTGGGTTCACAACACCCTTTTACCACGAGCTTATATTTGATTACACCTGTTTTTTGGAGGGGGGGGGGGGGGGGGGTTGTCATCTTTGAGAAGAGTGCAGAGAGCTGTGTGATGTGGGTTCACAACACCCTTTTACCATCAGCTGATATATGATAACACCTGTGTGTAGGGGAGGGGGGGGGGGCAGGGGCAAGTTGTCATGTTTGAGAAGAGTGCAGAGAGCTGTGTGATGTGGGTTCACAACACCCTTTTACCACCAGCTGAATTATGATTACACCTGTGTGTAGGGGAGGGGGGGGGGGGGGCAGGGGGAAGTTGTCATGTTTGAGAAGAGTGCAGAGAGCTGTGTGATGTGGGTTCACAACACCCTTTTACCACCAGCTGAATTATGATTACACCTGTGTGTAGGGGAGGGGGGGGGGCAGGGGGAAGTTGTCATGTTTGAGAAGAGTGCAGAGAGCTGTGTGATGTGGGTTCACAACAACCTTTTACCACCAGCTGATATATGATAACACCTGTGTGTAGGGGGGGGGGGGGCTGTCATGTTTGAGAAGAGTGCAGAGAGCTGTGTGATGTGGGTTCACAACACCCTTTTACCACCAGCTGATATAAAATTACACCTGTGTGTAGGGGGGGGGGGGGGGGGTCGTCATGTTTGAGAAGGGTGCAGAGAGCTGTGTGATGTGGGTTCACAACACCCTTTTACCACCAGCTGATATAAAATTACACCTGTGTGTAGGGGGGGGGGGGGTCGTCATGTTTGAGAAGGGTGCAGAGAGCTGTGTGATGTGGGTTCACAACACCCTTTTACCACCAGCTGATATAAAATTACAACTGTCGTCATGTTTGAGAAGGGTGCAGAGAGCTGTGTGATGTGGGTTCACAACACCCTTTTACCACGAGCTTATATTTGATTACACCTGTTTTTTGGAGGGGGGGGGGGGGTTGTCATCTTTGAGAAGAGTGCAGAGAGCTGTGTGATGTGGGTTCACAACACCCTTTTACCATCAGCTGATATATGATTACACCTGTGTGTAGGGGGGGGGGGGGGGGTTGTCATGTTTCAGAAAAGTGCAGAGAGCTGTGTGATGTGTGTTCACAACATCCTTTTACCACCAGCTGATATAAGATTACACCTGTGTGTAGGGGGGGGGGGGTCGTCATGTTTGAGAAGAGTGCAGAGAGCTGTGTGATGTGGGTTCACAACACCCTTTTACCACCAGCTGAATTATGATTACACCTGTGTGTAGGGGAGGGGGGGGGGGCAGGGGGAAGTTGTCATGTTTGAGAAGAGTGCAGAGAGCTGTGTGATGTTGGTTCACAACACCCTTTTACCACCAGCTGATATAAGATTACACCTGTGTGTAGGGGGGGGGGGGGGGTTGTCATCTTTGAGAAGGGTGCAGAGAGCTGTGTGATGTGGGTTCACAACACCCTTTTACCATCAGCTGATATATGATAACACCTGTGTGTAGGGGGGGGGCTGTCATGTTTGAGAAGAGTGCAGAGAGCTGTGTGATGTGGGTTCACAACACCCTTTTACCACCAGCTGATATAAAATTACACCTGTGTGTAGGGGGGGGGGGGGTCGTCATGTTTGAGAAGGGTGCAGAGAGCTGTGTGATGTGGGTTCACAACACCCTTTTACCACGAGCTTATATTTGATTACACCTGTTTTTTGGAGGGGGGTGGGGGGTTGTCATCTTTGAGAAGAGTGCAGAGAGCTGTGTGATGTGGGTTCACAACACCCTTTTACCATCAGCTGATATATGATAACACCTGTGTGTAGGGGAGGGGGGGGGGGGGGCAGGGGGAAGTTGTCATGTTTGAGAAGAGTGCAGAGAGCTGTGTGATGTGGGTTCACAACACCCTTTTACCACCAGCTGAATTATGATTACACCTGTGTGTAGGGGAGGGGGGGGGGGGCAGGGGGAAGTTGTCATGTTTGAGAAGAGTGCAGAGAGCTGTGTGATGTGGGTTCACAACACCCTTTTACCACCAGCTGAATTATGATTACACCTGTGTGTAGGGGAGGGGGGGGGGGCAGGGGGAAGTTGTCATGTTTGAGAAGAGTGCAGAGAGCTGTGTGATGTGGGTTCACAACAACCTTTTACCACCAGCTGATATATGATAACACCTGTGTGTAGGGGGGGGGGGGGCTGTCATGTTTGAGAAGAGTGCAGAGAGCTGTGTGATGTGGGTTCACAACACCCTTTTACCACCAGCTGATATAAAATTACACCTGTGTGTAGGGGGGGGGGGGTCGTCATGTTTGAGAAGGGTGCAGAGAGCTGTGTGATGTGGGTTCACAACACCCTTTTACCACCAGCTGATATAAAATTACACCTGTGTGTAGGGGGGGGGGGGGGTCGTCATGTTTGAGAAGGGTGCAGAGAGCTGTGTGATGTGGGTTCACAACACCCTTTTACCACCAGCTGATATAAAATTACACCTGTGTGTAGGGGGGGGGGGGTCGTCATGTTTGAGAAGGGTGCAGAGAGCTGTGTGATGTGGGTTCACAACACCCTTTTACCACGAGCTTATATTTGATTACACCTGTTTTTTGGAGGGGGGGGGGGGTTGTCATCTTTGAGAAGAGTGCAGAGAGCTGTGTGATGTGGGTTCACAACACCCTTTTACCATCAGCTGATATATGATTACACCTGTGTGTAGGGGGGGGGGGGTTGTCATGTTTCAGAAAAGTGCAGAGAGCTGTGTGATGTGTGTTCACAACATCCTTTTACCACCAGCTGATATAAGATTACACCTGTGTGTAGGGGGGGGGGGGGGGTCGTCATGTTTGAGAAGAGTGCAGAGAGCTGTGTGATGTGGGTTCACAACACCCTTTTACCACCAGCTGAATTATGATTACACCTGTGTGTAGGGGAGGGGGGGGGCAGGGGGAAGTTGTCATGTTTGAGAAGAGTGCAGAGAGCTGTGTGATGTTGGTTCACAACACCCTTTTACCACCAGCTGATATAAGATTACACCTGTGTGTAGGGGGGGGGGGGGGGTTGTCATCTTTGAGAAGGGTGCAGAGAGCTGTGTGATGTGGGTTCACAACACCCTTTTACCACCAGCTGAATTATGATTACACCTGTGTGTAGGGGAGGGGGGGGGGGCAGGGGGAAGTTGTCATGTTTGAGAAGAGTGCAGAGAGCTGTGTGATGTGGGTTCACAACACCCTTATACCACCAGCTGAATTATGATAACACCTGTGTGTAGGGGGGGGGGGGGGCTGTCATGTTTGAGAAGAGTGCAGAGAGCTGTGTGATGTAGGTTCACAACACCCTTTTACCACCAGCTGATATAAAATTACACCTGTGTGTAGGGGGGGGGGGGGGGTCGTCATGTTTGAGAAGGGTGCAGAGAGCTGTGTGATGTGGGTTCACAACACCCTTTTACCACCAGCTGAATTATGATAACACCTGTGTGTAGGGGGGGGGGGCTGTCATGTTTGAGAAGAGTGCAGAGAGCTGTGTGATGTGGGTTCACAACACCCTTTTACCATCAGCTGATATATGATTACACCTGTGTGTAGGGGGGGGGGGGGGGGGGGTTGTCATGTTTCAGAAAAGTGCAGAGAGCTGTGTGATGTGGGTTCACAACACCCTTTTACCACCAGCTGAATTATGATAACCACCAGCTGATATTAGATTACACCTGTGTGTGGGGGGGGGGGCGGGGGGGGGGGGGTCGTCATGTTTGAGAAGAGTGCAGAGAGCTGTGTGATGTGGGTTCACAACACCCTTTTACCACCAGCTGATATAAAATTACACCTGTGTGTAGGGGGGGGGGGGGTCGTCATGTTTGAGAAGGGTGCAGAGAGCTGTGTGATGTGGGTTCACAACACCCTTTTACCACCAGCTGATATAAAATTACACCTGTGTGTAGGGGGGGGGGGGGGGTCGTCATGTTTGAGAAGGGTGCAGAGAGCTGTGTGATGTGGGTTCACAACACCCTTTTACCACCAGCTGATATAAAATTACAACTGTCGTCATGTTTGAGAAGGGTGCAGAGAGCTGTGTGATGTGGGTTCACAACACCCTTTTACCACAAGCTTATATTTGATTACACCTGTTTTTTGGAGGGGGGGGGGGGGGTTGTCATCTTTGAGAAGAGTGCAGAGAGCTGTGTGATGTGGGTTCACAACACCCTTTTACCATCAGCTGATATATGATTACACCTGTGTGTAGGGGGGGGGGGGGTTGTCATGTTTCAGAAAAGTGCAGAGAGCTGTGTGATGTGTGTTCACAACATCCTTTTACCACCAGCTGATATAAGATTACACCTGTGGGGGGGGGGGGGGGTCGTCATGTTTGAGAAGAGTGCAGAGAGCTGTGTGATGTGGGTTCACAACACCCTTTTACCACCAGCTGAATTATGATTACACCTGTGTGTAGGGGAGGGGGGGGGGGCAGGGGGAAGTTGTCATGTTTGAGAAGAGTGCAGAGAGCTGTGTGATGTTGGTTCACAACACCCTTTTACCACCAGCTGATATAAGATTACACCTGTGTGTAGGGGGGGGGGGGGGGTTGTCATCTTTGAGAAGGGTGCAGAGAGCTGTGTGATGTGGGTTCACAACACCCTTTTACCACCAGCTGAATTATGATTACACCTGTGTGTAGGGGAGGGGGGGGGGGCAGGGGGAAGTTGTCATGTTTGAGAAGAGTGCAGAGAGCTGTGTGATGTGGGTTCACAACACCCTTATACCACCAGCTGAATTATGATAACACCTGTGTGTAGGGGGGGGGGGGGGGGGGCTGTCATGTTTGAGAAGAGTGCAGAGAGCTGTGTGATGTGGGTTAACAACACCCTTTTACCACCAGCTGATATAAAATTACACCTGTGTGTAGGGGGGGGGGGGGTCGTCATGTTTGAGAAGGGTGCAGAGAGCTGTGTGATGTGGGTTCACAACACCCTTTTACCACCAGCTGAATTATGATAACACCTGTGTGTAGGGGGGGGGGGGGGCTGTCATGTTTGAGAAGAGTGCAGAGAGCTGTGTGATGTGGGTTCACAACACCCTTTTACCATCAGCAGATATATGATTACACCTGTGTGTAGGGGGGGGGGGTTGTCATGTTTCAGAAAAGTGCAGAGAGCTGTGTGATGTGGGTTCACAACACCCTTTTACCACCAGCTGAATTATGATAACCACCAGCTGATATAAGATTACACCTGTGTGTGGGGGGGGGGGGGGCGGGGGGGGGGGGGGGTCGTCATGTTTGAGAAGAGTGCAGAGAGCTGTGTGATGTGGGTTCACAACACCCTTTTACCACCAGCTGATATATGATTACACCTGTGTGTAGGGAGGGGGGGGGGGGATTGTCATCTTTGAGAAGAGTGCAGAGAGCTGTGTGATGTGGGTTCACAACACCCTTTTACCACCAGCTGATATAAGATTACACCTGTGTGTAGGGGGGGGGGGGGTTGTCATGTTTCAGAAAAGTGCAGAGAGCTGTGTGATGTGGGTTCACAACACCCTTTTACCACCAGCTGATATAAGATTACACCTGTGTGTAAGGGGGGGGGGGGTTGTCATGTTTGAGAAGAGTGCAGAGAGCTGTGTGATGTGGGTTCACAACACCCTTTTACCACCAGCTGATACAGGGAATAATTTCCAGCCAAAAATTTGCATAGCAAATCTGCTACACAAAATAATTTTTGCATAGCAGTTGGATGAACTTGTATAGCAATTTTGTTTTCATGTTATAAATTACAGTGCAAAAACAATGACGTCACAACATCTGGTCATGAATGCATAGTGCATACTTACTACATTTTATGTTATGTACATTGATTCTGGTGTAACTGTGGACTCACCTTTAGTCATCAAGTGGATATGGCCGCTTGATGTGCTACACACATCTTGCACCTAATGCAGTTTAATCTCCCAGCATTTCTTCATACTCGATCCATTCCCTTTTCTGGTCTAAATCCTTAATCCAACCTTCCACAGTAACTACACGAATTGACACCATGTTTTGAAAATGACAAAAATATCGGTCCAACAATAAATCCAGAGACGAGTCGAGTCTTAAATCCAAATAAATCCAGTAACTTTGAATCGTATCGAGGGTAAACAACAACACGTAGTATTAGCTCGCACATGAGCGCGATTGAGCCTGCCCTGGATATATAATTAGTTCACCACGTGCGTGCATTGTTGTCTGCATCGCAACAACACTCACGGCTAAAAGGTGACCGTAGACACTCATCGCCGATAGTGCGCTATGTAGGTACGTGTGTGTAGCTTCACGGTTAGAAAGTGACTGCAGTACGCTAATATCGCTCAGTGCAGGCTGCGCTGGCCTAGCCTGCTGTACATGCAATGTGTGGATTTGCGGTCTGTGTGTGAGTACAGTACATAGCTCGTGCATTGTTGATGCATGCACTGCATTGAAACAACACTCACGGTTAAATAATAATAAATAATACAATATTTATATAGCGCAAAATAAACATAAGTTTCTCTTTGCGCTGTACAAGCATAATTATAATCACATAAAATGAATCAACACAGAGAAATATACAAATCTTATACTACTAAAATGACTAACTTAACATAGTAAATAACATAATAAAGAGATAGCTAACATGGTCAAAAACAAAGAACGTAAGTCAGGATAGTTTAAACTAATTAATTAAGGCCAAAGAGGTGCGTTTTTAGTGAAGATTTGAATGTTGCAGCAGTGGGTGCCTGTCGTATGAATTTGGGGAGATTGTTCCAAAGGTTTGGTCCAGCAACTGCAAATGATCTGCCCCCATAGAATATAGTATTGGTTTTTGGTACACAAAGTAATGCTTGATTGCTTGAACGGAGGGTTCGGGGTGGGTGGTATTGTTTGAGCAAATCAGTCAGGTATGAAGGAGAAGAACTATGTTGTGCTTTAAATGTAATTAATAAGAGTTTGAATATGATGCGCTTATCTACAGGAAGCCAGTGTAGTTTCTTCAGAGTACTAGTTATACTTTGTTGGTATGGAGTGCGAGTGACCAGTCTCGCTGCAATGTTCTGTATCATCTGGATCCGGTAAATGTCAATTGCGGGAAGTCCAAACAACAAGCTGTTACAGGAGTCTAATCTGCTTGTTACAAATGCATGCACCAGAGTGAGTGCACCTTGCTTCGAGAGGAAACATCTGATTTTACTTATGCACCTGATTCCTGCCATTGCTGATTTGCAAACAGTTTTTATATGTTCTTTCAAGGTGATGTGCTGGTCAAAGACAACCCCCAAATTTCTGGCACAAGGAACAGGATTAATGTGGCAGTCACCGACATATACACTAGATAGGGTAGGATCTCGACGAAACTTGGATGTGAAATGGATAACTTCAGTTTTGGAATCATTCAAAGACAATTTGTTTTTCATTGCCCAAATCTTCACATCAGTTATGCAGGCTTTCAGCTTCTCTAACGATTCTTCACGTTCACTAGGCTTGAACACGATATACATTTGCGTGTCATCCGCATAAAGCATTACATTTACACCATGAGATGTTATGATGTCTTCCATTGGCGCTGTGTACATTGTGAAGGCAAGGGGCCCGATGACGGATCCTTGTGGAACCCCATGCTTATCATGGTAGGTCTGCGAAGAGGCATTTTTTATCATAACAACATGCGTTCTGTTTTCCAGGTATGAGGAAAACCATCGAAGAGCCCTTCCCCTGATTCCAAAGTAGGATTCCATTCTTTCAAGCAGCAGATCATGGTCAATCGTATCAAATGCTGCACTAAAATCTAGCAGCACCAGTACCGCATCCTGCCGAGCATCTAGAGCCATCAGGAGGTCATTTTGGACCCTGAGAAGCGCTGTCTCAACACTAACCGTAGACACTCATCGCCTAAAGCGTGCTATGTTTACATTGTGTAGCTGCACGGTTAAAAAGTGACTGTAGTACGCTTAGCGCTCAGTGCTGGCCAGCCTGGCCTAGCCAAGCCTGCCTGGGATATATGGATCGGATATCGGAGCGTCGAGGGTGTATGTAGTTTGTGGATTGGCGGTCTGTGTATATGAATGTACGTTTCGCTTGCATCGCAGCGATTGCGATTCATGAAAAAATATGCGTCGCAAATGGCTGAAAATACATCGCGAATTGCGATGCGATACCGGGAAAATTATTCCCTGTGATATGAGATTACACCTGTGTGTAGGGGGGGGGGGGGTGGGGTGGGAAGGCAGGGGGAGGTTGTCATCTTTGAGAAGAGTGCAGAGAGCTGTGTGATGTGGGTTCACAACATCCTTTTACCACCAGCTGAAATATGATTACACCTGTGTGTAGGGGGGGGGGGGGGGGAGGCAGGTGGAGGTTGTCATGTTTGAGAAGAGTGCAGAGAGCTGTGTGATGGTGGTTCACAACACCCTTTTACCACCAGCTGAAATATGATTACACCTGTGTGTAGGGGGGGGGGGGCAAGGGGAGGTTGTCATGTTTGAGAAGAGTGCAGAGAGCTGTGTGATGTGGGTGCACAACAACCTTTTACCACCAGCTGATAGATAATTACACCTGATTGTAGGGGGGGAGGCAGGGGGAGGTTGTCATGTTTAAGAAGAGTGCAGAGAGCTGTGTGATGTGGGTTCACAACACCCTTTTACCACCAGCTGATATATGATTACACCTGTGTGTAGGGGGATTGGGGGGGGGGGGGGTGGGGAGGCAGGGGGAGGTTCTCATGTTTGAGAAGAGTGCAGAGAGCTGTGTGATGTGGGTTCACAACACCCTTTTACCACCAGCTGATATATGATAACACCTGTGTGTAGGGGGGGGGGGGGGGGGGTTGTCATGTTTGAGAAGAGTGCAGAGAGCTGTGTGATGTGGGTTCACAACATCCTTTTACCACCAGCTGATATAAGATTACACCTGTGTGTCGGGGGGGGGGGTTATGTTTGAGAAGGGTGCAGAGAGCTGTGTGATGTGGGTTCATAACATCCTTTTACCACCAGCTGATATAAGATTACACCTGTGTGTAGGGGGGGGGGGGGTCGTCATGTTTGAGAAGAGTGCAGAGAGCTGTGTGATGTGGGTTCACAACACCCTTTTACCACCAGCTGATATAAGATTACACCTGTGTGTAGGGGGGCGGGGGGGTGGGGTGGGAAGGCAGGGGGAGGTTGTCATCTTTGAGAAGAGTGCAGAGAGCTGTGTGATGTGGGTTCACAACACCCTTTAACCACCAGCTGATATATGATTACACCTGTTTGTAGTGGGGGGGGGGGGGCAGGGGGAGGTTGTCATGTTTGAGAAGAGTGCTGAGAGCTGTGTGATGTGGGTGCACGTACATCCTTTTACTATTGTAATTGTAGTCCAGCAATCAAGCAAATAAATGATTTAATCGGAATCGCATGAATGGTAAATGGGAATATTACAAGTAGTTACATTGAATGGTAATGGATGAGAATAAACATGAATAAGTCAATTCAATCTAATTCAAGGTTTTTAAAAAAATATCTTCGCACCCTTGAAAGGCTGAATTGCGATACAATTCACAGATGCGATAAATGCGATGGACATATGATGAATAAATGAAATGAATAAATAGAGCTTACGACAATGGAAATGGTGCAGAAAGTCCAATAAAGATGAAGAGAGTTGAGAATGAAGTAAGGGGCTTACGCAATGATGGTGCGTAGGCTTGAGGAAAATGATGAAAATAAAGTCAGTGCCGAAGCAAAGCAGTAATTCGCTCGGTTGTCATGTTTGAGAAGAGTGCAGAGAGCTGTGTGATGTGGGTTCACAACACCCTTTTACCACCAGCTGATAGATATTTACACCTGATTGTAGGGGGGGGGGGGAGGCAGGGGGAGGTTGTCATGTTTAAGAAGAATGCAGAGAGCTGTGTGAATTTGGTGCACGTACATCCTTTTACCACCAGCTGATATTAGATAACACCTGATGGGAGGGGGGGGGGGTTGTCATGTTTGAGAAGAGTGCAGAGAGTTGTGTGATGTGGGTGCACAACACCCTTTTACCACCAGCTGATATATGATTACCCCTGTGTGTAGGGGGGGGGGGATGGTCGTCATGTTTGAGAAGGGTGCAGAGAGCTGTGTGATGTGGGTGCACAACACCCTTTTACCACCAGCTGATATATGATTACACCTTTGTGTAGGGGGAGAGGGGAGGCAGGGGGAGGTTCTCATGTTTGAGAAGAGTGCAGAGAGCTGTGTGATGTGGGTTCACAACACCCTTTTACCACCAGCTGATATATGATTACACCTATTTGTAGAGGGGGGGGGGGGGGCAGGGGGAGGTTGTCATGTTTGAGAAGAATGCAGAGAGCTGTGTGATGTGGGTGGACGTACATCCTTTTACCACCAGCTGATATTAGATAACACCTGATGGGAGGGGGGGGGGGGGGGGTTGTCATGTTTGAGAAGAGTGCAGAGAGTTGTGTGATGTGGGTGCAAGTACATCCTTTTACCTCCAGCTGATATTAGATTACTCCTGTGTTTAGGGGGGGGGGGGTGGTTATGTTTTAAAAGAGTGCAGAGAGCTGTGTGATGTGGGTGCATGTACATCTTTTTACCACCAGCTGATTTAAGATAATTATGATGATGATAATGATGATGATAATGACGATGATAATGATGATGATAATGACGATGATAATGATGATGATAATGATGATGATAATGTTAATGATAATGATGATGATAAGTTGATGATAATGATGTGATCACGATGATAATGACGATGATAATGATGATGATAATGATGTGATCACGATGATAATGATGATGATAATGATGATGATAATGATGATGATAATGATGATGATAATGTTGATGATAATGATGTGATCATGATGATAATGATGATAATGATGATGATAATGATGATGATAATGATGATAATGTTGATGATAATGATGTGATCACGATGATAATGACGATGATAATGATGATGATAATGACGATGATAATGATGATGATAATGATGTGATCACGATGATAATGATGATAATGATGATGATAATGATGATGATAATGTTGATGATAATGATGTGATCACGATGATAATGATGATAATAATGATGATGATAATGATGATGATAATGATGATGATAATGACGATGATAATGATGATGAAAATGACGATGATAATGATGATGATAATGATGATGATAATGTTGATGATAATGATGATGATAAAAGTTGATGATAATGATGTGATCACGATGATAATGACGATGATAATGATGATGATAATGATGTGATCACGATGATAATGATGATGATAATGATGATGATAATGATGATGATAATGATGATGATAATGTTGATGATAATGATGTGATCACAATAATGATGATGATAATGACGATGATAATGATGATGATAATGATGTGATCACGATGATAATGATGATGATAATGATGATAATGATGATGATAATGTTGATGATAATGATGTGATCACGATGATAATGATGATAATAATGAAGATGATAATGATGATGATAATGAAGATGATAATGATGATGATGATGATGACGATGATGATGATAATGATAATGATAATGATGATGATAATGATGTGATCACGATGATAATGATGATGATAATGATGTGATCACGATGATAATGATGATGATAATTATGTGATCACGATAATGACAATGATGTGATCACGATGATAATGATGATGATAATGATGATAATGATGATGATAATGTTGATGATAATGATGTGATCACAATAATGATGATGATAATGACGATGATAATGATGATGATAATGATGTGATCACGATGATAATGATGATGATAATGATGATAATGATGATGATAATGTTGATGATAATGATGTGATCACGATGATAATGATGATAATAATGAAGATGATAATGATGATGATAATGAAGATGATAATGATGATGATGATGATAATAATGAAGATGATAATGATGATGATAATGAAGATGATAATGATGATGATAATGTTGATGATAATGATGTGATCACGATGATAATGATGATAATAATGAAGATGATAATGATGATGATAATGAAGATGATAATGATGATGATGATGACGATGATGATGATAATGATAATGATAATGATGATGATCACGATGATAATGATGATGATAATGATGATAATGATGATGATAATGTTGATGATAATGATGTGATCACGATGATAATGATGATAATAATGAAGATGATAATGATGATGATAATGAAGATGATAATGATGTTGATGATGATAATGATAATGATAATGATGATGATAATGATGTGATCACGATGATAATGATGATGATAATGATGATGATAATGATGTGATAATGATGATAATTATGTGATCACGATAATGACGATGATGATGATAATGATGTGATCACGATGATAATGATGATGATAATGATGATGATAATGATGATAATGTTGATGATAATGATGTGATCACAATAATGATGATGATAATGACGATGATAATGATGATGATAATGATGTGATCACGATGATAATGATGATGATAATGTTGATGGTAATGATGTGATCACGATGATAATGATGATAATAATGAAGATGATAATGATGATGATAATGAAGATGATAATGATGATGATGATGACGATGATGATGATAATGATAATGATAATGCTGATGATAATGATGTGATCACGATGATAATGATGATGATAATGATGATGATAATGATGATGATAATGTTGATGATAATGATGTGATCACGATGATAATGACGATGATAATGATGATGATAATGACGATGATAATGATGATGATAATGATGTGATCACGATGATAATGATGATGATAATGATGATGATAATGTTGATGATAATGATGTGATCACGATGATAATGATGATAATAATGATGATGATAATGATGATGATAATGACGATGATAATGATGATGATAATGACGATGATAATGATGATGATAATGATGATGATAATGTTGATGATAATGATGATGATAAGTTGATGATAATGATGTGATCACGATGATAATGACGATGATAATGATGATGATAATGATGTGATCACGATGATAATGATGATGATAATGATGATGATAATGATGATGATAATGATGATGATAATGTTGATGATAATGATGTGATCATGATGATAATGATGAGAATGATGATGATAATGATGATGATAATGATGATAATGTTGATGATAATGATGTGATCACGATGATAATGACGATGATAATGATGATGATAATGACGATAATGATGATGATAATGATGTGATCACGATGATAATGATGATAATGATGATGATAATGTTGATGATAATGATGTGATCACGATGATAATGATAATAATAATGATGATGATAATGATGATGATAATGATGATGATAATGACGATGATAATGATGATGATAATGACGATGATAATGACGATGAAAATGACGATGATAATGATGATGATAATGATGATAATGTTGATGATAATGATGATAATGTTGATGATAATGATGTGATCACGATGATAATGACGATGATAATGATGATAATGATGTGATCACGATGATAATGATGATGATAATGATGATGATAATGATGATGATAATGTTGATGATAATGATGTGATCACGATGATAATGATGATAATAATGATGATGATAATGATGATGATGATAATGATGATGATAATGATGTTGATAATAATGATGATAATGACGATGATAATGATGATGATAATGTTGTGATCACGATGATAATGATGATGATAATGATGACGATAATGATGATTATTATTATCAATATTATTATTTGTTATCATTATTATTATTGATATTGATGTTGTTTATTATCATTATTATTAATATTATTATTATTCCCTTTTTACCAAACATATATTTATCACAAATTTGCAGTTGTCATTTACCTTTTCCCATATGTTTCTACATATCTTTCATTTTTTTGATGTAGAGGACGCTTTTGATATCCTTAATTTCTGTTTATTAGTGTGCAACTTTCGGCTTTTCCGAGCTATGAATTCTTATTCTATGAGCTTTTATCTCCTCTCAGACAAAAACTTGGGTAGTTACCCGAGGTGGGTCACAAAAACAAAGAAATAGGGAGATATCCACTACTCGGCCCATGGTCTAATTTTGTTCATATGCTAATTGATAGGTATTCAAGTAAATAGTCATTAGGGGGGGGGGGGGGGGTTGTCATGTTTGAGAAGAGTGCAGAGAGCTGTGTTTTGTGGGTGCACTTAAAAACCTTTTATCACCAGCTGATATAAGATTACACTTATGTGTAGGGGGTGGGGGGGGGGGGTGTTGTCATGTTTGAGAAGAGTGCAGAGAGCTGTGTGATGTGGGTGCACGTCCACCTTTTTAAGACCAGCTGATATATAATTGTATCCTCAGGCAGTATGCGTTATGCCGCCGCGTCATATTCTTTTGTGCTTTATATTCTTTTGTGCGTTCTTACTGCCACATTCCTTGACAGATTTCTTTCAAATTTTGTATGGAGGTGTATCTTGGTATAATCTACACACCCATATCTTTTGCTGATGCTGCCCCTAGTGTTCTGTCTTCTATAGGGTAAAAGGCCGTCCTTTTGTGCGCTCCAACTGCCACATTTCTTGACAGATTTCTTTCAAATTTTCTACAGAGATGCATTATACTCTAATCTACACACTTATTGTTTTGGTAATGCTGCTCCTTGTCATGGCAATAGCCTGAGCCACTAGTGGCGACCTCTCTACGTCATCCTTTTGTTTCAGGGAGGGGAGAGGGGATCTTTGTCCCTCCTTCGAACATAAGGATGACACAAAATCACTGCCACTGTCGGGGGATACATATTGCATTGCTCGGCAATACAGATTGCGATATTTCTAGTTTCTTAAGGAAAAGAGGTGCATTCTCTTGCCACTGTTGCATCTATCAGCTGAAACTAATGACAGTGTGTAAACACATCCACCAGTGAAGGTGCTTATTCTCTTATACAAGATGTATGATGAGGCCTTCCCACTAGCACATCTTTGATGAATCTCTTTCTATTTCCATTCACAGGAGTACATGCCCCTTCCTCCTGCAGCTGAAAGTGAGGACAGTGAGAACACACCAGCTAGTGAAGGTCCTTCCCACTATCACATCTTTGATGAATCTCTTTCTATTTCCATTCACAGGAGTACATGCCCCTGCCTCCAGCTGCTGAAAGTGAGGACAGTGAGAACACACCAGCCAGTGAAGGTCCTCAGCTCCAGTTCTCGTATGTAGAATGTTTGATGTATACATTCCATCAGCTTGCCAGGAAGCATCCTGAATACCTGACCAGTGAGGAGGACACCGTCCCTGAGAGGCTCAAGGACTTCAGGCTGAGGTAAGTCTCTCAATCTCTTTCTTTCTTCTCATCGTCTGCCCACATAAAGGCCTCCTGTACTGTCAACACCAGCAATAGCATTTTTGCGGGCAGCCGGTGATGATCTTAATAGTATTATGTATTTGACTTTACCTGGGCCTTCATTTAATGGGTGTACTACTCCACCTGGGTTTCCTCCTACTTTTATACCGATCTTCTTCTTATGGAGTCACTACACAAGTCCCGTTCAGTGATCCACACAGGTTTTGGCACGGCAGTTCACGGGTTCCAGGTCATCTTGGGTGCATGGCTCTGGCAGGAGTGGGCAGACTAGCAGGTGTTCCATTGTCTGTTCCTGGCCGCATTCACATGCTGTTTGTTCGTCTCCTAGACCCCACCTCTGCATTAAGACTCTGCATCGTCCGTAGCCAGTGCTTAGGTGGTTGAGGCTAAGCCAGGTAGGCCAAGTAGGCCAAGTCTCACTGGAGCCGGTTGCGAAGGATTCCTTTGGGCTGAGGGAGAGTTTATGTGGAATGGTCTGGAGGTGGTTAGACCACAAAGTCATCCTTTGGTTGCGAGGGCTGGTATTAAGGGGCTCTACAGAGTGCAGAAAGCTTTGTCTGGATTTGAGCCGCTTGCCCACTGGCTGTTGTTCGAAGAGTGGGTGGAGTGGATTGTTTTCTTGTTTGTCCTTTTCTTTCTGGGACAAGACCAACCTTCTGAAGTGTGGAGGGGCAATACCGCAGAGCAGGTAGATGTCTTCTACTTTAGTTGGCCTAAGGCAGCCAGTGATCGCTCTGCACGATTGAATTTAGAGCTGGGTCGATCTTGGGTGCATGGGCCGACCTACTCCATACTGGTGATGCATACTCCGTAGCAGAGAGGCAAAGCGCAAGGGCTGTCGTCCGGATTGTTCTGGCATCAGTCCCCCAGTTGGTGTTGGCTAGCTTCTTGAGGATGCTGTTGCGGGTTCCAACTTTTTCCTTTGTGTTGGCAATGTGGTTCTTGTAGGTAAGGGAACGATCCAGTGTGACGCCTATAGGTAGACTGGGTTGGGAGTGTCCTTCAGCCTTTTCCCATACCAGCCGATCCTTAGTTGGTGGTTGGCATCCCTGTTCTTGATACCGATAATGCAGTGGGTACTTTACGTATGAAGGTGACAACTTTCCTACACACCAGGCTTCCATTTAACATTGACATTTGCTCTATGTATTCACCTGGAAATAGTAATACAACAACAAATAAATTCATTCTTCTATTTGATAATGTTATTTCTCTAGGTTGCAGTACTTTGCTAGGGGTGTACAGCTTTACAAGAGGCAGCTTCGTCTAGCGCTCGAGGGCAAGGTCGGAGATCAGCTGAAGACAGATGAAAACAAGCTCAAGGTTGTCGCTCTCAGGATCACATCAAACATTGACTTACTCACAAAGGTAGGACCTATAACTTGGAATTGAATCATTACTACAGTCATTATGCCTCCGCCATACGTAGCGGGTACTAGAGGAATGATGTCTTCGCGTTGTCCGTCTGTCCGTGCGTATTTATTCTTGTGAACGCGATAATTTAAGAACGAATCAAGGTATCATATTTAAACTTAAAATATAAGGTTAACGGTTCCTCCGCTGTGCAACATCCCCATTATTTATTTTAGTTAATATCAATCAGATTTTATCATTAAAGCAATATGGGGCATTGAAAAAATACATAAAAAGGCCTAAAATAATAACTTGTTGGATAGCCCTTTGCGACCAACCCAAAAATCTGAAAATCTCCTTTTTTTTTTTTTTTACCATTTTTTGATTTTTTTAAATTAATGAATACCAAAATATGTATTATGTTTGTTTAAATGAGATATGAATGAATAAAATCTAATTCTTCCCAAATTCTCACTGGTCTTCAAAGTTCTGCCCTAGTTTCAAAATCCTACTAGCTTAAACGTGCACGTAGGTAGACCCCGGCCTCGTGTACGTGTTTATCAGAGATGCCAACCAGTACGGATTTCCCGTAATTGGTACGGAAATTAACGACCATTACGGCAGTACGGAATGTTGTCTAAAAATTACGGATTACAAAAAAAAAAAAAAAAAAAAAAAATTCTTTTTTTTTTTTTTTTTTTTTTTTTTGCGCATAGGGATCTATCGTAGCAAGTGCTGTGCATTATGGTGGCCATCCATGAGAAAGATGGAAAAGTATCAAGTATTCTCTTAATAGAAGCCAATTTTTCATTGAAAACTTATGTGTTGTGATGAACTGAAAGTCAATATTTAGCAACTTTGTGGGAGTAAAATCACAAAAAATTTCAGATAATCATGCGCGCATGCGTCCGCCTGCCATTCTTTTTAGATTCATGACGCCGCATAGGAAATTACTGATTTATTCCCCAAATTACTGATTTTGAGCCTTATGATTACTGATTTTCTGTTCTGGAGGTTGGCATCTCTGGTTTATACGCCCGTTTATACCATGCACTGCACCAGCTAGAAACCAAGGAGATTTGGGCCACGGTCGCTGTTTAGAGTTTTCTACCGAAAGGGTCACAACATTTTTATATTCATGACACATTTTGAAGGCACTAAAAACATTAAAAACTGAAAAATATCGGCCAAAAGAGGGCGGGAAAAAAAAGTTTAAAAAAAAAAAAATTCAGACCGACCGACAGACCCATGTTTTGGCACCCAAAGGGCAATGCAACAAGTTTTTATTTTAGGCCTTACTAGAAGCACTATCACAAAATCTCCTCTAGCACCATCTCAGGTCAGCTTTAGCAGTATGGTCCCAAACCTCGCTGCTTCCCTAGGTGCGCTGTTGGTTTTCGCATCAGGTTCTCTGTCTGCGAGGGCAAGTTGACCACGAGATGGTGCAATATGCTAGGGCAGAAAGTTCATCAAATCAGTACCGCTTGAAAGCAAAGCAAACAAACAAACAGTCCAAGTGATCATGCCTTTATGATATCCAAATTGTTGTGCATTGTGTGTGTAAGTCATGACGATGATCTCATTTAAGGGATATTAACCTATCATATAAAGATGACTTACATGTAGATTGAAGCAGAGATTATTACTTTTGGACTTTGAGACAAATCATACGAAGAAGTTATGAAGGAAGATGAAGATTAAAAGTAGATTCTACCTTTGCAAGAACATATCCATACATGTAGGTCTCAGGGCTTAAATTAATCCAAGGCCACCAAGGCCATGGCCGTGGATGCCCCTTTGATTGGCCTCAATGCCCCTCTCATTGGCCTCGGAGATTTTGTGTGCCCTTTCCAATTCTTCCTATTTGTGCTGTAATATAGTGTGCCCTACTGAAAAGTGGCCTTGCCCTAAAAATATTGAAATTTAAGGCCTGAGGTCTGCCAAAGAGAGATAGAAAAAGAGTGCTCTTTAGTAAATTCAGCTAAAAGTTATTTATAGTTGTGAATTGCAAGAACTGATTTATGATGCAAGTAAACAAAATTGTTGGTAATTTAAACCAGTATTTCTTCATTCTCTGTATTTGTTGTTTTCTTTGACTCAGGATCTGTTCCACAACCCTCCCTCGTATAAGAGTACAGTCATACTGTCATGGAGACCCGTAACTAAGCAACCATCTTCACCTAAAGAACAACCAGGGTAGGTATCATGGAGAAACACAGAACATACAAATATGTTATCCATAACTCCTTAATGAAAATATATAATGTACTGGTAATTTATGGATCTTCAATCAGTTTTTTCTAAAATGTCAAAGTTGTACTTTTTACCTTCTTTTCTCGATATGTCAGTTAGGCCTTCTCATCCTCAGCATTGTCTCATCTCTCTCGCTATCTCTCTCTTTCTCTCTCACCATTTTTCTCCCTTTGTCTTGCTCTCTCTCATAGTTTTCTTGGATCTCCTTTGCTGTCTGTTTTTTCCCTCCCTACCTTTCGCTCTTCTTTACTTCCCTCCAGCCCTTTTGTTCTCTCTTCTCTCTAATTTTGAACAAAGTTTTCATATATGATTTTGGAATAGATTTAAGCTGTTGTTGCCTGTTTAGCGAACTTTATTAATTTATATGTAGGTGTATATCTGATTTATTTAGAAAATTCAATCACTGTGTGTTATCTCATAATACGATTTGCTGGATAATTTTACTGTAGTTTGTTTATGTTTGTATAATTATTTATGTCTTTAGGCAATGTACAAAATTCTTCAATTCAACCGTCTTGCAAATGAATTTTCCATAAAACCATTACCAATATGTAAACAGCACATCATAAAATATCAGTCTATTATATGTACAGTGCTGTTCTTATCATCATAATTGTCATTTTTCACTCAGTTAAAGTCTTAATTATTCATACCTAGCTAAATTTGATGTTTTTGTGTCTTTTGTAACTCCAGAATGAAAGGTGGGTTATTTGAATGTGGGCCTTTGTTGAATACTTTTAGATGAAAGCTTGACCATGTCACATTCTCAAGAAACATAAATCGAGACACATCAAATGCTCACGTACCTAAACAATTACAAAACTTGGTGAGTGTATAAATAATTTAGTTGTTAACTGTATGTAAACAGCACCTTCACCTAAAGAACAACAAGGGTAGGTGGTATCGAGAAAGTAAGCAATATGCAAACAGCAATTGATTTATTTCTTAAGAAAATGTTCCACAGTTTCTGGAAGGGTTTCGCTGGTTTCCCTCTTCAATTTTCATCGGACACAGAGGAGCAATGCCACACCCATCGCATTTCTTGATTGTCTTATTTTCCTTGCTCTGAATCGACTCTAATCATCCATAAGAACAAGTACACCTTATAGAGTAGACTTGCGGGTGCACCATGTGAGAGAGAGGGAGGATTGAGGAGTCCTGAAAAGTAATCAGTAATCTTTCTTGAGGGTGTGTAGTCCTGAAAAGGACTGTTGGTTATCTTGGTTATCCAACAGTCCTTTTCAGGACTACACACCCTCAAGAAAGATTACCGAGAATCCTTTCCAGGACTCCGCAATCCTCTCTCTCTCTCTCTCTCATGGTGCATCCGCAAGCCTACTGTATATCTACATCACCATGCAAGTCGATACTTACAAGCAGCAAGTACACCCTAATTACATGTATGATGTGATTAGTAATGTGCTCTTTGCGTTCCTCCTTCCTTTAACATCAGACAAAAGAGGAGCAACATCACCCCCATCTCGTTCCCCGAGGGAGTTGCCCCAGCCAAGAAGAAGAGCCAGAATAGGGGTGGTGGAGGGGGGCAGAAGAGGAGTAACAGGGGCATGTATGCACCCCCTGGTGGCAAGTACAGTCAGAAGGCAGGATCAGCTCCTGGAGGTGGTGATGCTAACTATGGAGATAACTACGGTGAGTCACGTGTACTTTTATGCATAACAAAATAGCATATATATGGGACTGTAGCAGATTTGGTACCAACAGCAAATCAAGTATGTGGAACTGTAGATAAACGTTTGTGACTTTGGGGAAATACAAAAGAACGTTTACGTAATGAAAAAGAAATAGTCAAATTAAAATGTGAATGTATCTGTGAGGGGGAGGGGAATATAGAGAAAGGGAAGACAAGTGAGAATGAAAACCTTTGTCAAATGGATGAATATTTGGTTCCTCTTTTTATGTGCCCCTACATTTTTATGATTTTTAAGGTTAGAGAGTTATGAATATGCACCCTAATATTTTTCATATACTTTTAAAGATCTTGATAATCACCAAGTTGCCAGTTGATCACAACTTTTAAAAAGTCATTTCTTTTCTTACCCTTTCACACATCATTCCTGAATAATCCCTTGTCCCTCCTTTTCTCACTTTGATTTAAAACCAAATTATGCCAGGTTATGTCCCTTTTAAAGAATGTTCAAGTGTACCTTAGCTGCACAGAGTCAGCTGGTTATGTATTCACCATGCACATAGAGTACCGAAGCTGTGATGTCATAAAAATCTATTTTTAGAATTTCTCAATTTTTTCTTCATTTTCTGAAAGAGCATAAAAAATAATGTCCAAATGTCGAAAACCAATTGAATATGTTAAGAATTGGCTGAGATATGACCATCCAAATAAATATATGTCCTATGGGAACTCAGTGTTATATTGCTCTGGCTCCTAATGGTTAGGAAGTAAGGAAAGTGGTACATTGTAGTAGTAGAATGGTTTTATTAGAACTTTCTGATTTAGATTTTGGCTGTTTTTCTTTTGTTAACTAGGAGGCATGCAGGGCTACCAGAACCAGCAGGGGCGGGGAGGCTACGGACGCACCAGAGGACGAGGGAGGGGCCGATACTACTAGGAGAATAACCTCATAGGAGGCTAGATGTATATACACTGAACTCTAGTATGTACAGTCAAACCTGCTTTAGTGACCACCTGTCTACAAAGACCACCTGTCTACAAGGACCACATTTTTAGTTTCCCTTGAAAATTGTTTTTAATTGAAACCTGTCCTAAAGGAACCTGTCTTCAAAGACCACTTTTAGTGTTTCCCTTGGGTGGTCGCTATAGACAGGTTTGACTGTAGTTAGATCACCATTCAGATGAATCTCTTCTGTATTTTAAAGCTACTCATGGATGTTGATAGGCTGGGCTCCACACTGAGATCCCTGGCTCGAGGGTCATCCACAGCAAACTATTAGGGACTTTTAGATTTGCACGACGGAGAACGTGGACTGCCCTTTTAAGGCAATGTGACGTCCTTTTAAGGCACTGGCAGTGACGTCACATTGCCTTAAAAGGGCAGTCCATGTTCTCCGTTGTGCAAATCTAAAAGTCCCTACTATGAGTGCATGCACCCCTCTTCATTTAGTGACATGTGACTGTAGATAAAGTATTGGATCCATCTAGTATACCAGAGCCTTGTTGGTATCGGGCCCTGCTATAGGTCTATTCTTAGAGCCAGGGGAATACCCCAGTTTTTGTGATGGTATGACATCATTTGCAGACTTCATCTTATGTTATTAATCAGAGATGAGCCAGTGATGCATGCATTTATCACATCTGTCGTTTTACAATCGCCACATCTACTGCAGTTCATTAGTCGTACTCAATTTTTGAATTGGTCACTACTGTAGGGATGTCAGCCATGGCGGTTGAAAAGGTCGTCCATGTGTTCAACATTTCTTGCAAAGCACTAATTACTGATCTTTATAGGAGTTTGGAAACATGAATGCCAATCTACTTCCTGTATTCACATGTGTTCAAGAGTATAGAAATGGGATGATTTTTCAATGTTATTAGAATCATTAATGTTTAGACAGAGTGGCTGTGTATAAGCACACACATGCTTGAGGTACAAGTATTCTAAAACACCCCTGGTACTCTCTCTCTCTCTCCCTCTCTCTCTCCCTCTCTCTCTCTCTTATACCCCTCTTTCAACTTGGTGTGCCATTATTGTAGTCTTGTAGCTGTGATCCGATTGAAAATCTTCTGATCCTCTTTGTATTTCTCCACAACTTCATAGGGGAACCCAACTTTGATAACAAACTACTATAGAAGAACCAGAAAAGCAGAGAAACAGAATGGTGAAGTTTTAAATGAAATAATCTTGCAATGTTTACTATGTAAAATGCAAAAAATGACAAAGAGGGAAGTATTTTGTTATTTTGTTATTTAAATGATAGAATGTTAAACTACACTGTAATTTGTTATCAGCACTTTTGTAGGGATTTCAAATCTTGTTGTAGTTTTTTATCAGTGTCTCCTCTCTATTCTTGAAATATAGGTTACTGATTCTCACACCACATGGTAACCCCATATTAAAAATAACTACACCTGTAACTAGAGGCATGCTTTTACATATGTGTTGGCCCTACTATTTTTTTTTTCTTCATGAAATGTTGCATAATCGTGTAAGGTATTAATTAATCTACTTCAGAAGAAAATACTGGCAAGATATGGGAGAGGTGGCCTTTGGTTGGGTGAAAAGAGAACTTTCACAATTCTCCCCACCCCCCCCCCCCCCTCAAAAGAAAAATAGTAGGGCTTTTAATCCTGAATATAGCTACAGTTACTGTTATATGAAATGTGGAGCCAGGCTGTTGGAAGAGTATGGGTATATATTGCTATTTATAAATGTTTGAGACAATTCTAAGTGTTTTTTGTTGTTCTTGTTTACATTTTATTAAGAAAGATTACTTATAAATGAAGAGAAGAATCAGACTAAGTTTTTCTCCCTTTTTTAAATTTTACTTTCTAGCTGCAGTATCTTGAGGCACTTCACCATGTCATGTCTGAAAAGGGCAGATAATCATTTAATCGGAAGTAAATTTTTAGCGACATGAACCTCTTGAATTTTAAGAGCATATATTTTCATGGATGCGTAAGTCTGGTGGTTTGAAAGTGTAGCACTCTTTTTTACGGACAGACATGTGATATTTACTATGCTTCTATAATTTTATATTGCCACTGTTTTCTATTGTTTTTTATTTTGGAGGTGGTTTGCTTTGTCATGTCTGATCAAGGCTTTTTTAAATTGCAAGAACCTTTGATAATGTGACGTGAGTAGTATTTGCTGAAGAAAGACCAAATTAATGTTTTATTAGAAATGTACTCCATTCTCACCGTGTCATGGTAAATTATGATAAGGGGAGGGCAAAAACAGTGTCTCTAAATCAGATTATTTATAAATGTCTTATTAGTGTATTAATCAAAATGAGGAATCGTTTTTACAATATTGCTGTAGGTGACCATGCCAATAATGTGAAAAAAAAATCATACAATAAATACATTCTGCTTGTACAAATGTTTTTAAATATAATTTGCCCTTTTTGTTTTGTTTGTTCTATTGTTTGTTTTCTTTTTGTATAAATGTATACTGAAGAAAGGGTTATGGTTGTGAGTGGGTTTGAAAGGGTGAGGGTTGTGAGTGGGTTTGAAAGGGTTAGGGTTGTGAGTGGGTTTGAAAGTGTGAGGGTTGTGAGTTGGTTTGAAAGGGTTAGGGATGTGAGTGGGTTTGAAAGGGTTAGGGTTGTGAGTGGGTTTGAAAGGGTTAGGGTTGTGAGTGGGTTTGAAAGGGTTAGGGTTGTGACTGGGTTTGAAAGGGTTAGGGTTGTGAGTGGGTTTGAAAGGGTTAGGGTTGTGAGTGGGTTTGAAAGGGTTAGGGTTGTGAGTGGGTTTGAAAGGGTTAGGGTTGTGAGTGGGTTTGAAAGGGTTAGGGTTGTGAGTGGGTTTGAAAGGGTTAGGGTTGTGAGTGGGTTTGAAAGGGTTAGGGGTGTGAGTGAGTTTGAAAGGGTTAGGGTTGTGAGTGGGTTTGAAAGGGTTAGGATTGTGAGTGGGTTTGAAATGGTTAGGGTTGTGAGTGGGTTTGAAAGTGTGAGGGTTGTGAGTGGGTTTGAAAGGGTTAGGATGTGAGTGGGTTTGAAATGGTTAGGGTTGTGAGTGGGTTTGAAAGGGTTAGGGTTGTGCGTGGGTTTGAAAGGGTTAGGATTGTGACTGGGTTTGAAAGGGTTAGGGATGTGACTGGGTTTGAAAGGGTTAGGGTTGTGAGTGGGTTTGAAAGTGTGAGGGTTGTGAGTTGGTTTGAAAGGGTTAGGGATGTGAGTGGGTTTGAAAGGGTTAGGGTTGTGAGTGGGTTTGAAAGGGTTAGGGTTGTGACTGGGTTTGAAAGGGTTAGGGTTGTGACTGGGTTTGAAAGGGTTAGGGTTGTGAGTGGGTTTGAAAGGGTTAGGGTTGTGAGTGGGTTTGAAAGGGTTAGGGTTGTGAGTGGGTTTGAAAGGGTTAGGGTTGTGAGTGGGTTTGAAAGGGTTAGGGTTGTGAGTGGGTTTGAAAGGGTTAGGGTTGTGAGTGGGTTTGAAAGGGTTAGGGGTGTGAGTGAGTTTGAAAGGGTTAGGGTTGTGAGTGGGTTTGAAAGGGTTAGGATTGTGAGTGGGTTTGAAATGGTTAGGGTTGTGAGTGGGTTTGAAAGTGTGAGGGTTGTGAGTGGGTTTGAAAGGGTTAGGATGTGAGTGGGTTTGAAATGGTTAGGGTTGTGAGTGGGTTTGAAAGGGTTAGGGTTGTGCGTGGGTTTGAAAGGGTTAGGATTGTGACTGGGTTTGAAAGGGTTAGGGATGTGACTGGGTTTGAAAGGGTTAGGGTTGTGAGTGGGTTTGAAAGGGTTAGGGTTGTGAGTGGGTTTGAAAGGGTTAGGGTTGTGCGTGGGTTTGAAAGGGTTAGGATTGTGACTGGGTTTGAAAGGGTTAGGGTTGTGAGTGGGTTTGAAAGGGTTAAGGATGTGAGTGGGTTTGAAAGGGTTAGGGTTGTGAGTGGGTTTGAAAGGGTGAGGGTTGTGAGTGGGTTTGAAAGTGTGAGGGTTGTGAGTGGGTTTGAAAGGGTTAGGGTTGTGAGTGGGTTTGAAAGGGTTAGGGTTGTGAGTGGGTTTGAAAGGGTTAGGGATGTGAGTGGGTTTGAAAGGGTTAGGGATGTGAGTGGGTTTGAAATGGTTCGGGTTGTGAGTGGGTTTGAAAGTGTGAGGGTTGTGAGTGGGTTTGAAAGTGTGAGGGTTGTGAGTGGGTTTGAAAGGGTTAGGGTTGTGAGTGGGTTTGAAAGGGTTAGGGTTGTGAGTGGGTTTGAAAGGGTTAGGATGTGAGTGGGTTTGAAAGGGTTAGGGATGTGAGTGGGTTTGAAATGGTTCGGGTTGTGAGTGGGTTTGAAAGGGTTAGGGTTGTGAGTGGGTTTGAAATGGTTCGGGTTGGGAGTGGGTTTGAAAGTGTGAGGGTTGTGAGTGGGTTTGAAAGGGTTAGGGTTGTGTGTGGGTTTGAAAGGGTTAGGGGTGTGAGTGGGTTTGAAAGTGTGAGGGTTGTGAGTGGGTTTGAAAGGGTTAGGATTGTGAGTGGGTTTGAAATGGTTAGGGTTGTGAGTGGGTTTGAAAGTGTGAGGGTTGTGAGTGGGTTTGAAAGGGTTAGGGTTGTGTGTGGGTTTGAAAGGGTTAGGGGTGTGAGTGGGTTTGAAAGTGTGAGGGTTGTGAGTGGGTTTGAAAGGGTTAGGGTTGTGAGTGGGTTTGAAAGGGTTAGGGTTGTGTGTGGGTTTGAAAGGGTTAGGGGTGTGAGTGGGTTTGAAAGGGTTAGGGGTGTGAGTGGGTTTGAAAGGGTGAGGGTTGTGTGTGGGTTTGAAAGTGTGAGGGTTGTGAGTTGGTTTGAAAGGGTTAGGGATGTGAGTGGGTTTGAAATGGTTCGGGTTGGGAGTGGGTTTGAAAGGGTTAGGGTTGTGTGTGGGTTTGAAAGGGTGAGGGTTGTGACTGGGTTTGAAAGGGTTAGGATTGTGAGTGGGTTTGAAATGGTTAGGGTTTTGAGTGGGTTTGAAAGGGTTAGGGTTGTGTGTGGGTTTGAAAGGGTTAAGGATGTGAGTGGGTTTGAAAGGGTTAGGGTTGCCAGTGGGTTTGAAAGGGTTAGGGTTGTGAGTGGGTTTGAAAGGGTTAGGGGTGTGAGTGAGTTTGAAAGGGTTAGGGATGTGAGTGGGTTTGAAATGGTTCGGGTTGTGAGTGGGTTTGAAAGGGTTAGGGTTGTGAGTGGGTTTGAAATGGTTCGGGTTGGGAGTGGGTTTGAAAGGGTTAGGGTTGTGACTAGGTTTGAAAGGGTTAGGGTTGTGAGTGGGTTTGAAAGGGTGAGGGTTGTGAGTGGGTTTGAAAGGGTTAGGGTTGTGAGTGGGTTTGAAAGGGTTAGGGGTGTGAGTGAGTTTGAAAGGGTTAGGGTTGTGAGTGGGTTTGAAAGGGTTAGGATTGTGAGTGGGTTTGAAATGGTTAGGGTTGTGAGTGGGTTTGAAAGTGTGAGGGTTGTGAGTGGGTTTGAAAGGGTTAGGATGTGAGTGGGTTTGAAATGGTTAGGGTTGTGAGTGGGTTTGAAAGGGTTAGGGTTGTGCGTGGGTTTGAAAGGGTTAGGATTGTGACTGGGTTTGAAAGGGTTAGGGATGTGACTGGGTTTGAAAGGGTTAGGGTTGTGAGTGGGTTTGAAAGGGTTAGGGTTGTGAGTGGGTTTGAAAGGGTTAGGGTTGTGCGTGGGTTTGAAAGGGTTAGGATTGTGACTGGGTTTGAAAGGGTTAGGGTTGTGAGTGGGTTTGAAAGGGTTAAGGATGTGAGTGGGTTTGAAAGGGTTAGGGTTGTGAGTGGGTTTGAAAGGGTGAGGGTTGTGAGTGGGTTTGAAAGTGTGAGGGTTGTGAGTGGGTTTGAAAGGGTTAGGGTTGTGAGTGGGTTTGAAAGGGTTAGGGTTGTGAGTGGGTTTGAAAGGGTTAGGGATGTGAGTGGGTTTGAAAGGGTTAGGGATGTGAGTGGGTTTGAAATGGTTCGGGTTGTGAGTGGGTTTGAAAGTGTGAGGGTTGTGAGTGGGTTTGAAAGTGTGAGGGTTGTGAGTGGGTTTGAAAGGGTTAGGGTTGTGAGTGGGTTTGAAAGGGTTAGGGTTGTGAGTGGGTTTGAAAGGGTTAGGATGTGAGTGGGTTTGAAAGGGTTAGGGATGTGAGTTGGTTTGAAATGGTTCGGGTTGTGAGTGGGTTTGAAAGGGTTAGGGTTGTGAGTGGGTTTGAAATGGTTCGGGTTGGGAGTGGGTTTGAAAGTGTGAGGGTTGTGAGTGGGTTTGAAAGGGTTAGGGTTGTGTGTGGGTTTGAAAGGGTTAGGGGTGTGAGTGGGTTTGAAAGTGTGAGGGTTGTGAGTGGGTTTGAAAGGGTTAGGATTGTGAGTGGGTTTGAAATGGTTAGGGTTGTGAGTGGGTTTGAAAGTGTGAGGGTTGTGAGTGGGTTTGAAAGGGTTAGGGTTGTGTGTGGGTTTGAAAGGGTTAGGGGTGTGAGTGGGTTTGAAAGTGTGAGGGTTGTGAGTGGGTTTGAAAGGGTTAGGGTTGTGAGTGGGTTTGAAAGGGTTAGGGTTGTGTGTGGGTTTGAAAGGGTTAGGGGTGTGAGTGGGTTTGAAAGGGTTAGGGGTGTGAGTGGGTTTGAAAGGGTGAGGGTTGTGTGTGGGTTTGAAAGTGTGAGGGTTGTGAGTTGGTTTGAAAGGGTTAGGGATGTGAGTGGGTTTGAAATGGTTCGGGTTGGGAGTGGGTTTGAAAGGGTTAGGGTTGTGTGTGGGTTTGAAAGGGTGAGGGTTGTGACTGGGTTTGAAAGGGTTAGGATTGTGAGTGGGTTTGAAATGGTTAGGGTTGTGAGTGGGTTTGAAAGGGTTAGGGTTGTGTGTGGGTTTGAAAGGGTTAAGGATGTGAGTGGGTTTGAAAGGGTTAGGGTTGCCAGTGGGTTTGAAAGGGTTAGGGTTGTGAGTGGGTTTGAAAGGGTTAGGGGTGTGAGTGAGTTTGAAAGGGTTAGGGATGTGAGTGGGTTTGAAATGGTTCGGGTTGTGAGTGGGTTTGAAAGGGTTAGGGTTGTGAGTGGGTTTGAAATGGTTCGGGTTGGGAGTGGGTTTGAAAGGGTTAGGGTTGTGACTAGGTTTGAAAGGGTTAGGGTTGTGAGTGGGTTTGAAAGGGTGAGGGTTGTGAGTGGGTTTGAAAGGGTTAGGGTTGTGACTGGGTTTGAAAGGGTTAGGGTTGTGATTGGGTTTGAAAGGGTTAGGATTGTGAGTGGGTTTGAAATGGTGAGGGTTGTGGGTGGGTTTGAAAGGGTTAGGGTTGCCAGTGGGTTTGAAAGGGTTAGGGTTGTGAGTGGGTTTGAAAGGGTTAGGGTTGTGAGTGGGTTTGAAAGGGTTAGGGTTGTGAGTGGGTTTGAAAGGGTTAGGGTTGTGAGTGGGTTTGAAAGGGTGAGGGTTGTGAGTGGGTTTGAAAGGGTTAGGGTTGTGACTGGGTTTGAAAGGGTTAGGGTTGTGATTGTGTTTGAAAGGGTGAGGGTTGTGAGTGGGTTTGAAAGGGTGAGGGTTGTGAGTGGGTTTGAAAGGGTTAGGGATGTGACTGGGTTTGAAAGGGTTAGGGTTGTGAGTGGGTTTGAAAGGGTGAGGGTTGTGAGTGGGTCTGAAAGGGTTAGGATTGTGACTGGCTTTGAAAGGGTTAGGGTTACAAGTGGCTCTGAAAGGGTTAGGGTTGTGAGTGGGTTTGAAAGGGTTAGGGTTGTGAGTAGGTTTGAAAGGGTTAGGGGTGTGAGTGAGTTTGAAAGGGTTAGGGTTGTGAGTGGGTTTGAAAGAGTTAGGGATGTGACTGGGTTCTTAGCCACACCCTTTCCCCTCCAAAAGGAGACAGACAAATATAAAATAATAAGTATAACCTAGAGGTGATGACCCTTTTCCCCCCTTATCAAATTTATCTTGCTTGTAAGATAACTTGCAGACTTTGCTCCAACTGCCAGAGCATCCTGACTCCAGCACATCTCCGTAATTGACTAAAGATCTATGTATGGATGTTGCAAGTAAATAACCAAACTGTGGCAAATTAAAAATTTAATATCTTTGATACATTTGTTTCTTTAGTATTACTTTTTTTCGTGAAAAAAACAAAGGGAGGTACAAATTATGTCAAGAATAATTGTTTTTAGGAATGATCAGGACTTTATTTATTATACTATGATAACCTTAATTCACACATTCTTTACTACACAAGCTAATACATTGAAATTTAACGCATAGTTTATACCTGATTTCAAACATCCTGAAATCAATCACTTATTGAGAATCTTAAATTTTGGAGGCTGATCGCACATAATTAACCCACCAACTGTAGATTGATATTTAGAAAGATGAAGATAATTGTTTAAATCAATACCTTCATAATATCGATACTTGAAGACAAACATAGAACGGTCTTAAAACACTTTAAAACTATTAAAAGAAATTCTGAGTAACTGCTCTCACCCCTCTCAATTTAGAACAATCTGTGTACAATTCTGTTTTAACAAATACGATGATTTGTGAAAATAAATAATTGATGTCCATTTGTTTTCACACTATATAAACCTTTGATATTCAAGTAGGTATAACATGACTCATCGAACAAATTGGATATGCACAGAAAGAAAATAATACCATGAAATTATGAAGGACATGTATAAACCTATCACGTATTTGAATGTAAAGAAATTGATAATTAGAAATACACAAGGATTACAAGCACTTGTATGAATTCTACAATTTAAACGATTGAATGAGAGATAACAAAAAAGTGAAACCAAGTTTTACAGGCAAAATACGCGTTTTAACTTTGATAAAAACTGACTTATTTTTTGTGTCCGCCATTCTAGAATAGTTCATGTACAATTCTGTGAAAAGAAAGGAAATTTACAATAATATACATCTAAGGCACTGTGTTTAAAGAAATTAGCATTTGTCTTCAACGTTGCCAGGTAGGCCTGGGTAGGCCCGTCTTTGGAATAAGCTAAACTACACAAATTACTAACGTGATATGAATACGAATAGTATTGATACAACATGAACCCAACCATTGTAGCTAATAAATTGAGAAATACGAAGATAATTCATATATAATGTAGATACTTGAAAAGCAACAACAAAGAAACATGTTTAATAATAACAATTAGTACGTGTTCTTTTACCTAGAGTAGCCACATTATTCAGAATGGAAATGTGTTTTAATGTCCTGCCAAAAGACGTTAGTGCTGACTTGGATTCGGACACTAAACCCTTGGATTGAGAGTCAAGTGAATGAACCACTATACCACCACCCATCCACGCTTAAAACAATCTTTTACAAATTAAAATGAAAAATTCACTATGAATAAATGTTCTCACGATATCTCAATTGAGATCGATATATAATACAGTCAAAACAGAAGATTTACAATACATTTTGTATAACGCTACATTCCTAGAAAGTATAAACTGTTTTTACTTTCGTCTCACTCACACAACATCCATCCTAATTGTAAAAAAACACGAACTATTATTCGTCAACCGTCACATGACTTTTTGTTTTTAAATTCTTACCATAATCACTTGTTACCTATGTTAGCCCGCATGGCTTGAATACAATACCTACTTATATAACATCAATTGAGGAAGTATAACAATTAATAAGGAGGGCTTCTCGAAATTTTCCCACTGATCCTTGATGGACCATTAGCTTGTTAGTGTAATAATATGATATGGCCTTCATAGTAATCCAAACAATATTCTTGGCCCATCTGACGAAATCCTTAACAATCTCTAGAATATACTTCTTACTAATTCTTTGTAAATAACACTTCATTTAAGGACATAGTCATTCGTTTTCTTATCATACTAATCTTTGATTTCCAAAGACAGAAAGAGTAAGTAAAAATGGAAATCTATATTCACGCCCCAATATTATTGAAAAACGAGCAAAATTGGTGGAATATATTATAAGGTTACCGTTGTTAATAACGTCTTGTTTTATTGATAGGCTACTCATCGAAATGCGATCATGGATGACAGAGCACTGGCCATTTTAAAAAGCCTGTCAAAATCGACTTTGCCCAAGTTCGTGATGAATGTTCAATATTTACTTTGATATTTGTTCAATTGGAATTGAATGTAGACCATTCAAATAAATCTTGTGTTGATCATTCATTTCATTAAAAAACATGGGCAGAGTCTAAATGGACATGTACTGTTTAGCTGTTCATGTGATTTTGTTGATCAAGGTGTCAAAATAAGGAAAAGATGAAAGGCTGCAACTTGTGCATCCCCGACTAAATTTATAATTATGTCGTGATTGCATCAATATAACCAAAAATTAACCTACGGCAATTTCACAAGCCTTTTGTTGACACCTATTGAATTGAGCGAACATGACAATGACGTGTTAAGTAAGCTGAACATGATTTTCATGGGACAAACAATAGGTTATTGAAATTCTCTCTGAGTTGAAATTTCTAACAAATGTTGGGGTCTTGTTATTTATAGCACTGAATGTAAGTTTCCTCATTGTGACTAACGCTGTACATATGTACATTCATTTGTTAGATACTAATGCATGGAAATATTAAGCATATCTGATTATATATAGAAAATGACACCATGAAATTGGGAATTATGGATACGGAATATAATTATCACCCCTTGTCAAAAAATCAATCCGTAAATACATAGGCCGATAGAAACGATGTACAATGTAAATAACTAAAGTGAAAATATAAAGAAGCAACAAAATTAGAAATAATCTAAACTAAATAAAAAATGTTCAGACTAAAAAATGACCTTTAGAACTAAATAATAATATGACTAAAACTGACATGTCTTCTTTTTACGCCATTTTAGAAAATTCTGCATGGTCTATGTACAATTAAGTCACAATATAAGGCATTTACAATACTACGTGAATAGGGCACTGTATCGATCATTTGGTTTCACAGTCAAACACATTTGATTTCCATATAGGCCTACTAATAAATGTTGTTAGGTAGGCTCCTATTGACAGTTGTAAATCTAGCGCATTCTCACTAGGCGTGTATATACAATGTACATAATAAAGATAGAAGCAAACTTAGAACACTCCTTTGAAATGTTTTATCACCCCTCTCGAATCAGTATAGTCTGTGTACAATTCAGTCCTAAGAAAATGTCATTAACAATATATTGTGAACGATATTAAATTCATGAAAATAATCCTGTACAGGTTAGGAAGGTATGAAAATGAATCAAATTCATATTCAGAATCCGCATACACCCAACATTTATAAGGTACATGTAAATAATGAATATGATATAATGAATGAATAGTAGACGCAATTAGATCGCAACTGCTTTTGAAAAAAAATCAACTTCTTTGTTTGTTTGAATTTTATTTCTGCGTTCAATAACGTACTGTAGAGTAATTGAATATTACATTAAAAAAGATATTTCCAGGCATAAAAAAAAATTACTTTTACTTTTATACAAATAAAGAAAACACACACATGTGAAGTTATAATATCGAAATTAACAGTATCTGTGAACACACGAGACCGTCAACTTCAGACAATTACAATAGCCTCGTTCATGTATCACCTCTAGAAATATGTGAACATTAAAATGAAGTATTACGTAATACGAACATGATTTCTGTATGATATGCATTAGGCTTCTGAAATTGCCAATGAGTTGATTCGCGGTCGTGTTACAAGTTTTTCAAGTAAATTCATAAACAAAGGAAACAAAGCAGTCAATTATTGATTTTACTTTTGAGCGTTTTTTTTGTAAGACGATGTTAATCTTATTCCTGATTTCTCCAGTGACTTGTCCAGGTCTTTCAGGGTCTTTCCCGATTTCCATTGGCTCAGTAGGTGCTCGTAGGTTTTGTTGTAATTTGAATCGTTGGAGTCTAAGAGGTTCTTAGCACTTTTGAGATCAAAGCCAAAGGCTTCGCAAATCGGGTCGAAATGATTTATACCGAGTAGTTTTGACAAGTTCTTGATATGTTCTTTCGTCACCTTCTCTGCATCTACAACGAAATAAAGTTTACTTACTAAACAATAATTTTATCAAAGGCTGTAGTAACCAAACAAATTTAAATGCGTTGAAATTTAAGGCAATTTTTTTACAAGGATTATAGCACATGTTTGTTTCCTAATTTAAAATTAGTATTATTTTGAGGAATTGAATAATTTAAAAAGTTGTAATAGGGAAAGTGCTCTGTAGACAGCTTACATACTGATTACATTATCACTAGTTGAATGAGTTGATCAATTTGTAAGTAGTGCTTAAAAGAAAGGGATTAACGAAATTGTTATTATTTTGTATTATGTTTATATTACGATGAAGCGATTACTATAGCGTTACTGAGAGAGATAGTTGTGACACGCGCACGCGTACGCACTCAATTAAGGTTCAAGTCATGGAACGCTGAAGTAGTTCCCTTCCATATTATTGTATTTTGGAGGGAACTATATGGAGCTCCATGAATTAATCTTTGATCAAGTATTTGTGCTCGTGTAACAACTATCTGTCTCAAAGATACTATGTCCCATTTGCAGCCAACATCAATTCTGTAGAACTTTGCAGAAATTATGAATATGTCATGTATGTCCTATGTGTAAAATCTAAACGTTAGCAGTGTCCTAATATTCAAATTATGCAAGGAAACCCGTTTACTTGCTAGACTTAACTGTCAGACACTATTGAGTGACTGACTGGCTTTTATCTTCTTTGGTAATAACATCCATACAATGAACTGTAAATGGTACATGAGCATTTGTCTACATCAATAACCCACTTCTTGTAATGGCCAAAATCAAACTGATTGAAACTTTGCGCAGCATAAAATGTACGACCACTCGGTACAATGGTCTGAAAATCAGACTATTACTTACTGGCTCTATAGCTCTTAAGTCGATTCGACAACTAATAGTCGTTATTTTCCCACTTAAGGACATTTTCCAGCCCCCTTTTTGTTAGGGAAGTTCTAAATTAGTATTATCTTTCAAATGCCGTTGGAATTTAACCTTTTCATTTTTTGGGACTGCAGATGGGACATAGTACCTTTAATACGTTGTGGTGATTACTTGTGTGCACTGATCCAATTAATTGTGCTTTAAGTTTTGAGAGGAAAACAAAACTCTTTTTTTGTATACCAAACCTACTATACAGTGTGAGTCAAAAACAAGTTTACACCTAGAAAATTGCTAATTAAAATAAAAATCATCTATGAACAGTAAATTATTGTACATCGTATGCAAGAGTGTTTTATCCCAAATCATTTGGTATCATTTTTGTGTGGTATGTGTTCACGCTTGAATGAACAGGAAGCATTGTTTGCGAGAGTGCAAACATCAACTTGCGCCAAAGTTGCTAATGTGATGTTTGAATAAAACAATTGGGATTTGGTTATTAAATCGGTTTTTGCAGATCCAAATAACACCCCTAACAAAATTAATCATGCCACACGTATCAAATATCGAATATCAAATATCAACGAACATGTTTGCGCGTGCGTGTGTGCGTGTGTGACTTTGCTTCTGCAAAAAGCATATGCAATGCATTTCATTTGATACATTCAATTCATTCTTTCACTCCGCTAATCTCAACACTTTGGCGCAAGTCGATTTTTGCACTCTCGCAACCAATGCCACCTGTTCATCCAGGCGTGAACACATAACATACAACAAATATATCAAATGATTTGGGATAAAACACTCTTTCATGAGATGTATAATAACTTACTGTTCTTAGATGATTTTTAAAATAATTAGCAATTTGTTTGGGGTCAAACCATATCTTGACCTGACTATAGTGCAATAAGTCTAATTTAACTTTTTCTCTACCTTCGGATATGTTGTCATTTATAATCTCCTGTTTTTTAGACTAGATTTTAGTCTGTAATTTAGGCTTCTTACCTTTCTGTTTAACATTGTCATCAGTAATGACGTTCAAATTCATTGAAGCCATCGCATTAGACGCCCCTGAAACACTTGCAGACCCTATGTATACAGACAAAAAAGGGGTAAACGACCACTAGGTAACGATTGTCATATGGTCAAACATCATTTCGTCCAACAACATGTTTACCATCAACAATTATGCGCTTTTACCAACAAAAACAATCCTTTTTTCATTGTTTTTCTCTCTCTGTGTTTGGGCGTGTGCTAGTATGTGCAGATCATTTGACTGCCCCCCACCGAGATTAGTCTCTCAGTCCAATATCCATTAGGGCCCGTCTTACAAAGAGTTGCGATTGATCCAAATCAATTGCAAGTCCTCTAATCAATCGCAAGATTGCAATCTCCTATCTCTTTCGTATGTAGTTGCGATTAATATCAACACTGTTAGAAAAAAATTAAACAAGTTGTTTAAAATTTTAAACAACCACAAGTTAACCGGTGAATCGCTCAACTGTTGTTTAAAAATTAAACAACTTAAGGTTGTTTACGTTTTGAACACTTAGTTGTTTAAAAATTAGAAAAACTTTTAAACAACAGTTGTTTAGTAATAAAATTGCACAACTCGGTTGTTTGAAGCAAGTTGTGTAAATGTTAAACAATAATGTTTAAATTACCAAGCAACTGTTGTTTATTCAATATTACTGCACAACTGGGTTGTTTAAAAGGAGTTGCTTAAATTTTAAACAGACCTGTTTAATGGTTATTACCTCATTTGTTTAAATGTGTGAAATGACCTACCGGAACCACTCCTGCAATAATCACAAAGATTACACTGTAACATGTAGAGCTTGTTGCCAATTAACTTCAACATTTGTTCATCATATTCATTTAACAGTGACAGACAATATTATTATTTGTCTCTATAACTTCACCTAAACCCCATCGGCGAAGCCGAAAAGAACCAAGTCGTCGCCTTGCCCTTGTTCCGCCATTTTCATCTGCACTGCACTGCACTAGCACTAGCATTGCATGCTGCATGCGCTAATATGTACGTACTTTGTGCATATCGCATGTGTGCGCCGAAATTTAAATCGCGTATCGAGAAAATGTCAACGCGAAGTCATGATTGGTTAAATCTATCACGTGATTTTTCCCCCGGGACTTTTTAAACAACTCTGTTTAACTAAATCTTTTTGTTTTTCAATACATAGTTGTTTAAGCCAATCGAGCACTGATTTTTCGATTTTGAACAACGTTGTTTACGTTTTTAAAAAACATTATTCTAAACAGTGATATTTTAAACACCGTTCTAACTGTGTATGTCTCTAATATTTCCAAATATCAATTTATTTTGTTATAGATGCACATTGAACAATCCAAATATTCAACACAGTTTGTATTTAAATCGAAATTCGTTGACGAGTTTGTGAGGTGGGGGTATATGGTACCTCACGGATCAGGGCTGAGTTTCATAAAAATCGTGATTAATAACAAGTTACAATAAGTATTATACAGTAAAGCTACTGAAATCATGGCATTTGATTGGCTGAGAGCAAAATTGTCATATAAATTTATTACCGCATGATGATTAGACTAGATGGTTATTAAACGATATGGTAATGAGACAAAATGGAATTAGAAAGAATAAAAATAGACGAAATTAAATTATAGACAATCGGGAATATGATGGACCAAATTTACTTGACATTTTGGGTTTTTGAGCGCTTGATATCAGACAATGGGCAATGAAACCAAATGGTAATGGACCAAAATGCACAAAATTGCAAAAATAAAGATTAAACGAAGCGGCCATTTTACCAAATGGTTACAGACAAGTGAATTTGGGCTCTGCCGGTAAATTGATTAGCATGATGATCTGCTGAAACGTTGGTTGACCATGTAAAGCGGGTATATCGGGTTAAATGAACTTCGACCAACTGGGTATTGGACCAACTGGCATTGGATCAAATGACAATACTCAGTTTTTTTGGATTAAAATGTGTTCAGTTATAGGACCAGGAAAATTTGCTGAGTATGGTTCTACCAACTGGGTTATTCTTATTAATCCTTATTTACATCGTATTAATCTACATGGGGATATTTTAAAGGTAAAGACCAGTTTTGGAAACGCCCCCCTCTCAAAAAGGGAAATGGAAACTCTTATTACCAATCATGTGAAAGAATATGTTTTGACTAATACGTGATGACACAAATCTTGCCGAGAAGCCGCCTACTAATCGATATATTTGGTAAATTAGTTTATCTATTGGTATGTGAGAGATAAACGCACGTGTCGCGCACGTGTGCGTAGTCCCATATACATATTTCTGTGTACAGTACTTGTAACTTTAACAAGACTGGGTCAAATTTATTACCATTTTGATGATTCCAAAACCTTGCAGTACACACCAATACTTATATGCTAGATGATCAACTTTTTCTGATCGATTCCACAACGTTTCTTTCATCATACAATCGCATGACCAGAACTGATCTTTATCTTTAACAAATACCATTGAAAATAAGTCTGAGTAAATGAGGTTAAAACGTAGGTATAATGACAGCTTTGTCCCTATCAATGCATCATTTTTTTACATGAAATATTAAAGGGAATCATACCTTTAGATGATGCTTCTTTCATCCGTGCTAGTCCACTCGCGAGATACTGAACGACATCAAGATGACCCTTGTGTAATGCATCTTGAAGTGGTGTCCAACCATTATTATCACCCCTCTCTGCCAGTGCTCCTTGACTAACGAGGTACTGAACTACATCAAGATGACCTCCTAGTGATGCAAAATGAAGTGGTGTCGAACCATTATTATTACCCCTCTCTACCTGTGCTCCTTGACCGACGAGATACTGAATTACGTCAAGATGACCTCCTTGTGATGCAAACTGAAGTGGTGTCCAACCATTGTTATTACCCCTCTCTACCTGTGCTCCTTGACCAACGAGGTACTGAACTACGTCAAGATGACCTCCATTTGATGCAAAATGAAGTGGTTTCGAACCATTGTTATTACCCCTCTCTACCTGTGCTCCTTGACTGACGAGATACTCAACTACGTCAAGCTGACCCCCTTGTGATGCAATAATAAGTGGTGTCGAACCATTTTTATTACCGCTCTCTATCTGTGCTCCTTGACTAACGAGATACTGAACTACATCAACATGACCTTCGTGTGATGCATCTTGAAGTGGTTTACAACCATTTTCATCACCCCTCTCTACCTGTGCTCCTTGACCAACGAGGTAATGAACTACGTCAAGATGACCTCCTTTTGATGCAAAATGAAGTGGTGTCGAACCATTGTTATTACCCCTCTCTGCCTGTGCTCCTTGACAAACGAGATACTCAACTATGTCAAGCTGACCCCCTTGTGATGCAATAATAAGTGGTGTCGAACCATTTTTATTACCGCTCTCTACCTGTGCTCCTTGACTAACGAGATACTGAACTACATCAAGATGACCTCGTTGTGAAGAAAAATGAAGTGGTTTCCAATCATCAATATTACCCCTCTCTACCTGTGCTCCTTTATTAACGAGATACTGAACTACATCAAGATGACCTTCGTGTGATGCATCTTGAAGTGGTGTGAAACCAGCATTATTACCCCTCTATACCTGTGCTCCTTGACTAACGAGATATTGAACTACATCAAGATGACCTTCGTGTGATGCATCTTGAAGTGGTGTGAAACCAGTATTATTGCCCCTCTCTACCTGTGCTCCTTGACTAACGAGATACTGAACTACATCAAGATGATCTTTGTGTGATGCATCTTGAAGTGGTTTCAAACCATTGTTATCACCCCTCTCTACCTGTGCTCCTTGCCCAACGAGGTACTGAACTACGTCAAGATGACCTCCTTTTGATGCAAAATGAAGCGGTGTCGAACCATTATTATTACCCCTCTCTACCTGTGCTCCTTGACTAACGAAATACTGAACTACATCAAGATGACCTTCGTGTGATGCATCTTGAAGTGGTGTGAAACCAGTATTATTGCCCCTCTCTACCTGTGCTCCTTGACTAACGAGATACTGAACTACATCAAGATGACCTTTGTGTGATGCATCTTGAAGTGGTTTCAAACCATTTTTATCACCCCTCTCTACCTGTGCACCTTGACTAACGAGGTACTGAACTACGTCAAGATGACCTCCTGTTGATGCAAAATGAAGTGGTGTCGAACCATTATTATTACCCCTCTCTAGCTGTGCTCCTTGACTAACGAAATACTGAACTACATCAAGATGACCTCCTTGTGATGCAATAATAAGTGGTGTCAAACCCTCATTATTGCCCCTCTCTACCTGTGCTCCTTGACTAACGAGGTACTGAACTACGTCAAAACGGCCATTTTCAGCTGCCACGAGAAGGGCTATATCCAGTTCAGCAGGCTCATTAGTTACTCTTTCAGCCATGTTTTGCTTAAAATCTATAAACCCCCATTTTAAAGCAAATTTGAATTTCTTATGAATATTTCTTCGTTCTAGAGGAATTAGACCTAATATTTCATGTTTGTCAAAGTCACTTTTGCGTTTTGTTAATCGTTCTCGGAATAGACAAAACACATCAATGAAGTTACTCACTTTACATATCTTTCTCAGTTGCCCTTTAGGTTTATACTATTTGAAGCCTACTCATGATTATGCGTTATTACGGCAAAGGAATAATACAAAATTGATAAAGTAATATGAGCTTAATTCATGAATCTGTCTCGGACAGTCCTGGCGCTGTCAGTACAAGTTTGATAACTCCACTTTATTCGTCTGGTTTTCTTCACATAAACCAACGTGCTCCGGTCCATCCAAATTAACATGAAAGGTAGGTTGCTTCAAAAACGAAATTGTAGATCGTCCAATCAGTTCACAAATCAGTGCATGAAAGTGTTACACGATAAAACGCTAGGAACTTTTCTTAAATTCTAGCTCTCTGCCTTTTATCCAAAAAATGTACCTGGTGTTTGATGGTATATAACACAAAGGTAAGAGCTCAATAAAACTTGTGTGTGCTTACGGTATCCCGATCAAACTTGCCGATGGAACAATCATTGAGAAAATGGCGGATCCTTTGATGACGAACGGACGTTGTTTATTAAAACATCATCCCGACAGTACATCATCATGACCTCATCTAGGATTTGATAGAATGAAATGTAAAAGTACGTGAAAATAGAAAATATGCATGGTTGACTATTGAGTACCTAGGACAAAGTAAGTTTTTTAGACATGGAATGTTGTAAAATGTCGTTGGGTTTCAACGTGTTCAGGGCACCTCCCTGCACAATTTCTAGGTAGACTACATTGACATTATGTTGAACGACTGTTGAACGATTTTGTGAATTACTTTTAAAGGGATTTTAAAGTCATATATAAAATAATTAAATTTCCCACAAGATAATATTACATTCAATAGGTTTGAGCATAATTTGCATGACCACTTTGAGCCATACATGTTAATTTTTACACGTTTCTCCAAAATTATGAATTTCCCCAAAATGCATTCTTCTCCATATTTAAAGAAAACTGATGAATACTGACTTGGAACTTTTTGAAAAACTGTCCATAAATAAGATTCATATTATATCCGAATTCCAAGTTCATTTTTTTTTCTAACAAAAAGTTTGAAGCGCTCTAAAGTTGATACTTTGCTATTAGCTTACACAGCAATTTTGATTGCTAGGGATGGTCATCTCTTTAGCAACACGAACATAGTGAGATGACAAATAGAATATATCGAAAGTAGATGCAATCATCGAGCAGATGAATATTAGGTATAGTGTGATGTCAAATGATACATTTTCATCATTTTGTAATTATATTTCTCTCTTAATTACCGTTGCTATGGTAATAATATACCTGACAACCAGTGAATGTGTTCTTAGAAACGAAATTAGGCTTTCTCCCGCTAGTGAAATTTCTGATAATCACTGACAGGATGATATTGTTAGTTACAATAATCTGATTATGATATTTAAGATTCCTTTTTTTTGATGAAGCAAATTAGAAATTATATAAAGTTAGATTAGGGACTTGTAACTGTAAACGAATTTTATCACCGCTATTTGGAGGGGCCCCTCCCACCTAACCCTTTATAGTGATACCACCTATATCTTGAAAAATCTGTCTACATCTCAAATCAGACGCAACTTCGGAAACCCGAGTACAGACAAATACTTAGAAACAGCGAATAACGGTGAGTGAATAGAGCGTGTTCAACGTTTAATGCAACTCAGTTTTTACATGAGGAAAGGGAAAAATCTCTAATAATCAACCTATAGTCGACATTGACTTTTGGAAAATAATGTTATGGTTAAATTATCTTCAAAAGCCATGGTAAAGATCCTTCCAAATGACAAAAATATGAAATAAATAATTTTATATTAACAGCATTATTTTTGAAATTATTAAAAAAAATCCTAGTGCCTTTTGTTCACACCACCACGCAATGAACAATGTGTTCATATATGGTTATATTTTTGTTCGAGTATTTGCCTGTAATCGGTTTTCCTCGGTCGGATTGGCCATTTAATCATTTTCATCTCATTACAAAAAACAGATTATGTGTGCATTTACATACCTTCGTCTAGGTGATCTAGAAGCTTGCCTTGAATTCAACTGTTGGCTTTACTGCCTATGAAATAATACAAAATTGATTCTTGTCCCGTGACTAATCCACAGAGAATAGACTTGTCCGTACTCCTTGTCGTAAGACAATGTCGGAAAATAACAAGACGTTTCAGATAATGACGGCCTACGTGCATGACGTGTCTGGGTATGATAAACATCAGATGGGTGTCAGTGCCACTAGTTACATATTTCAAATCATGACCAAAGTTCAAATTAAAATAATTATTCCTGATATCACTTATCAATTTCAAGTTTGTATATGGTTAAATATTGATATTGACAACGTCACATAGTAGATTTTATATCACGACGGTGTTACCGTTGTGCTGAGTTGGCCATAATATGTCTTCATTATAAATCAGAAGAAAAAACATCTAGACTAAAGCAGCAGATGAGGTTTCCTTTTTTAATGCGTTAAGGCCAATACCAATTAATAAGCCTATTAAGGCAACCTTAGCCAATACGCGAGCACAGATGCTGACAAATTCTATAGCTAGTAGGGTAAGACAATACTTGTGACAAGCTCGTGACAGAACTGTCTCTCTTCTACCAGCTATGCGACAACCGAGACACGGCCATTATTATTTTAGGTATACAAACAAACATGTCGACATAGACCTTTTCAAAATAATGTTGTGGTTGATTATCTTTAAAATCCACGTGTAGATTCTTTCAAATGAAGAAAATATATAAGAAGTGAATATATTAACATAATTTGTTTTAATACATATATCTATATTATATAAATATATAGATAAACAGTTCACAGAGTGGCGGCCTACTTGTCTGATATTGATATTTTAAATCGTGACTCGTGCGCAGCCAATCATACGATGCCATTTGTTTGCAAAGTTTGATTATCATTACCTCGTTCGTTCGTTCGTGTCTCCTTAGATCAAGATAGTTATGTAAAGTTCCTTAATCAAAATTTAAATTAAACTAGACTTTGATTTGTCACTTGACAAATTAGGTGATACGTATGCTAATGTACATACCGAAGAACGCATTATGAAGTGGAAGGAAGGTCATCTAAAGCAGCAGATGAGGTTTTATTCTAAATGCCTTAAGACCTGTACCAGTCGATAAGCATAAAGGTAATAAGCTTTCCCAGTAAACAGCACTTGATTTTTATTATAAATTATTGATTTGTCCTTTTTTCCTTGCTCTAAATCGACTCATCTCATGACTCATCCATAAGAACAAATACACCTTAATTACAAGTATGATGTGTTTTGTAATGTGCTCTTTGCGTTCCTCCTTCCTTTTACATCAGACAAAAGAGGAGCAACATCACCCCCATCTCGTTCCCTGAGGGAGTTGCCCCAGCCAAGAAGAAGAGTCAGAATAGGGGTGGTGGAGGGGGGCAGAAGAGGAGTAACAGGGGCATGTATGCACCCCCTGGTGGCAAGTACAGTCAGAAGGCAGGCTCAGCTCCTGGAGGCGGTGATGCTAACTATGGAGATAACTACGGTGAGTCACGTGTACTCTGATGCATAACAAAATAGCATATATGTGGAACTGTAGTAAATTTGGTACCAACATTATATCAAGTATGTGGGACTGTAGTAGATTTGGTACCACAGCAAATCAAGTATGTGGGACTGTAGTAGATTTGGTACCAACAGCAAATCAAGTATGTGGAACTCTAGAGAAATATATGTGACTTTGGGGGAAATACGAAAGAAAGTTAGTGAAAAAAATAGTCAAAATCAAATAAACTGATGTGTTTGTATCCATGAGGGTGAAGGATTGTTAGCGGCAAGGGAAGACAAAGTGAGAATGAAAACATTTGTCAAACGGATGAATATTTGGTTCCTGCTTTTATAAGTCACTACATTTTTGTTATTGTTTAGGTAGAGTTGTGAATATCCACCGTAATACTTTTCATATACTATTAAACATCTTGATAATCATAGATGTGCCAGTTTCCGTTTGGTTGATCACAACTCAAAAATAGTAATATCCTTTCTTATCCTTCCTCACGATATTCCTGAATAATCCCTTTCCCTCCTTTTCCGACTTTGATTTAAAACCAAATTATGCATCTTGATGTCCCTTTCAAAGAATGTTTACCTTGAGTTACTTGTATGTGCAGTAAATACATGATCAGTTACTCATGCAGAGCTATGGTGCGCATAAACGATACTGTCCTTGATTAGTATTATTTTAATTTCAATTGTCATATCAGGCCTGATAAAAACCCGATTTAAATCGGTTTCCCGATTTTTTTTATTTTTCCGATTTTTTCCCGATTTTTTTTTCTTCCCGAATTAAAAAAAAAAAAAAAAAAATCCCGATTTTTTTTTTCCCCAATTTTTTTTGTTCCACCCTATTTTATCCTGATTTTCCTGATTTCCCTCTTATTATCTCTATTCTTCCCTATTTTTTCCCCAATTTTCCCAATTTTGTCCCAATTTTCTTACTCGAAAGGGGGGAATGTTGTTAGATGCCATTTTTTCCCTGCGAATCCCCCTTTTTTTTCACTCAAGGGGGGCTTGGTTGAGGGGAAATCAAAAAACCTATTTTTTTTTAGTGCTCACTTTCACCCCTGCATTATAAACCCATCTCATCTACATGTAGGAAGTGTAATATCGAGGGTTAGGAAAGTGGTACCTTTTGATTAAAGGAATATATCAGTTTAGGAAACGCCCCCCTCTCAAAAAATGAAATGGAAGCTCGTATTACCAATCATGTGAAAGAATATGTTTTGACTAATACGTGATGATACAAATTTTGCCGGGAAACTGCCTACTAATTGATATATTTGGTAAATTATCATATCGATCTGGCCTGGATAAATATCTTGAATGTACTTGGACATTTGGGCATATATTTCTGCTTTTTTACAAATTTAGGTTGAAGTATTGCTATCTAAACCTCTGAAGCTGGCCTGATAAAAACCTGATTTAAATCGGTTACCCAATTTTTTTTTTTGTATAGATATTTTTTTACCAAATTTTTTTCCTTCCCTATTTTCCTGATTCCCCCCTTATTTTCTCTTTTCTTCCCCCCTTTTTTCCAAATTTTTCCCAAATTTTTCCCAATTTTCTTACTCGAAAGGGGGGAATGTTGTTAGATGCCATTTCCCCCCGCGAATCCTCTTCTTTTTGTTTACTCAAGGGGGGCGTGGTTGAGGGGGAAAACAAAAAACCTATTTTTTTTTAGTGCTCACTATCACCCCTGCTGAAGACAACATTTAAACAATATTGAATGAATATTTTGCACCCAATACCCTTTAACCGCAATTTTACCACTACCGGTCTTTACCTTAAATATTTTGTCTGTTGTTGTTTCTTTTGTTACTTAGGAGGCATGCAGGGCTACCAGAACCAGCAGTGACGAGGAGGCTACGGGCGTACCAGAGGACGAGGGAGGGGTCGATACTACTAGAAGATTAACCTCATAGGATGCTAGATGTATATACACTGAACTCTAATCGCTAGTATGTACAGTCAAACCTGCTTTAGTGACCACCTGTCTACAAAGACCACCGTCTACAAGGACCACTTTTTTAGAGTTTCCCTTGAAAATGATTTCTCATTGAAACACGTACTAAAGGAACCTGTCTTCAAAGACCACTTTTTGTGTTTCCCTTGGGCGGTCGCTATAGACAGGTTTGACTGTAGTTAGATCACCATTCAGATGAATCTCTTCTGTATTTTAAAGCTACTCATGGATGCTGATTGGCTGGGCTCCACACTGAGGTCCTGGATCCATCTACTATACCAGACCCTTGTTTGTATTGGGCCCTGCTATAGGTCTATTGTTAAAGCCAGGGGAATACCCCAGTTCTCGTGATGGTATGACATCATTTGCAGACTTCATCTTAAACAGAGATGTGTCAGTGATGCATGCATGTATCACATCTGTCGTTTTACAATCGTCACATCTACTGCAATTAATTAGTCATGCTCTAAGTGTGAATTGGTCACTACTGCAGGTCTATTCTTAGAGCCAGGGGAATACCCCCAGTACTGTTGGAAAATTGGAGTTACAATGACCAAAATTCACCAAGTCTTTTGGTCTGACTACTTAAACAAAAAATATTGCAATGTATACTATGTTTCTATGTAAGGTAAAATGCAAAAAGTGACAAAGAAGGAGGTATTTTGTTATTTCGTTATTTAAATGATAAAATGTTAAACTACACTGTAATTTGTTATCAGCACTTTTGTAGGGATTTCAAATCTCATACATGTAGTAGTTTAATCAGTGTCTCCTCTCTATTCTTGAAATATAGGTTACTGATTCTCACACCACATGGTAACCCCATATTAAAAATAACTACACCTGTAACTAGAGGCATACTTTTACATACGTGTTGGCCCTACTAATTTTTTTTTCTTCATGAAATGTTGCATAATCGTGTACGGTATTAATTAAGCTACTTCAGAAGAAAATACCGGCAAGATATGGGAGAGGTGGCCTTTGGTTGGGTGAAAAGAAAACTTTCACAATTCTCCCCCCCCCCCCCTCAAAAGAAAAATAGTAGGGCTTTTAATCCTGAATATAGCTACAGTTACTGTTATATGAAATGTGGAGCCAGGCTGTTGGAAGAGTATGGGTATATATTGCTATTTATAAATGTTTGAGACAATTCTAAGTGTTGTTTGTTGTTCTTGTTTACATTTTATTAAGAAAGATTACTTATAAATGAAGAGAAGAATCAGACTACCGTAAGTTTTTCTCCCTTTTTTTAATTTTTACTTTCTAGCTGTAGTATCTTGAGGCACTTCACCATGTCATGTCTGAAAAGGGCAGATAATCATTTAATCGGAAGTAAATTTTTAGCGACATGAACCTCTTGAATTTTAAGAGCATATATTTTCATGGATGCGTAAGTCTGGTGGTTTGAAAGTGTAGCACTCTTTTTTACAGACAGACATGTGATATATACTATGCTTCTATCATTTTATATTGCCACTGTTTTCTATTGTTTATTTTAATATCTTTTGTTTTTTATGGAGTTGGTTTGCTTTGTCATGTCTGATCAAGGCTTTTATAAGTTGCAAGAACCTTTGGTAATGTGGCGTGAGTAGTGTTTGCTGAAGAAAGACCAAATTAATGTTTAATTAAAAATGTACTTTGTTCTCACAGTGTCATGGTAAAGTATGACAAAGGGTCAGGGAGGGGGGCATGGAAGGTGTCTCTAAATTAGATTATTTATAAATGTCTTATTAGTGTATTAATCAAAATGAGGAATCGTTTTTACAATATTGCTGTAGGTGACCATGCCAATAATGTGAAAACAAAATCATACAATAAATACATTCTGCTTGTACAAATGTTTTTAAATATAATTTGCCCTTTTTGTTTTGTTTGTTCTATTGTTTGTTTTCTTTTTGTATACCTGTATACTGAAGTGTCCTGTTTGTAGAAATATTATCTGGAGCCAGGGGGGCTTCGACTTATTTTATATTTTACACAAAATGAATGCCCTTCTGGCTCTCAGCATATTAAGTGTTTCAGATGTATCCTGGGAAATCTGTTTTACTTCTCAGAGTTGTAATAATTAATATTTACAGATTGAGGTAAACCCTGCTCTTTTCGATATCACTTTAATAGTGATAATCACCAAAGAATACAACAAACAATACAGTGGAGAAAAGGCACAGGTCATGCCAGATTAATGACTTTGCAATACATTGCATCATTTAGGAAAGAATACATTACCTAAATAACTGACAAGTTCTTTGGGTTTCCTCGCATCCAATTCTTTCACTTTCCGTATGGTTAGGCGTGTGACTTGGTTGGAAAGGGATAAGGTTATGACTAAGTTTGAAAGGTTTAGGGATGTAACTGGGTTAATATGGACAATATATTATCATGAGTCCTCTTAAATGAAAAAACCATCCCGAGTCATACATTTTGAACAAAATACATATATATATTTTAGTTATTTTGTGTTGGATCAAATGAAGAAGTTGACTGGCACTACATCACAAAGACATTTCCCATTCAGCCAGTTTGAAGTTTCAAGAGTATAATCATTACAACTTTCAAAATTCATAACTTTGTTACTTTATGTCCGATTTTGTTCAAAATTTTACCAGTCTGCTTTTCTGATTCTACTGCTTTCTCTTGGAGTTTTTTTGTTTTGGAGATTTTATTTTTCATTTAAGAAAAAAAATCAATAAGTAAGGCCTCTTGCGTTTACAATTCGTTAAATGACGACAAAAATATCATTTTGAAATGAAAAAGATAAATCTTGTGACTCATCGTGAGATCAAACTTGGTTCTTCTTTGTAAAGTGTCTAAACGTTGGAACACTCCATAAATATTACCTATGTTAGCATTCCAGACACTACTCGCTATTGAAGAAAAGAAAACAAATGAAATGAAATAAATGTAATTCCACTTGTCTGGCTTGTACTCTGGACTTTGACCCAGGATAGCTTTAAAGGTACTATGTCCCTTTTGCAGCCAACCTCAAATTCTGTAGAACTTTGCAGGAATTATGAATATGTCATGTATGTCCTATCTGTGAAATTTAAACGTTAGCAGTGTCCTCATATTCAAATTATGCAAGGAAACCCGTTTACTTGCTAGACTTTACTGTCAGACACTATTGAGTGACTGACTGGCTTTTTTCTTCTTTGGTAATAACATACATGAAAAGAGTTGTAAAGGGTACATGATGAGCATTTGTCTACATCAATAACCCACTTCTTGTGATGGCCAAGATTAAACTGATTGAATCTTTGCGCAGCATAAAACGTATGACCACTTTTTTTTTTTTTTTGGTCTCGAAATTTTTACATTTTGTTCCGTTGGGGGGGGGGGGGTAAAGTCACCTTTCTTAGGTCAGCCATGGAGGTAATTTTTTTTTTTTTTTTTTTTTTTAATAATTAAAAATTAAAAAAAAAAAAAAAATTCCAAAGGGGGGGGGGGGGGGGGGGGGGGGGTTTAGGTTTTTTTTTTAGGGGGGTTTACACACATAAAAATACCAAAGGGGGGGGGGGAGTTTAACCCCCCAAACACCCCCCTGCGTACGCGCCTGGGTATGGGCATGTGCTCCTAGCCACTCCCTTTCCCCGACAAAAGGCAGAAACATAGAAAATAATGAGCATAACTTAAAGATGACCCTTTCCTCCCCCCCCCCATTCAATTTTTTTCTTGCTTGTAAGAGAATTTGCAGACTTGTGCCCCCACTGCCAGATCATCCTGAGTCCACCACATTTGAAAACTTGATTTAAGGATGTATGTATGGATGTTACAAGTAAATAACCAAACTTGCAAATTGAAATATAATATCTTCGATGCATTTTTCTTCTTCAATATTACCTCTTTTCGTGAAAAAACAAAGAAAATACAAATTGTGTCCGGGATAAATGTTATTAGGAATCACAGGAATTTATTTAATGTACAATAAGAACTATAGTACATGAAATGAAACATTTCATCGAAACATAATGTATATTTTATACCTGATTTCAAACATACTTGTTTAAATCATATACCTTCATAATGTCGATATAGAAAACATAGACGGGTTTAAACCACTTTAAAGAATTAATGCTGAGTAACTACTCTCACTCCCGCCCTCTCAATTTACAGCAATCTGTGTACAATTCTGTTTGAAATAATACAATGATTTGTTAAAATAACTAATTGATGATGATTTGTTTGCACACTGTAAACAACTTTGATATTCAAGTAGGTATAGCATTCCTTATCGGACATGTCGGATATGCACAGAAATAAAACGAGACCATGAAATTATGAAGTATAAACTTATCACATGTTTGTAAAGGAATGGATAATTAGAAATATGCAAGAATTTCAAGCACTTGTATGAATATCTACAATTTCAACGTTCGTTCGTGTCTCCTTAGATCAAGATTAATGTAATCTTGATCTTCGGAGTATTTGCCGGCCAGACACGTTGCCCCGGGGTGCGAGATAGGACTCTTGTAGCGTGCCCCCATTTAAAATAATTATACAATAACAATTAATATTACATTTAATTAAAAGTATGAAACCATAAAATTACTCTCATGTTACGGGAAAAAATAATGCATATATATATTATGAATCAATTGATTTGGTCGATCCAGTTCGATGGTACAAACACGGCACTACTGGACAGAGATCCTAATAATTACAGAGCTTTACAATTTCAACGATTAAATGGGAGAAAATGGGAAAAAATGATACCACGTTTGAAAATAAAAAAGCGTTATGAGTAATGATAAAAACTGATATATTTTCTTTTTTTCGCCATCCTAGAACAGTCTATGTACAATTCTGTGAGAAGAGAAGGAAATTTACAAATAAGGCACTGTGTTCAAAGAAATAATTTTTTGTTTTAAACGTTGCCAGGTAGGCCCGTCTTTGGAATAAGCTAAACTACACGCATTACTTACGTGATATGAATACGAATAGTATTGATACAAAATGAACCCAACCGTTGTAGCTAATAAATTGAGAAATATGAAGATTAAATATATATATATATATAATGTAGATACTTGAAGAAAAAAACACCTAAAACAGGTTCAATGATTTTTTAAAAAATCTTTGGGTGATCTTTTATCCAGAGAAGCAACATCGGAATAAATACTGCTATACCTGTGGCCCCAGCGTTTAATTATTCAGGATGGCAAATGTGGATTAATGTCCGGCCAAAATACCTTAGTGTCGGCTGGGATTCTAACACTCAACAATTGGATTGGAGGTCAAGTGAATGAGCCACTATACCACGACACTTCCACGCCTAAAACTATTTTTTTTATAAATAATCTGAATAGATATTTTCACCATATCTCAATTGAGATCGATATATAAATTTAGTCAAAATAGACGATTTTTACAATACGTTTCGTATAAAGCTACATTCATACAAATTATAAACCATGTTTTTACATTGCAGTTAACCTCCTCAAATACATATTGTATTTCATTCACTTGGTGGATATGCATATTCAAATTTTGGATTAAGAATTCGCCCAAACGCTTCTTTTACTCATAGAACATTCATCCCAATTGTTTAGAAACCAAGAAATATTTTTGTAACCGCCACAGATTTTTTTAATTCTAAACTTTCATCATAATAACTTGTTAGCTTGGTTAGCCCCGTAAGGCTTGTAAACAATATTTATTTATATTAATATCAATTGAGGAAGAAATCCCGAAAATATTTTTGGCACATCTGACGAAATAATTAACATGCCCTAGATTATACTTCTCTCAATACTTTGTGGTTAACACTGTACTTATAGACATGGTCCTTGGTTTTCTCATCATTTTAAACTTTAATTTCCAAAGACAGAGTAAGTCAGAAAAAAAAACATATTCAAGCCCCATTATCTTAAAAAACCAGCAGAATTGCTGGTATATATTATCTTATGATAAGGTTACCGTTGTTAATAATGTCCTCTTTTATTGATAGGGGGCTCATCAAAATACGATCATGGATGACTGAGCACTGGCCAGTTTTAGAATGCATGTGAAAATTGACTTTGCCCATGTTTTTGATAATACTGTTCACGGGTTACTTGATAATTATCATATGAGTTCATTCAATCGAAATAAAGACTATTCAAATTAATCTTGGTTTAAGCATTCTTTTCATTCAAAACAGAGTCAAAATGGACATGCTACTATTCAGCTGTCCATGTGATTGTATTGATCAAGGTGTCAAATAAAGAAAAGATGACAGGCTGCAATTTGTGCATCAACTAATAAATCTATAATAGTGTTGTGATCGCAGCAATATTTAATACAATAGCAAGTACTAACTAAAAAAAACAAATCAATTTAAATAGCCGTGTGTATCACCTATAGGAATGTGTGAACACGCCTATAACGTATTACGTAATCCTAAAATGATTTATATGGGACATACAATAGGGTAATGAAATTGCACTTGAGATGATTCTTTGAAACTTGTGCCGTTTATAGATTTAATCTGTGTTTCCTTGTTGTTCCTCGCTGAACATATGTAAATTCATTTATTAGATATTGCTGCATGGAAATATTTAGGAACTCTAAGTAGATAATATGTATAAACAAATGACATACTGAAATTATGAACTATGGACACGGAATAAACTCGTCACCTGTTTGTCATAAAATCAATCAGCAAACATATAGGCATACAGAAACTACAAGTAACCTAAACAAAATTATCTTTGAAACTAAAACAGTAATCTTTTAAACTAAACAATAATGTGACTAAAACTATCATATCTCCTTTCTACACCATTTTAGAAAAGTCTACATGGTCTATATACAATTCAATTACTTTGAAAGTATTTTGTGAACGATACTACATTTATGCAATAATCCTTTGTTTTCAAACCATAATAAACTTTGACTTCCAAACACATGTGTACTCTGAACAAGAATGGTATGTATAGTTTATGAAGGCATGACATTCAGAATTCGCATACAGCTAACATTTATAAGACACATGTACAAGTATATAACAATGGCAATTAAGTATGGTAAGAATATGAGATAATGTATGAATACTAAACAAGATCGCAACTACTTTTGAGAAATCAACTTTTTTTTTCCTGCATTAAATAACGTAATGCAGAATAATTGAATATTACATTAAAATATATATTTCCAGACATTAACAAGTTACTTTCAAAAACATAAAGAAAACACAAACATGTGAAATTATAAATTAACAATTGACATTATCTGTGAACGCGGCAGATCGCCAACTTCAGACAATTTCAATAGCCTCGTCCATCACCTCTAGCAATATGTGAACATTAAAATGACGTATTACGTAATCCGAACTTGATTTCTGGAGGATATGCATTAGGCTTCTGAAATTGCCATTGAGTTGATTTGTTAGAAAGTAGTTGTGGTCGTGTTACAAGTTTGTCAAGTTAATTCATAAATAATTTTGTAATCCGATTTTAATCTTATTCCTGATGTCTCCAGTGACTTGTCCAGGTCTTTCAGGGTCTTTCCCAATTTCCATCCGCTTAGTAGGTGCGCGTAGGTTTTACTGTAATTGGAATCGTTCGAGTCTAAGAGTTTCAGAGAACTTTTGTGATCAAAACTAAAGGCTTCGCAAATGGGGTCGAAATGATTTATACCGAGTAGTTTTGACAAGTTCTTGATATGTTCGTTCGTCACCTTCTCTGCATCTACAATGAAAAAAAGGTAAATCCTATCTTTATCGGACGCCTTAGTGACCAAATGAATTAAAACATTTGCAAAGACTATGGTACACGTTTGTTTCCTAATTTGAAATTAGTGATATTCTGAGGAGTTGAATAATTTAGAAAGTTTTAATAGGAAATATGCTTAGTTGTTTCCTACAGTAGACAGCTTACATACTGATACAATATCACGAGTTGCATGCTTTGATCACTTTATCAGTGGTGATTTCTTCAAGAAAGGCTATAATGGAAATGTTTATCATGGAACGACGGAGCGATTACCATAGCGTATTAAAAAGAAAGTTGAGTTCTGGTCATGCGATTGCATTGTGAAATAAGCAGTTTAGAATCGATCAGAAAAAAGATAATGTAGCATATTAGTATATGTGTGTAATGCAAGGTTCTGGAATCATCTAAATGATCAGGAATTTGGCCCAGTCTTGGTTAAGGTAACAAGCACTTTACACAGAAAGAATATGGGTCTACACAAACATGTGGCATGAACATGACTCCCACATTTTTCCTCTTCTTCTTCTTACAGGCCACCGTCGGGTGTATTCTCATACTAATGTAGGTGCTGTGCAGGTGTATATATAGTGGCTCAATAAAAGGCCTACACAGAATTTTGTGCAGCTAAAAATACATCCGTAGTATAACGGAGCTGGATCTCGAGTACCACTCACTTAAAGTTTGGCAGAGAGGTACAGGTGACGGCGGCCTGGGTAGTGAGTTCCAGAGCCTGGTGGCATCAGGAAAGAAACTCCTTTGCAGTACTTGTGTCCGAGCATATTGGAGTTTCTGTTCATGGGCATTTTGCAAAGCAAGTAGCTATGGAGTCAGAGCAGTCAGGGGGAGAGGGTGGAAATCACCGAACACCATTGCAATCTTCGTCTGGGCTCACCTTTCTTGCAGAGATGGACATTGTAGTTGGTCGAGCATATTATGGCTGTGACACTGCTCGTTCTGTGATGGTCATTGCAAACAAAGTGTGCATATCTCCTTTGGATCATATCTAATGATGTTGGCTAGGGTGAAGGGATCCCAGATAATGCTTCCGTATTCCATGACTGGTCTAAGCAAGGCTAGGTAGCAGAGCACTTTGACTTTACTGGGCATGATCTGATGTTCCTTTGGAGGAAGGCTTGGGTGGAATTAGCCTTTTTGTATTACTTGGTGGATGTGGTAATTCCGACTAAGCTTCTTATGTAGTTGGATTCCAAGATATTTGCTGTGTCTGGGTTCTCCAGAGTGTGTCCATGAATGCGTTTGTTGGAAAAATGGGGGACCTGGTATTTCTTCGGGTTGCTGCGTACGATCACAAAGAAAGTCAGCTATCCATGCATGGGTAGAATTTCGTATGCCGTAGAAGTCAATCTTCGGAAGAAGCCTACCATGTGGCACTTCGTCCAAGGCCTTTGCAACATTTAGGAGAATGACATCAAGCTGCTCCCTGTTGTCTTTACCCTTGGCAAGATCTTGACCGGCAAAAGTAAGTCGCCAGACACAAGATCGCTTTTGACGGAATCCGTGTTGCGCGTCAGTGAGTATTTCATGATTTTTGTTAAAGCTGTTACATGTCATACTTAGAATATGAAGGTATTTGAAGAGCCATGCTTTTCAGGGAACATTTTTTTTCTGATGTATACTTGCATAATTACAATAAAAACGCTCAAAAAAATATTTTCACCTCTCCCCAGAACTCAACCTTCTCTTTAACAGAGATAGTTGTCACACGCGAACGCGTACGCACTCCAGTTTGAAATCATTGAACGCTGAAGTATTAATAGGGACTTTTAGATCTGCACGTCGGCATAGTGGACTGCTACGTGTGACATCCTTTTAAGGCACTATGATGTCCAAGGCACTGCCAGTGCCTTTAAACGACGTCACTCGTAATAGTCCACTATGTCGACGTGCAAATCTAAAAGTCCCTATTGTATGTGAGAGGGAACTGTTTTGAGTACGTGTGCTCGATCACAACTATCTCTCTTAATACACTATGGCGACTACTATTGTGCACTTATCCTATTGATTGTGCTTTAACTTTTGAAAAACAAATTTAAACCTTTTGTTTCTTTCTTTTGCTCAGCGGGAAATTCATACCTAAAGAAGCCCTTACTGCAAAAATTATACATTGGAAGTTTTATTAAATTGTTATTACTACCTGCAGATATATTGTCATGTATATAAATCTCGTGTTTTTAGACTCATTTGTTGGTATATAAATAAGGTGTAATACGGATTTCGTACCTTCCTGATAAACAATGTCATTCGTAATGACGTTCAAACTCATTGATGCCATCCCGGTAGACGTTTCTGAAACACTTGCAGACCCTATACAGACACAGAAAAATAGGTGTTAATTACCATTTGGTCCGATTTACGTATGGTCTAGCATCATTTCGTCCAACAACATTTTATCCATTGGTACCACCTCATCATTTGATAATTACTTTCAATAGTGATTTTTTATTTTTATCATTGGGGGTAGTCCTCGACAAATCATTTTAGATTTTTGACTACCCCTTCTACATTTGCTGATTTTTTCTTTTTAAAACATACATTGTTCCATATGGAGTCGTTTTTATATATGATGTACATGTTCTATTATTGTATTGTATGTAGGCCTATGTATTTTATGTTATGTATTTTCCTATGTTTGACATTTGTGGGGAAATAAATTGAATTTAATTTTAAAAAATGAACAATCCAAATCTTCAACAAAGTTAGAATTTAAATCTAAATTCGTTGCGAGTTTGCAAGGAGCCTTGGAGGTATAGTAGCACATTTACAAGTTACAATAACTGTTACAATTACAAGCTACTGCAATCATGGCATTTGATTGGCTGAGAGCAATATTGTCATAGGTTATCATTTGTTATTGATAACAAGTTTTATGAAACAAGTCCCAGCATTTATTGTTAGAACATGCAGCTATTTGGCATGACCTACCCACCCCCTGTCCCTGGATACACTGTCAGCATCAGCAAGAACACAGACAGTTAATCCGAATATAATTATAGAATACTGTATAACTATAATGGAACCTATAAGTTTCTTCTTGGTCAACAAAGCAACAACAAAAAAATAAAACAATCCGAGACTAATCGTTCATTTAGACATAGGGCTAACAGTAATGGAGACAACTGGTAAAAAGACCTATTGGCAATTATACAAAACAAGATTTACGGCCAAATGACGATTGGACGAAATGATGAATAGACCAAATGATGATTAGACCATATGGTTATTTGACGGAATGGGATTAGACGGAATTAATATAGACGAAATGAAATAATAGACAAACGAGAATATGATGCTTGGACCAAATGAAAAATGGACTAATTTGGTTTAGATATATATTATATATAAAGGCAAATAAGCTTCAACAATGTACATTATTATATAAATGTCTAAACTCACAACTACCTTCTCATTTCTGCGGCCAATTCCAACGTGTTTCAGATATACATAAGTATGGTACCAGATCATCTGAATAAATCTATATTCCTAAACACCATAAACGTATTTTTCAAAATAATATCCGTTTCACCGGTCCTAAGCTTTGAAACGATTAACCTGAACCTATGGGGAAATCTGTATCTTTGTTAAGCTTTTCTTGGAAGCTTAAAAAATGTATCTTTTTAAATTACAATGCATAAGTATTATCCCTATACCCAATTAGGTTGACGAGTGTGTGTTTATATTGTATAAGGGATGTATATGGATGTATAAGTATATATATATATATATGTGTTGTATTCATGTGTATAATTATGTAAACATACATGTATAGGTCTATGTTGTATAAATGCATGTACTTGTAACGAAGTAAATATATATGTATATAATGTCAACTATTTCAACACTACACTCTTCACCTATATCTTGCCATTATGTTGTTTGTGCATGCCATACACTACATTGATACTATGTTGCAGTCCTCTTCTTTTCCTCTCTTCTTTTCTCTTTCTCCAAGCTCTCTATCCTCCTCTCCTCTTTGCCTATCCCTTTCTTCCTTTTTTCCTTTCTCCCATTTATAATGTATAATTGTATTTATGTATTCGGGCGTACCCACTACAAGCTATGCTTTTCAGGTTTTGCGCCTTCTTCCTTGTAATACAAGTTCTTTAATTATATTTATGTTCCTACTTATAAATTGTATTGTTTGGAAGAACATAAATGTTCATTTGAATTAAATTGAATTGAATTGGATCAAATTATAATAGACGAAAGGTTTAAATGGGACCAAAACGAAAAGAAATATATATATATTGGATGAAGCGGCCATTCTACCAATTTGTTACAGAGAAGTGGCTATTGGCCATGCCAGTAAATCCATGATGATTGGCTGAAACGTTGATTGACCATGTCAAGCGGGTATATATAGAGTTTACTTATGAAATCTGGTTGTAGACTAAATGAAGTGGGACAAACTGGCTATAGGACCAAGTGGCATTGGACCAAACGCAATATATAATTTCTTTTGTATGCAATTCGTTCAGTTATAGGATCAGGAAAATCTGGTTATGCAATCTGGGTAGTTCGGGGTAAAAGTACATCATTTAAAAGATTGAAGGACAAACAAATTACATCGTATTAAAGATATTGTGTACCTTTTGCAGCCAACATCAAATTTTGTAAAAATTTGCAGGAATTATGAATATGTCATGTATGTCCCATCTGTGAAATTTAAACGTTAGCAGTGTCATAATATTCAAATTATGCAAGGAAACCCGTTTACTTGCTAGAATTCACTGTCAGACACTATTGAGTGACTGACTGGCTTTTTTCTTCTTTGGTAATAACATATATAAAATGAGCTGTACAAGGTACAAGAGCATTTGTCTACTTCAATAACCCACTTCTTCTTACGGCCAACATTAAAGTGATTGAATCTTTGCGCAGCATAAAACGTACGACCATTCGGTACAATGGTCTGAAAATCAGACTATTACTTACTGGCTCTATAGCTGTTAAGTCGATTCGACAACTAAAAGTCGTTATTTTCCCACTTAATGACATTTTTAAGCCCCCTTTTTCTTAAGGAAGTTCTAAGTTTTAAACCTTTTCATTTTTGTTTGGCCTGCAGGTGGGACATAGTACCTTTAATTTAAATGGGGAAATTTACAAATACCTTTCAAAAAATGTAAAGGGTTAAACAAAACTTTAAATTAAGAGTATTATGACAGTTCTTTCCTTATAAGTACACAACGTTTTTTAACATGAAATGGTGATCACTGTTATAATGTGAATCATACCTTTAGGTGGTGCTTCTTTCCTCTGTGCTTGTTCACTCGCGAGATACTGAACTACATCAAGATGGCCTGTTGCAACAAGACGTGGTGTGTGATGTGCACTATCGCCCCTCTTTATATGTGCTCCTTGACCACATAGGTACTGAACTATATCAATATGGCCTTCAGTTGAAGCAAAGAGAAGAGCCGTCGTACCCTTTTCAGTAGACTTCTGAATCTGTGCACCTTGACTAACGAGGTACTCAACTACATTCAGGTGACCTGTTTGTGATGCATTATGAAGTGGTGTCACACCCGTATTATCACACTTCTCAAGCTGTGCTCCTTGACCAACAAGGTACTCAACAACTTCAAGATGGCCTTCAGTTGATGCAAAGTGAAGAGCCGTCGTACCACTTTCAGTAGACTTCTGAATCTGTGCACCTTGACCAACGAGGTACCGAACTACATTCAGGTGACCTTTATGTGATGCACTATGAAGTGGTGTCACACCCGTATTATCACATTTCTCAAGCTGTGCTCCTTGACCAAGGAGGTACGCAACTACATGAAGATGCCCCTTCTGCGATGCAACATGAAGTGGTGTCCCACCCACATTATTGCCCCTGTTTACCTGTGCTCCTTGACTAACGAGGTACTCAACTACGTCAACACGAACATGACTTGATGCACCAAAAAGTGGTGTCTCACCATGATTATTGACCCTCTCTATATGTGCTCCTTGACCAACAAGGTACTGAACTACGTCAATATGGCCTTCAGTTGATGCAAAGAAAAGAGCCGTCCCACCAACTTTAGTAGACTTCTCAATCTGTGCTCCTTCACTTACGAGGTACCGAACTACATTCAGGTGACCTTTATGTGATGCATTATGAAGTGGTGTCACACCCGTATTATCACATTTCTCAAGCTGTGCTCCTTGACCAAGGAGGTACGCAACTACATGAAGATGCCCCTTCTGCGATGCAACATGAAGTGGTGTCCCACCCACATTATTTCCCCTGTTTACCTGTGCTCCTTGACTAACGAGGTACTCAACTACGTCAACACGAACATGACTTGATGCAACAATAAGTGGTGTCTCACCATGATTATTGACCCTCTCTATATGTGCTCCTTGACCAACAAGGTACTGAACTACGTCAATATGGCCTTCAGTTGATGCAAAGAAAAGAGCCGTCCCACCAACTTTAGTAGACTTCTCAATCTGTGCTCCTTCACTTACGAGGTACCGAACTACATTCAGGTGACCTTTATGTGATGCATTATGAAGTGGTGTCAGACCCGTATTATCACACTTCTCAAGCTGTGCTCCTTGACCAACAAGGTACTCAACTACGTCAAGACGACCATTTTTAGCTGCCGTGAGAAGGGCTTTATCGACCTCAGCTAGCTCATTTGCAGCTCTTTCAGCCATGTTTTGCTATATATGTGGGCCCAATTGTGAAGCAAATATTATTGATATTCCATTATTCTAGACCTAATATTTCGTGTTGATGAAAGTCACCTTTGCATTCTGTGAATCGTTCTTGGAAGAGACTAAATACGTCAATGAAGTTACCCGCTCTACAGCTTGAGAGGTATATATATTTCTCTGTTACCCTGCATTTTTAAACTATTCGAAGCCTAATAGTGCGTATGCATTGGAAACTACCGCAGAGGAATGATTCTAAGTCGATAAAGTAACAATTGTTAGCACATGTCCAATATTATAATGAAAGAATCCGACTCGGACAGTCTTGGCGCTGTCGGTACAAGTTTGATATCTCCACTTTATTGATCAGATTTCTTTCACATAAACCAACGTCCATCTAAATATAACATGATAGGTATGTTGCTTCAAAATGAAATTGTAGATTGTCCAATCAGTGCGAATAATTTACCTTGTGTTTGATGGTATATTACACAAAGGTAAGAGCTACACAAGGGTAACAACTAAATAGTTCATGTTAGTGTGCTTACAGTTTCCCGATCAAACTTGCCGATGGAACAGTCAGGGAGAAAGTGGCGGATTCTTTTTTGAGAAACGGACGTTATTTTAGAGAACATTATCCTGACAATGCATCATCATGACCTCATCTAGGATTTGATAGACTGAAATGAAAAAGTACGTGAAAAGAGAAAGTATGCATGATTGACTATTTATTACCTAAGGCAAGGTCTGTTTTTGAGACATGTAATGTTGTAAAATGTCGTTGGGTATCAACGTGTTGAGAGCACCTCCCTGCACAATTTCTAGGTGGACTATCTTGAAATTATGCTGCTGGAAAAAAATGGCCGCCATATATAACTATTGTTTAACGATTTTGGGAATTACTTTTAAGGGACTCTTATGTTATCATGTGTGAAGTGTCATATATAAGAGAATTAAATTGTCTACAAGATGATATTACATTCAATAGGTTTGAGCATATTTTGCGTAACAATTTTGAGCCATAAATGTGATTTTTTTTTTTACACTTTTTTTCCAAAATTATGAATTTCCCAAAATACATATTTCTCTATATTCAAAGAATAAGATGACTACTGATCTGGAACTCTTTGAAAGACTCTCCATTAGTATGGTTCATATCAAAGATAAGCTTGAGTTCTGGTAAGAAAAAGAAAAATAATTCTCACAGAATCAAACAAAACTTACACTGAATGTTCAAGATTACAAATACATGTCATTTGCCGAACAATTTTGGTAGAAAATGTATACTGGCTGAGTAATGAGCATAGAAAGATAAGGAAATCAAGGTAATAAGTAGCCCCGACACCATATGTGTAGTCCCATTTGCATCTCTCTGTGTACAGTGCTTGCTACTTTACCAAGACTGGGCCAAAATTATTATGATTTTGATGACTCCAGCACCTTGCAGTACACACCAATCAATACACACCAGTAACTGTATACGAATTTTCTCACCGCTATTTGGGGGGCCCCTTCCATTTATCCCTTTACAGCGACACCACCTATATCTTGAAAAATCTGTCTATATCTCCAATCAGACAAAACTTCGGAAACAAGAGGACAGGCAAATACTTTGAAACAGCGAATAAAGCAGGGTGAGTCGAGTGTGTTAACCGGTTAATGCGACTCAGTGTGTACGTGAAAAAAGGGGGAAATCTTTTAAAGTTAACCTGGTGTCGTCATTGACTTTTGGAAAATAATGTTTTGGTTAAATTATCTTCAAAAGCCATGTAGAATTAGTCAGGTAAAGATCCTTCCAAATGACAAAAATATGACATTAAAATATTAGGTGCATTAAAAAACATAAATATATATACAGATAACAACTACTTTATACATACCTTAACCAAGATTGGTCATTTTTAAGTATGTGAAAATTGATTTATTTTTTTCCCCCTGATTTATGTTTCTTGAAAATTAGACATATTACAGCTCAAAGCTAAAAGCAGAGGCCCTAATTCAACCAGTCCGCCTTTCGGTATTGAGCTAGGAAAAAAACAAAACATTGAATTTACCAGGGATATAAATAATTTAGTTGTTTACTGCATATGGCAACATCAGGTTGACTTTGGAAGATTTTCATAGTGCCTTTACATTATACCACGCAATGAACGATGAGTGTATTATAGATGTAGTTATTGTACGTTATTCGCTGTTTTCCGAGTATTTGCCTGTAATCGGTTTTCCTCGGTCACATTGGATATTACATCATTTTCATCTCATTACAGAAAAAACAGATTATTTGTACATATACACACCTTCGTCTAGGTGATCTAGAAACTTGCCTTGCATTCACCTGTTGACTTTACTGCCTATGAAATAATACAAAATTTATTCTTGTCCCGTGACTAAACCACAAAGAAGAGACTTGTCCGTTCTCCTTGTCTTAAGAAAATTTCGGAAAATAACAAGACGTTTCAGATAGTGACGGCCTATGTGCATGACGTGTCTGGGTATGATAAACATCAAAGGGGTGTCAGTGCCACTAGTTACATATTTCAAATTATGACCAGAGTGCAAATTAAAATAATTATTCCTGATATCACTTATCAATTTCAAGTTTGTGTATGGTGTCAATGCTACTATTGTCATATTTCAAATCGTGACCCCGGCGCAACCAACCAACGTAAGACGAGTTGTTTGCAAAGTAGAAAATTATTACCTGATACCACTTAACAGTATATATGGCCAAAGTTCGTGTTTTTATGGTTAAATATTGATATTGACAACGTCACATGATAGATTTTATATCATGAAGATATTACCGTTGTGCTGAGTTGGCCATAATAAGTCATAAAGCGGAAGAAAGATCAGCTAACGAAGCAAATGAGGTTTCCTTTTTTAATGCGTTAAAACAAATGGTTAAGCCTATGAAGGTAAACTTAGCCCACGCACGGGCGAAGATGCCGACAAATTCAAAGTCTATTTTGTAATTTTCCAGGAGCAAATAATGGTATAATGGAAAAATCCAAGCGAGCATAGCTATTTAAAAGTAATAATAACAAAAATGGTTACAAAAGCGGTGTGTTTGCCAAGCCCAAAACTTGGAATGCTGAATAGCAGAGACAGATCATTCCTGGACGGATCCGGGATTTCTTCAAATAGGTGGGGGAAGACATATTATGCGCTAACGTTGGAGCATTCCGGATGTTTTCAAGTTTTAGCAGTTCAAAACCAAAGAGATTGCCGTCTTCAGCCTAATAGAAAATCTTTTTGCGAATGAAGTCAAACATAAATAAAGTGTTGTACGTAGACTGAACAGAGTAATTTCTGGACGGCAACTTCCCCAGGTATACTGGGTTAGTCATGCCCCAAATGCCGTTTTTCTGTAATGCATTAACAATGAGAAATGAGACAAACACAGGGGCATCTTAATATATCAAAAAATTTAAGAATCACTATCCAGCCAATTTTCAAAATTTTCCAAAACTTTGTATTACCTTTAACAATGAGAAATGTATTGGATTGTTTTTGTTGTTTCATTTCATTTCTAACTACAATTCAACTATTTTTACTCCAAAAACAACCACCTGAACTTTAAACAAGACCCAATAACCAAGGTTTTATCTATTTTAGGAAAAAAAATGACATTTCCATATGTTTTGTACACAAATCAGGAAAATGAGCGATTTTCTGGCTGACATGCAAAGACAAAAGGTCACGTGACCTTGTAACTGTAGGTCCGATTTTCAAAAAAAAACCTTTAAAAGATGCGCAAGACTCGAAGGAAAAAAGTCAGTGAGCGGCGGGGCGCCATCCATATGCGTTTTCGAACAATCAGAAAAAGCGCGGAGGGGGGGGGGGGGCATAATAGCACCCCGGCCTTAGTAGGGTTAACACGGGGAACTCCGTCTTATGCTGTTTTGAACAATTAGCTAGGCCGATACTTGATATTCTCTTTTAGAAAACAGCTTGTTATACTAAATGCAAAATCGTTCATAACCTTGCTCCAACTATTCTTTCTTACAGAATAGTTCGTTTTTATTATTTACATTCACTCGATGAAAATTAATGAACTTGTAAAGTGTACATCATTCAAACTAAACCAAACGATGTAAACAAAATTAAAGCATTTCCAATATATAAATTAAATTTATTTCAGAGTAGGAAAAAAAATTAGAAAAAGGTCGTGTTAAGACCAGCGCTAACGATTGACAATCTTAGTTGTGCCGGCCCTATCAAGAAGAAGGAGGAACAGATGAAGAAGCAAAAGGAGGTCCTCTTGACTCTATAACTATAATAAACTCCCAAAGCTCAAACAAGGTGATTATGAGACTCCCAGAATACCGCACCATCTTTTATCAGAATTCTTTTATATAATCTCAAGCTTCAAGATGAAACTACCTACCATAAAAAGACTAGACTTAAAAGCAAATTTTCCTCATTCAAAGCACTTCTACAGTCGTTTCTAAAATTCGTTTTTTAATTCATTTCTGACTATATGTATGAGATTAGAACTAATTGAAGATGACAAGCAATGCCCCCCCCCCCTCTTCTTTATTCTTCTCTTTCTCTTTTACCTTCTACCCCACTCGAACGTGCAATGACCAAAAAATGCAAACGGGAAATACTTTAAACTTCTGACATATTTGCCACAGACAGTTTTACCTTTGACACTTTTACATGTGACATTTTTACATGTGACATATTTACCTCTGACCTTTTTAAACCTGGCATTTTTAACTGTCCTTTGTGAAACAGTTCTCTTACTACGGTCACATTACTCCAAGATGTTTTATTTTATCAAAGTAAGAAAGAGTTAGGGTTATCTAATGCAAAAAGAAGAGCCGTCCTACTATATTTAGTGGGATTATTATCAACCTGTGCTCATTGACCAACGAGATACTTAACTACATCGAGATGACCATTGTGTGATGCACAGTGAAGAGGTGTCTCATCATCATTATCACGAGTTTCAATCTTTGCTTCTTGACCAATGAGATACTTAACAACGTCAAGATGACCATTTAAGGCTGCCGTGAGTAGTGCTTTATCGTCATCAGAAGGCTCATTTGCTGCTCTTTCAACCATGTTTTGCTCTGTCTGTTGGCCCAAATCGTATGGATATTCCTTCGTTCTAGACCTAATATTTCGAGTTTGTCAAACCATGGTGAAAGCCACCTTTGCGTTCTGTGAATCGTTCTTGGAAGAGACTAAACACGTCAATGAAGTTACCCGCTCTACAACTCGAGGGGTTTATATCTTTCTCTGTTACCGTGCAGGTTTAAACTATTCGAAGCCTACTAATGATTATGCATCGAAAACTAAGGCAAAGGAATGGTTCTAACGTGATAAATTGATCGAGGAGGCGCAATAGCTCAGTTGGTAGAGCAGTGGTCTCGTAATCCGGTGACCCCGGGTTCGAAACCAAGTCGATGCCTTAGTGCCCTTTGGTAAGGCATTAATTTTCATTACCAGGTCCCTCGGAGAGGACCTAAAGCCGTCGCCCGTCTGGTTGCTTACTTACAAGCATTTATGCTTTCTTAGCAGTCAGGTAAAATAACCACCAATAATAGTTGCGAGCATAATTCCAATTTCATAATTAAAGAATCATTCTCGGACAGTCCTGGGATTGTCTGCACAAGTGTGATATATCCACCTTTTTGGTCTGATTTCCTTCACAGAAACCAACGTGCTCCGGTCCATCCAAAAATAGAATGAAAGCTCTGTTGCTTCAAAATGAAATTGTAGATTGTCCGAATTTTCCACGGTAAAACGATGGGAAGTTTTCTTTAAATTTAGCTCTCTCCTTTTTATCCGAAGAATTTACCTTGTGTTTGATGGTATAATACACACAGGTAAGAGCTCAATGATTCATTGTTGTGTGCGTACAGTTCCAGATCAAACAAACCGATGGAACAGTCATGGCGAAAATGGCGGATCCTTTTGTGAGAAACGGGCGTTGTTTTGTAGAACGTCATCATGATAGTACGTCACCGTGACCTGACCTAGGCTTTGATGGAATGCAATGCAAAAGTACGTGAAGAGAGAATATATGCATGGTTGACTATTTAGAATGAACCGAAACCAGCTAGTCGCAGCGATATTTACTGACATAATTTCTATTGATCTTACACACTTGATCGCATACAATTTTTTCATTTTCCCATAATACGTCAACATAAATCTCTCTCTCTCTAAGTGCCATATCGTTTGACTTTGGCGATCATGCTGTTCCACAACCCTCGGCTCCTAGCCTTCTGTATTAGTACTACTCCCAGTTCTTTCACTCCTCTCTCTTCCAACAATGTTTGCAGACTGTCCATCCAAAGTATCCTCCTTCTTCCCCTACTCCTTCATCCCACAATTTTCCCTGTCAAAGCAAGGTTCTCTAGGCCTTCTTTACGTGTAATGTGACCCACGAACTTCAACTGCCTAATCAACATCTCAATAATCATTTTCCTTTGCACTCCAGCTCGTGTAAGAACTTCCTCATTACTAACTTTGTCGGTCCAGGGGATTTTCACCATTCTTCTTAGAAACCACATTTCGCAACTTTCCAAACGCTTTTTAGTATCAGAGGCTAAAGTCCATGTTTCATTACCATACTGGGTACTGGGTAGATGTATTAATTGCGAGCATAATTCAAATGTTATAATGAAAGAACCCATCTCGGACAGTCCTGGCGCTGTCGGTACAAGTTAATTTGATATCTCCACTTCATTAATTGGTCTGATTTCCTTCACATAAGCCAACGTGCTCCGGACCATCCAAGTATCACATCAAAGGTCTGTTGTTTCTAAATTCAATGGTAGATTATCCATTCGGTTCACAAATCCGTGGATAAAATTGTTCCACAATTGAACGCTAGAAGTTTTTCTTTAAATTGAGCTCCTTGCTTTTTATCCGAAGAATTTAACTTGTGTTTGATGGTACATTACTCAAAGGTATGAACTAAATAACTCATTTGTGTGTGCTTACAGTTTCCGGATCAAACAAACCGATGGAACAGTCATGGCGAAAATGGCGGATCCCTTTGTGAGAAACGGGCGTTGTTTTGTAGCACGTCATCATGATAGTACGTCACCGTGACCTGACCTAGGCTTCGATGGAACGTAATGCAAATAAACATGAAAAGAGAAAATATGCATGGATGACTATTTAGAATGAGCCGCAACCAGCTAGTCGCAGCGATATTTTATGACAAAATTTCTATTGAGCCCCCTTAATCACACTACTTTCTTGCTTTTACCCATGATACGTCAACATAAGTTTAGATACAAACTGACATCGCTTCAAACTTTCTGTATTATTTCGAAGGACGCACGAATGCATGCATCATTCACACTGATTATTATTCAATTCATCGGAAAATATGACTGTTAATTTCTATAAAAAAAAACAATGAACATGGACAATGTACATCATTCAAATCAAAGCAATCAATGTAATTCAAAATAAACACAGTATCTTTCCTGAAATCTGCCTCCAAAATTACCGTACATTTTTCTTGGACTAGCAATTAACAAGTTCCCCACATAGAATAGTTTTATCACAGTTGTTTTGGCATTGACTTGAGCTAATTTGTCTACATTTCTCGATGTAGGCTACAGCCCGCGAGACCGGCATTTTTTCTATTTTCCTCTACTTCATGTGCCTCGTGGACCTTTTGAAACTTTCTCCATTTCTATATTGGCTCATGCTTTTCTTCTTCTTTCTTTTGTCGGTCTCGATCGGATCTAGTGAAAGGCGCGGTCTTGTGAACCTTTTGTCAATATTGAACTCTTGAAGATAAGTGTGTCATTGTAGGTCCCTTGGGCTGTTGCTCTAGTGGACCGTCGGTTAAGTTTTTATTTTGTTTATGTCGGTCTCGTGGGCTCTAGGACAAGCGGGATGACCTGAACTGACCGAAGCGATCCTGCGCACACCGGCTGCACCCGGCGTCGGCCTTTAGTGAAGGGTTAACGTTAGTTCGTGGTTTCTAAATAACTTACATTACATACAGTAAGGAATAAAAGGAACAAATGCTTGTTGATAAATAGTTGCATATATTTTACAAACAAAATTTTACTTTTTTTGAATTGCTTTCAATTCCATGTGTATTTCCCGAATCAATGAACCCGTATTTCGACTGTATGATGTGCTTTAAGAATGTTAATGCTCAGTGGCATATATCCTTTTCTGATGAGGGGTGTAGGAGGGGGGGGGGGGGGGGGGGGCTGTGGAGGAGGGAATGATCATAATCAGGCGCGAGATTTCTCGCGCGAACACCTACATAAGCACACGCACACAGCCTAAGGTCTACGGCCACGCATAGTTTCAGGCACAATCCACTCTTGGAGTGCATAACGGTGTCTGCACTTTAAGACTAGTTTGCATGCATAAGCATGTACTTACGCGAACACTGACACACATTATGAATGTTATACTAAGTATATCCATGTACTGATCTGCCTTTTCTCATGTTTAGCACTCGCGGAAAACACAATTTTAAGGTACTTAAGATAGATTTGATTTGAGATTTGAGATTTAGGGAAAAACAACAATTTTTTTGGAAACTTCTGAACATATTTATATTATTTTGGTAGCATTTAAAAAATAGTTTTTAACTAACTATATGACCCACCTCATTTAAGTTGGTTACAATTCTCAACAGCTGATGGATTTCACGATGTTTTAAATCAGGTATGACCTATACATTACGTTTCAATGTATTATGTTATGTACTGTGTTTTTATTGTGCATTTTATAAAGTCGTGTATATTCCTAACAGCAATTAATCTGGACCTAATTTGCATTTACTTTTCTTTTCGACGAGGAGTTACTTATAAAAAAAGGAATCATATATTTAAAGATACTATATCCCTTTTGCAGCCAACCTCAAATTCTGTAGAACTTTGCAGGAATTATGAATATGTCATGTATGTCCAAGCTGTAAAATCTAAACATTAGCAGTGTCCTAATGTTCAAAATATGCAAGGAAACCCGTTTACTCGCTAGAGTTCACTTTCAGATACTATTGAGTGACTGGCTGGCCTTTTTTTCATCTTGGGTAATAACATTCATACAATGAGCTGTAAAGGGTACATGAGCATTTGTCTATATCAATAACCCATTTCTTGTAATGGCCAAAATTAAACTGATTGAATCTTTGGGCAGCATAAAACGTACGACGATTCGGTACGATGGTCTGACGAATCAGACTATTACTTACTGGCTCTATAGCTCCTAAGTCGATTCAACAACTAATAGTCGTTATTTTCCTATTTAAAGACATTTTCAAGTCCCCCTTTTCTTAGGGAAGTTCTAAATTAGTATTGTCTTTCAAATGCCGTTAGAATTGTATTGTATTGTATTATTTATTCGGCACTTTCAAGAAATATAACAATATAAACATAGTAAATACAAAATTGGAATGACAAAAACTGTGCAAATACATATTTTTGTAGCAATATTCTGAGTGCAAAAGATGGCGGCCAGGGAAGAAGAGAGCAAACTTAATTACTGTAACCGTATAGGTCCCTCCGCCCAACCAACTGATGCACTCAGAAGGACAAATAAGAGAGTAACAAATCAAGGATAAACAGTAAGAATATAAAGAAAGGCGAGGCACGAGCATACACTAACATAGAAATTATATATATAACATATTAGAAAATTTACAATTTCAATAACAATCATAATAGCATTGTCTCTCCATAGAATTATAATGTAACTAACATGTTCAATATTTATACCGGTGTTTTCTTTACCTGATTAAATGCAATCAAAATATTACATGTATATTAAATAACTTTGAAATAAAATGAAACTGTTATCCGGACTTACGCACATATCTGATTGATCACATATTATATCAATGAAATTGAAATTGAGATTATTGAATTGGAAATTGAGGTCCAACTGAGTGCAGAAGACTGTTAAAAAACAGCATACGGACAAATAAAGAGAGTAACAAATCAAGGATAAACAATAAAATTAAAAAAAAAAGAAATGAGAGGAAGGAGCAAATGTAAGCCAATATACACATTATATATTACATTAGAAAGTTCACAAGTTTAATGATATACCCGGTAATAATACCATGGTTTTCATTTACCTAATTAAATGTTAACAAAATATTGCATTAAACAAACTTGAAATAAGATGGAATCATGTTTCAGACTTATATCGCGTATTACATTGTACACATAATTTATAAATATAACTTAAATTGAAATTATTGAATTGAGAATGCCTTTATCAGATTTATACATTGAGGTCGAGGGATGAGAGGTGGGTTTTGAGGCTTTGTTTCCAATTGACGAAGTTTACTAAGATAAGGTCATTACGTAGCAGGGGCGTAAATCCCGGGGGGATGGGGGGCTGCATCCCCCCTGGCTTGAAGTAGGTGGGGTGGCCTGTACAATCACCCCCCCCCCTGATATTACAAAAAAAAAGAGAAAAAAAGGAAGAAGAAGAAGAAGAAAAAAATGTGATTGTTTCATTTCAGCATAATGCATGAGAAATGAGTTTTTTTTTGTTGTTATGTATCTATAATTATTGTATAGCCTACACGTATACAATATGTCACTATCATTAAGAATAGTTGCGCGACGTGCACGAACAAGCACTTCATAAACTTCAGAATAATAAGAATCCCACTATATACACAGAATACATTGGGCAGCGCCCCGGCCGGGCGGCCACGCAGTCTTCTGCATATTGCACCGCATGCATGCTCCGCTCTCTCGCGCTAGCAATGCAGAACAATTTTCCCCGCCCGCGCGATCTAGGGGAGGTAGGGGGCCAATAGGTTACCGTGACGACTGCGCTGATCTTGATTGCGCCGTGTGTGGTTGAACGGTCAGTATAAAGCGCCGTTGCAGGTTAGACCGTTTCAGGAACGGTCTAAAGTTCGCCGCTCAGTATAAAAGTGGTGTAAGTATTCTGTCCGTGATGGTTATTTGTTTTGATACATTTAATTGTAAATTCGGAAATTATGATAGAATTATGTACGGGGGCGTAAATCCCGGGAGAATGGGGGGCTGCATCCCCCTGGCTCGAAGGAGGGGGGGGGGTGGCTTGTACAAATATCCCCCCCCCCCTGAGATTACAAAAACAAGAGAAAAAAAGGAAGAAGAAGAAGAAGAAAAAATGTGATTGTTTCAATTTTAGCATAATGCATGAGAAATGAGTTATTTTTTAAATATATGTATAACTGTATAGCCTACACGTATACAGTATGTCACGATCATTAAGAGTAGTTGCGCGACGTGCGCGAAGAAGCACTTCATAAACTTCAGAATAATGTTTCGTTATTTTGCAAGGTATTATTATAGCCCAGACGTAAAGTGCGCCAGCGCGCGAGCGCTTAAAAAGTGCAATCATGTTCAGTAGATGCCCGGCTACCCTCCACCACTTAGTGTTATTTAGGGTACGCGTATGCTCGTTCACTCCCTTTGAAAGCACCCCCACCCTATCTCAGGACTGCCAACATTTCTGAATCCTCCTAGTCCTTTCAACGGCTTTTAGCTGGCTTTTCCTGCCTTGGAGACCCCCCCCCCGAAATCCGGAACACTGCTAAATGTACCACACCCCCTCCCCAATTTCAGGTGAGCTCTAGTCGATCGAGGGGAACTGGGGGCCTATGCTTTTACTTTTCAAAATGAAATAATCCTGAATAAGCTTTCAAAGCTAGCAGGAATTTCAGGAATTTGATCCCGAGATTTGATCAATTTTTCTATGATATTCAAGATATTTTATAACCTCCTTTTTACATTTCTCAGAAGTCGAAAGAGAGAGAGAAAACGACCCACCCCCTTTTTAAAGAAATTAAGAGTCGAGAATGGTACAACGAATCGTCTTCTTTCTCTAATGATTTAATGAAACGTAAAAACTTCCGCGCTTCGCGCGGGCGGGGGAAGGGAAAAACTGAATTCAGATGAGGATTAAAAGTCGAGAACAGTACAACGAATCGTCTTCTTTCTCTAATGATTAAATGAAACGTAAAAGCTTCCGCGCTTTGCGCGGGAGGGAGGGGGGGGGGGGGGACTGAATTCAGATGAGGATTAAAAGTCGAGAACGGTACAACGAATCGTCTTCTTTCTCTAATGATTTAATGAAACGTAAAAGCTTCCGCGCTTTGCGCGGGAGGGGGGAAAGGGAAAAACTGAATTCAGACGAGGATTATTTTCGAGAACGGTACAACGAATCGTCTTCTTTCTCTAATAGTGTTTGTTGTTTGTTCGTTTGTGTGTGTGCGTATGGCTTTAGCAACGAAGGACTCCATGATCTTACTGGCTAGAGATGTCAATGCAACAGGACGGTAATTGGATGGACAGGATTTATCATCGGCTTTAAAAACCGGGGTGATGGTAGCAGATTTCCAAGAGGTTGGAACTTTACCTAAGCCTAGAGATATATTAAAGATTCGTTGTAAGATATGGCACGACACAAGTGCGGTTTCCTTCAGTAACACAGACGATAGGCCGTCCGGACCGGGTGCTTTTTTCGTCTGGAGAGTAACTAATTTCTGGTAAACATCAGTAACAAACATATCAAAGGATTTCAGAGACTTGATAGGAAAGTCACATTTTGGAGGTTCGTAAGGAACTATGCTCTGCTCTGTGAAAGACTTCTGAAAACTACACAGAAATTCACTAGCGATGTCAGCAGGGTTGCTTACGACGCAGTTATCAACTACGATCACAGGAGGAGGCAAACTTCTCTTGCGTTCTCTCACGTAGGCAAAGAAGCGCTTACGATTGTCAGGAAGCGAGAACAGATGATTGACATACTGCCAGTAGGAAGCACGAGACTCGTATTTCACTTGGTTACGTAAAAGGCGAAATAAGTTCCAGTCACATGGAAGGTTAGATTTCTTGGCCTTTAAGAATGATTTGAGTTTCTTATTGATCAATCGTTTGATGTCGGTCGAGATCCAGGGTTTGAATTTCCTGGAACGCCGCCTAGATCTTGGAACCGAGTCCCGACTGGCAGCTTCAAAGAAGTCAAGAAAACCTTCCCATGAAGCTTCGATGTCTTCTGGGTCGATATACAAGCTCCGGGGAACCAATTCAAGCAAACGATTAAGATGTTCAAAGTCAGCTCTTTTGTAGTTCATAAATTCACAGAGTATGCTCCTTGAGGCAAAACTGCGCGATGATTTAACCTTGAAGTGTATGCCGTGATGATCACTGGATACTGGGTTAGCACAAACGGATGCTTGGACTACCAGATCGGGACGGTTCGTAAAAATGTGGTCCAGGAGAGTGCCTGAGCCCGGGTTATCTGCAGAAGGCCTCGTGAAGGATTCAACAAGCTGAGTAGAGTCCAGTGTGCTGAAAAAAGATAGTGGACGAACAGAGTCTTTTAAATCATTGATTCAAGTGTAAAATTTGAATTTTGGCCAATTGTGTCCCAAGTGCGAAATCGAAATAGTATAGGGGCCAAACATTTTTTTTTTTTTGCAATTCAGATCGAAAATGTTGGCTAAAAATGTTTGCTCGGTGAAGAAAACCTACCATGAACGGCACAATGAAACAGATCACATAGACCCGTTTCTCTAAAAGAGCCAAAAGAATCAGCTACTTACGACCGTCAAGAGGACTGCTTGAAACCCTCTATATTCCTGTACCAAAATATCATAATACATTTTCGGTATGAGGCTTTATAGACCAAATGTGTCTCAGGTACCAAAAATCTGTTTTTAAGGACCCAAATGTAAAATAAGTGATTTAAAAGCATGCAACTATAATGCGAATGATATTTCTTTTTTTCTTAAGACATTTGGAAGTGTGTTTAAGTAAAGATACGTATCAAGTCTACCAATATTACACAATGTTTGGGGTCACTGAGCCCCCCCCCCCCCCTCCCCACCGCAGCCCTAAGCTATTCATAACGGCCCAATACCCCATGTAGTTTACTGACTGAAAAATGTAAACATTATGCCCTATATGCTGGTTTTGTTGAACTCATTGCTGAGAGTCACTGATCTCAGTACATCGTAGGCACCTTCAACTTTTATTTAAAATGTTGAAGGTCTCTTTTTGTGATTAAGTCGTAAATCTGGGCCCACCGAAGGGTTCATTGTTTTTACCTGAATAATGTAGTGATCATCAACAGTATGTCACTAGTCAATTATTTTCTTTTTTTCTTTTTTTTTCTTTCTATTTTCTATTTACAAAAATAATAGTGCGTAACAAAATACATTTCTGGTAATATTAATGTTTTAAGTAGATCTCAGTCAATAGACACTTAAATTACAAGCTTGACAATATATTATTAATATCTTCAGAGTAGTACGGCATGTCGAAAAAGATATGCTTGTATATGGGTCCCAAAATGAGTTAAAGTGGTCAATGATTAGGTCATAAAAAGGAAAGACCATTTGATCAAACGAGATTTTGACACACAACACACAAAACAACAACACCAAAGTGTGATAGGTAGATGGATAGTTGCTTTCCCCTTCCGCCCTGTCAAAAAGGTATAGTAAGGAAGTCAGTGGAGAGCGCTATATAGTGTTGAAAAAGAGAGAAAGAAGAGATTGAGGGTAGAGGAAAGGGAATTTAAGAAAAGGGAACTGAAAGTGAGTGATTCAGAGTGTGGTAAAGCTAGAGAGAAAGATAGACATAAAGAGAGAGACAGAGAGAGAGAGAGAGAGAGAGAGAGAGAGAAATAGAGACAGACAGAGAAAGAGGGAAAGATATGAATGGGCCCCGATCGCTAAGTTGGAATGTAATGCGTATTGCTGAATTAAATAGTCTTTTTTCAATTTTCTTTTGAAGTAGTTAAGCTACTATTTTTACAGATTTGGGGGTATTTACTTGGGCCAACTTTTCTTTATTTATAGATGTAGGCTACAGACCAATAGACCAACGTGTTTTTTTGTAAAGAAAGTGATTGTGTTATGTTAAAATAAAGGTAAGCATATTGTCTGGTAAGGCACATTATATAGCGCGTTTTCACGAGATATATCTATCTATCTATCTATCTATCAGGCTATAAATTCATCCAGACGTTGGACAAAGCCCTCCTCATGAAATTTCCATTCTCTTCTGTCTCTAGCGATCCTAGTCCAAGCGGCCGTACCCATGTATGATGTTAGGTCATCTCTCCATCTTTTCTTCTGCCTTCCTCTTCTTCTCTTTCCCACCCTTCACGAGATATAACGCGGTACCTAATGTGCCTTAATCTGAAATGTTAAACAAAATAATAGATCCGTTAATCTTAATCTTGATTCGACGAATAAAAAGTATCCCTTACAAAGTACGAAGTGAACAAGTCTATACGCATTTATAATTTGCACGCTTTCCATTTAGCGTTAAACATTGCCTAAAAGATCGTTGTAGTATACAGTAGATTGCATGTTCTTTCAATAGAGCGCTTAGTAAACCAATCTTATTGCGTCATCTTAGTATTAATAAACAAAAATATATAAATGAATACATAAATACAAGTCGTTGTCAAAACGTATACTGTGCCACAGGATTAGTTACACAAGAGTTTGAGTCAAGATCAACACTTAGCGTTCCAACGTCCGCTACCATGCGTGAACTTATGCCTAGGTTACATTTGCTCTACAGCTAGGATACAGCGGCTGTACGCCCCCGAAATCGAGAGACACTTGCGGCTGCCGCAGAAAATCCACGGTGGCCTCATGTGCAGGGTCACCCTAGGGCGTATCCCATATCTTAACGTGCCATACGGGTCGCTGTGGGATTATAACTCGGAGTTATAACCGTTTTCATCTCTAGGTTCGCCTGAGCGTGGCGACCGTACATCGGGCGTACGTTGGCCTTGCGTTTTTATACTCCAGGGTTGAAGCTGTAGCATCAGTCTGGTCGCATGTTTGCCGTAAGGTCCCCCTTCGGCCGCCTTGCGGGCACTTTGTGGCTACCTTGCGTCTGCCTTAGTATTTGTCAAAAAGCTACGGCCGCCGCAGGGACGCCCTAAGGCGACCATGCGTCATCACTTCAAAGGCCGTACGGCAGCCGCAGATTTTCTGTCTCCACAAATTCAAAATACACCTTGCGGCTACCCTAACATATGTGACCGCTACCGTATGTGACCGTGGGAATGCTGCAGCGGTCCTATAATTGCTATTGGTCTCAGATATTTTAGACCGCACGGCCGCCGCGGCAAATGTGACCCAGGCATTATGCCCTCAACCTATAAACCGAACACCAAACATGTCTATTGTGTCAGCTTCAAGGAGCAAATAATGGAATAATGTAAAGCATCCAAGCGAGCATAGCTATTTTAAAGTAATATTGAAATAAGTGGTTACAAAAGGGGTTTGTTTGCTAAGCGTAAAAAATTGAATGGTAAATAGCCCCCCCCCCCCCCCCCACTCCGGGAACGGAGGGACCGCATGCGTTTTCCCAAAATCTCCTGCTCGTAACAAAGAAAAGATCTACCCGTATTGACTTTACACACCGGACTTATGCTGAAAAGGGGGGGGGGGGGGGGGGTGCTGGGAACACGCATATGCGTACCCTTAATAAAACTGAGTGGGGGGGGGGGGGGCGGGGTAAATAGCATCGGCGGATACAGGATTTTTCAAACGGGGGTGGGGAGAAGCCAAAGTATGCGCAAACACGCGAGCATAATTTAGATCCCCCAGAATCTATCGAGTTTTAGCAATTCAGAACCTAAAAGATAGCCGTCTTGAGCGATAGATAATCTAGTTGCGAGTGAAGTCAAACATAACTCAGGTGTTATAAGGAGACTGAAAACAGTATTTTTTTTCTTTCAATTATCCCAGATATACTGGGTTATTCATGCCCCAAATGCTAGTTTTCTGTAATGAATAGACATGGAGAAATGATACACACTATGACATTCTTAATCTAACTCCACAAGAGGGCGGCACGTCACTTTAATGACAATATTAACATAGGGGACTCTGTCTGATGCTTTTTTCAAAGAATTCGCTTGGTTGACATTTGATACTCCCTTTTGGAAAACAGCTTGTCGTAGAGTATTCAAACTTGCTCCGAATATACTTTCAATCAGAATAGTTAAAAATTCAAAGTTTATTCAACTGATAAAATATAATGAAACATGATTACGTCTAGCATTTAAACCTCTGGCGGTTTTACCTTCTGAAATGTTTACCTCTGAAATGTTTACCTCTGGCATTTTTACCTGTCCCCTGTGAAACATTTCTTTTACTCCGATCACATTACTCCAAACCGAGACGTTTCATTTTATCAAAGCTATATTTCAAAAATAAGTTAGGGCCATGTTTGGGAATAATTGCAAATAACATTGCAACGTTATTGTATTATGTTTTGCATGGGAAATAAAATCATTTGAATCTTGAGTCTAATATTTAAAGTTAGAAATTCAGTTAGTGTACGATATTGACCTGCTATGGGCAATGGTCACCGGAGCATGAGTCATATGCACACAGTTAATTAGGGCACTCCTATCTTTGTAACTAGTCCATTTGTATGAAAGTGAAACAAAATAAGAAAACAGAATGGCGAAAGTTAGAAATCAATCAGCTTTATAATAGGAGAGATATGAATGTTTGACATATGAGATCAGTGTAGCTATGCGATTATCAAATTGGCAATTTTGTCAGTGGATTTTTACGTAGTCTTAACAATACTCCCGTTTGTCGTGTACAAACATATCATTAATTGCTGTTTGTTCTAATTGTCATCTCCCTTGGGTCACTACTCAAAATATAGGCCTTTTATAGATAGCTTATTATGATAGGTCCTCTAAAAGGAAAAAGACCATCCAAAAATATATGCCTATACATTCCTTTTTGAGAGATGGATCTAGATTGTATTAATGTTGTGTTTTGGAATAAATGAGAAAATTGTCTGGCACTGCATTACAGAGACATTACCGATTCAGAAATTTTTAAGTTGAGATACGTTAACTGATTACAACTTTCCAAAAGTCAAATCTATGTTAGTTTTTGTCCTATTTTATTCCAATTTTCACTTGTCTGCTTCCCTGATTTTCCTGCTTTCTATGAAAGTTCTTTACTATGAAGGTTGGATTTCTATTCATGGACAATACACTAAGGATGCTCTCTTGCGCTCAAAACTTATTTAATGACGACACTAATGTCAGATTGACATGAAAATTATAAACCTTGTGACCCCTACCGTGAGATCAAATTTGCTTCTCTTTGTAAATTGCCTTAATGTGGGATTTTACCGCTCCGCTGAAGTAATACCTGGTGTAATTAATTCAGGCACTATTTGCTATTGATGGAAGAGATGAAAAAAAAATCGAATGAAATACAGTCAATTGTCTGGCTTGTGGTCTAAACTTTAACCTAGGAGAGCTTTTGTGGACGAATTGAAAAGCATGTAAAGAAAAAATATTTTCATCGTTATGCATGAACACTAGAAAGACATCAGTGACGTATCGAGGGGCCGGGGTGCTATATAGTGATATATTCATCACAGCATTCCATAGCACGCTTTACTGAGCACCATTGTATTGAACATGGCATGTACAAATCCATTTGAGCCAGACTTTGGGAAAAAAAGCCTGCAAATGTTAAAATCATATGCAAGTAATACCTTAATGAAATGTAAACTATAAAACTCAATGAGTGATAGTTCTCATACGTTTCTTAATAATGTAATTCATTGTAATGAATACAGATTTCTGCATTTTTCAAAAATGGAACCTTTTTAGAAGAGCAAGGCATTCTATCGGAATATAATTTTTCCTCTCGGATGGTCATATGCATACGGTTAATTAGGGCATTCCTATCTTTGTAACTAGTCCATTTGTATGAAAGCGAAACAAAATAAGAATAACAGAATGGCGAAAGTTAGAATCAATCAGCTTAATAATAGGAGAGTTATGACTGTTTGAAATATGAGATCATTGTAGCTATGCGATTCTCAAATTGGCAATGTTGTCAGTGGATTAACAATACTCCCGTTAGTCGTGTACACAAATATCATTAATTTCTCTTTTGTTTTAATTATCGTCTCCCTTTGGTCACTGCTCAAGATATAGGCCTCTTATAGATCGTATATTATGATAGGTCATCTTAAAGGAAACAGACCACCCCGAGTCATATATTTTGAGAGATGAATCTATAATCAGTAATTTTGTGTTTTGGAATAAATAAGAAATTGTCTGGCACACTGCATTACAAAGACATTACCAATTCAGAAAATGTTAAGTTCAGATACGTATACTGATTACAACTTTCCATAAGTCAAATCATTGTTAGTTTCTGTCCGATTTTTTTCCTATTTAATTGTCTGCTTCCCTGATATTTCTGCTTTCTATGAAAGTTCTATTCACGGACAATACAATAAGGACACCCTCTTGCGCTTAAAATTATTTCAACGACGAAACTAAATATGTCAGATTGACATGAAAATTATAAACCTTGTGACCCCCACCGTGAGATCAAATTTGCTTCTCTTTGTAAATTGCCTAAATGTGGGATTTTACCGCTCCGCTGAAGTAATACCCGGTGTAATTAATTCAGGCACTATTTGCTATTGATGGAAGAGATGAAAAAAATCGAATGAAATAAAGTCAATTGTCTGGCTTGTGGTCTGAACTTTAACCTAGGAGAGCTTTTGTGGACGAATTGAAAAACATGAAAAGAAGAAATATTTTCATCGTTATGCATGAACACTAGAAAGACATCAGTGACGTATCGAGAGGCCGGGGTGCTATATAGTGATATATTCATCACAGCATTCCATAGCACGCTTTACTGAGCACCATTGTATTGAACATGGCATGTACAAATCCATTTGAGCCAGACTTTGGGAAAAAGCCCTGCAAATGTTAAAATCATATGCAAGTAATACCTTAATGAAATGTAAACTATGAAACTCAATGAGTGATAGTTCTCATACGTTTCTTAATAATGGAATTCATTGTAATGAATAAAGATTTCTGCAATTTTCAAAAATGGAACTTTTTCAGAAGAGCAAGGCATTTTATCGGAATATAATTTTTCCTCTCGGATGGTCATATGCATACGGTTAATTAGGGCATTCCTATCTTTGTAACTAGTCCATTTGTATGAAAGCGAAACAAAATAAGAAAAACAGAATGGCGACAGTTACAATCAATCAGCTTAAAGTGACTCGGTAACATTGTTGAAGGTTGATGAAAAAAATTGCTTAATTTTTGTATAAAATGTTACTTACTATATTCCTTCTACTATACTAACCCTCTGACATGCAAAAAATCCGGAAAAAATTCTCAAACCACAAAGATATCTATGGTTTTCTTTGAAGGCGTCGATGTGAGGCACCCTCTAACAGTGATTAACAGTAAATTCTCCCAACCATTTATGAATTTTCCCAACCGTTTTTCCATGAGAAAAATACATAAAACAGGCTATACAAATCTGTCAACACTTAACTGTCTGGAATGGAATGTAGAGCCATTTTATTGCTATGTGACGATTTACATTCACCTAAAATGTAATTAAATTGTCCTTGTCTTGATGCTGAACAGGCTTTGACAAGTAGCAGAAAAGAAGTAGAATAATATAGTTGGGAGAATTAAGGAATCGATTAGATCAGTATTTCCCAATTTGTACCATGAATAATGATCCGTTTTCACTCAAATTTTCAGATTATCTTTCATTGCACATCTAGCATTGAAGTCACTACCTTAGCACCACTATCTCTCATCTGAACAATGTTACAAAGTCCCTTTAATAATAGGAGAGTTATGAATGTTTGAAATATGAGATCAGTGTAGCTATGCGATTCTCAAATTGGCAATGTTGTCAGTGGATTAACAATACTCCCGTTAGTCGCGTACACAAATATCATTAATTTCTTTTTTGTTCTAATTGTCGTCTCCCTTTGGTCACTACTCAAGATATAGGCCTCTTATAGATCGTATATTATGATAGGTCCTCTTAAAGGAAAAAGACCATCCCGAGTCATACATTTTGAGAGATGAATCTAAATCAGTAATTTTGTGTTTTGGAATAAATGAGAAAATTGTCTGGCACTGCAATACAAAAACTTATCAATTCAGAACATTTTAAGTTCAGATACGTATACTGATTACAACTTTCCAAAAGTCAAATGTTTTGTTAGTTTTTGTCTGATTTTATTCCAATTTTTACTTGTCTGCTTCCCTGATTTTTCTGCTTTCTATGAAAGTTCTTTACTATGAAGGTTGGATTTCTTTTCATGGACAAAATAGTAAGGACGCCCTCTTGCGCTTAAAAATAATTTAATGACGACACTAAATATGTCAGATTGACATGAAAATTATAAACCTTGTGAACCCCACCGTGAGATCAAATTTGCTTTCTCTTTGTAAATTGCCTAAATGTGGGATTTTACCGCTCCGGTGTAAGCAATTCAGGCACTACTTGCTATTGATGGAAGAGAAAAAAGAATCGAATGAAATAAAGTCAATTGTCTGGCTTGTGGTCTGAACTTTGACCTAGGAGAGCTTTTGTGGACGAATTGAAAAGCTTGTAAAGAAAAATATTTTCATCGTTATGCATGAACACTAGAAAGACATCAGTGACGTATCGAGGGGCCGGGGTGCTTTCAAATGATATATTTATCACAGCCATTCATAACACGCTTTACTGAGCACCATTGTATTGAAAATGGCATGTACAAATCCATTTGAGCCATATTTGTGGGGAAAAAAACTGAAAATGTTCTGATTACATGCAAGCCTGACTTGAATAAAACGAAAAATGATCATTTGTTTTTACACCAAAAACAAACCTTGACTTCCATGAAATTATATAAACAATTATGCACGCTTCAGTTTAACTCTTACGGAAATTGTCTTACTGCTCTTGTAACTACATGTAACACTCAGTCTCTCTCAATGTTTGCTCTCTAATTTTGTACGAGGCTCTAGTCTCCCTCGAATATCAACCACACAAGACCACCAGTGATTATAACTGGTAACAAAAAAGATGAGTCGATGGATTTCAGTTCTTTTCATTAACTTTTATTTTAGGAAGAAAGGCACCTCTCAGGAAATGGGATATACAAGCGTTATTTTGATGTATTAAACTCATACCATTTTAGAACACTCTATATCATTTATTTACAAGAGAATATATATATATTTTTTTAATTGATAATCTATTTTCGCAGCATATTTTGACTTCCATGAAATGATCTTTTCAATAATGTACGCTTTTAGGAATTCTTACATTAAGATGTATAGTATTGGATACGAATAAGAATTCACACCTTAAAATCCCTAAGTATAGAAAGAGAACTAACCCACAATCGAATAGCACCAGACTGATAAGTATAAATATATAGATACTTGTTTCAATCGTTTTTAAAGGAAACCAAAACCTTCATAATAAGTTACTTTTATTGTAAAGTTTAAGATATTTGAATGAAGTCAGTGAAAATTTGAACAAAATCGGGCAAGGAATAAGGAAGGTAAAGCTGATTGAAATGACTAGTCACTAGAGGGCGATATTCAATTTGATGACATCATTTTGTGGACAACTCTCCATGCCTTTTTGTACATCAAATTTCACAATTCTTTCGTTTTCTTCGTATTTATTTATGTTCTTGATCCGACTTCATAACATGTGAAGTAGAATATCATTTTGCATTCTATACCTTGCTTTCAAGAGAGTAGATTATCTCAATGACAAGAAAGAAGGAAAAACATGACATTTGATGTATAAAAGGCATGAGAGTTGTCCACAAATGATGTCATCAAATTGAATTTCGCCCTCTAGTGACTAGTCATTTCAAAAAGCTTTATAAACTTCCTTATTCCTTGCCCAAGTTACTTTCATTATTATTATATGAGTTCATTCAATTGGAATAAAGACCATTCAAATAAATCTCGGGTTGAGCATTTATTTCTTTAAAAACTTGGGCAGAGTCAAAAGAGACATGCTACTGTTCAGCTGCCCATGTGATTGTATTGATCAATGTGTACAAATAAAGAAAAGATGACAGGCTGCAACTTGTGCATAACCGACTCAATCTTTGATTATGTTGTAATTGCTTCAATAGGGACTTTTAGATTTGCACGTCGACAGCTTTGACTGCAACGTGTGACGTCATTTTAAGGCACTGCGCATGCGTCAAGTCGTCTCAGTCGGCGATCGAGAATACGTCAACCTTGATTTTCCTAAATCTAGTACGGTATACTAGTATATGCCGCGTGCGCATAAAATATACAGTTCCTCAGGTAGACAAAGGAACATTCCTTCCCTGCTATTATGTAAAAATGCGTAGAACAGGTGTCACGTGCATATTTACCTGTTCTACACATTTTTACATAATAGCAGTGAAGAGATGTTCTACCACAGCAATAGGCCATTTTCGGAATGTAACCAAATTTAATGCATAAGTCTTTGTGAAGTGCCTCAATACAAATTATTTTATTCACCTGATAGGAATAATAGTATTTCAATAGTCAGAATGCAACTGCATATATTAAGTGTTGCTAGGTAGGTCAAGCTATATCATGTTGTCCTACCTAGCAACAATTAATGTATGCAGTTTGGATTCTGTCTATTGAAATACTATTATTCTTATCAGGTGAATGAAATAATCTTTATTGATCGAGGCACTTCACAAAGACGTATGCATTAAATTTGGTTACATTACGAAAATGGCCTATTGTTGAGGGTAGAATGAGGAACTGTATATTTTGTCCTCTTTCGTTGTCCGTCATGTTCATAGTGTTACCTACTGCATGCATGTATATCGCCGAGTGCAATCTCACAGATATCTAATTGTAGTCAACATGGGCAGTTGAGTACGTTGACACGCATGATCAGTCGGCGTTCGTCGTGTTCTCGTCCAGTCAATCTAAAAGTCCCTACTATCTAATACGAGAGCAACTGCTTACGAAATATTAACCCAAGGCAATTCCAATAGCCTTGTGCGTCACCTATTGGAATGTGCGCACATGACAATACGGTATAGGTACACATGATTTCCATAGGACATACAATAGGGTATTGGAATTGCCTTAAGTTTGAGTTGAATTGTCTAAAATAGTTGCGGTCGTGTTATTTATAGGATTGAATCTGGGTTTCCTTGTTTGGACTCACGCTGTACATATGTGATTAGTTAAACATAGAAAAATTACATAATGAAATTTTCATATGGAATAAACACAACTCCGGTTAATCATAACATTAATATAGGCCTACGTGTAAAGAAAATATATACAATGTAATAACTGAAGTGAAAGCGTAAACAAGGGAAATAATCTTTAAAACTGAAATAATAACCTTTATAACCAAATGATAATGGCACTGAAACTAACATCATTATCTCCTTTCTATACCATTTTAGAATAGTCTACATTGACTATGTATAATTCAGTCATAAGATAAGACATTTACAATACTATGTTAATAAGGCACTGTATTGATCATTTGCTTTCACAGTCAATATATTCTGATTTCCAAATATGTCTACATGTAAATGTTGTTAGGTAGGCCCATATTGACAGTTGCAAATCTGGTGCGATCCTCACTAGGCGTGTTTATACAATGTAAATAATCAAAATAGAAGCAGACTTAGAACACTCTTTCTAAACTTAAGTATACATTCTAAATTAAATGTTATCACACCCTCTCAAATCAGTATGGTCTATGTACAATTCGGTCATAAGAAAATTACTTTAAAAATATTTCGTGAACGATTCTAGATTAATGAAAATGATCCTGTGCTGTACAGGTAAGTAAAGTATGAAAACAAATAATATTCATATTCATAAATCGCATACAGCTAACATTTGTAAGATACATGTACATAGCAATGGCAATCAATAATGGATGTGAGATAATGGATGAGTACTAGGAGAAACAAGATCGCAACTACTTTTGAAAAATCAACTTCTTTGTTTGTTTAAACGAAAATCTACGTTCAATAACGTAATGCAGAATAATTGTATATTACATTAACAAAATAGCTAATAACTAATTACTTTTAAACACATAAAGAAAACACACATATGTGAAACTTTAATTTTACAATTACCAATATCTGTGAACGCAGGAGACCGCCAACTTCAGACAATTTCATTAGCCTCGTTTATTTATTTCATGCAGAGTCATCACTTATAATATTTTTCTGAAGGCTAAAATGCTTTAATTCGTTTACATATGTAATTTCTATCTTTCAACTTTCCTACTTATTCATTTTCAGTTAACCAATGTGTTCCTATTTCAATATAAACCAAATATTAAACTAACATACTTCAGACTTTGAACCAATTGTAGTTTCAACTTGGCATGTTCATCCAATTAAATTCATTAAAGTAGAAATTAAAGCTAATAGTGTGCGGTATCATTCATTACAAATCCCACATCACTACATTATGCATCTATGTATGGAATAGATGTGATGTAATGATGGAAAGAAGAAGAGGGGAGGACCTCGTAAAGGCTTTCTAGACGATTTAATCACACAATGTGGAGCAACAGGGTATGAAACGATGAAACGGCCAAGACCGAAGAACTTGGAGAGAACCTTGGAGAGACAATTGATATATAATTTTGAATGGGTCACTGAACCTGTCATAAACTGACAGATCACTATTGATGATGATGAATGAAAATACTTTGAAACATTTTAATGTAATTGGTCAGTGAGTAATAGTACCATGATTATTACACATAAAATACGAAAGAAACAATTTGTTTGTAAGCATCACACTCCTTGTTGGTTCATTCCATCAAGCATTATTTTCCACCCTGGAAAATATAAAATTATGTTGTGGTCAATTCAAAAGACGTTTGAGTCTTTCGCATAGATAATTGTTATACAAATATATATTTCCAGTTCACGTATTTAGTTTCATATCATTAGTTAATATAAAGGCATGATCGTTCATGGAAGAAGTTTTATCATAAATGTATGACAAAGAAAGTGATATACGTGTCACTTTCAGTGAATAATAATCATTGTATTGCTTCAGATCATACATTCATATCAATTGAAACACACATATTATATTTGAAATCAAAGTATGTATAGACGTTTGTAAATAAATGCGACAAACTCGAGCTACAAAAGATACCGCATGTTACACATCTTTGCTGAACTCATGAATAGGCTCATATCTTATGTACCAAAATGTATATTTTTTGTTCAATTTCTGTTACTAAAATAAATAACTCAAGAGAAGATGAAAACACAGGCACTGAAAATGTTTGAGATGTCACGGGACATCGTCTGCTTGTGCAGATCATGTCCATACTGTGATCTCACACATCTCAGCAGCGTTCGGAGAGCTCTTCAGGTGCTATGCCGGGGCTGTATTTAAGCGTTTTGTAATTTATAATAATCATTACTTCGAAAGTTTCCAAGCATTGAATTTTGATAACCTTGTCGAATCAAAGTTTCAACTTTGCAATCATGAAAATAAAGTTAGTTTTTAAAATCAATGAATATCTACTTTAAGATTTGAACCCCCAACCCTTAAATCAAGTTAAAGAACCACTATACCACGACATCTTAAGTTATGAGATCAGGTGTGTCAGTTTTAGTCTCAGGTATATACCTGCAATGGATGGCCACCAATATTTGAAGGAAACATTATTAACGTGATAAACTCGATATACCTGCCACCTTGAGTGGTTATCAATGCGGCTTCTCTGAAAAACATGGGCGAAACTAAAGGAGTTCTCTAGCTGACCTGCATTACAATGTCCAATGGATGTGAAGTTGAGCTGATTCCTGCGGCTTCTTTGACATCCCCTGCAAGATCTCCCCTACCACAGCTACTCAAGGCCTTGCAAAGCTCCTCCACCATCTTCCTCTTATCCGAACACGACGATCGGTTCTTCCACAGCTGTAGCATAGCAACTCTGCGATCCACTGCTGTTAGTTTGTCCTCGGTGATGTGGTCAATAGCTGCTTGGTTTAATCCTAGTCTGATTCCAAGTTGAGTCCATTCTGATCCTATCTGCTCTGCAAGATCGCTGAAGTAAAGGTCGCAGAGAACGTTGCTTTCACTGCAAGCTGTAAGATAAGGATAACAAATCAAATGTGAACTGTGAAGTTTATACCAACAATAAAGACAGAATGACTGTGTCTCCAGCAAAAGGATCCATTCAGGAAAAATGTGTCAATTCCAAGAGGGATACCTTTTGCTGCAAAACCTAGTTAGAAGCTCAAGAGAAACTTTATCAGTTGAAAGATAATTATAAAAACTTGAAACTCCCACTGTAGTATTTATACAGAGATGTACATGTTGTTGTGCATACCTGACATATCACCACAAGGTTGAGCTATAAACTTTTATACTTTTGATAATACATTTATTATTACACTTTTGAGATGGGAACAGTTTTTTGCTTTTCTTGGTCAGAGATTCTTTTCAATAGATAGGCGGCAGCATAAGAGTAAGCATTCGTAATTGAATAATATTTGCCATGAAAACTAAAACAGCATCAACACCAACTGCCCCTAAAAAATCTGATGACCCTTGCTTTGCTTGTCAGAAACTTTTTGGAATAGACTGCTTCTTTTTAAAAAGAAACCCAGGCCCCACCCCTGGAAGATACAATTAATTTTTATAATCGGATTCCTGTCATAAAAATTGTCATCAATATCAAGTACCAATAACTGTTACGAGCTACTGGAATTGTGGCATTTGATCGGCAAGGAGACAAAATGTGTAATGTTTTGCATTAGTTACTGAAAACGAGTCTTATGAAACAGGGCTTTGGTTCAGACAAAACAGTGACATCCGATACGATTCATTCCTTGCCTTCCATCTTTTCCTGCAATTCAACTCGCTGCTAAACACTTGGAGCAATTGAACACAAGTATGGTATCTCTAAAATAACAACACAGAGCAGTATACATTTATTGACAGTGTGTATGTAATACCCCTCCTGACACCAAATAGAATAACAGTAAGCCCTATCTTGATTGACACACGACATACTATTCTATACGAACTTAAATAACATAGTAAGATACTTATAAGCTGATTGAATGGACACTCCAGATTCAAAATAAGAAAATGAAATCCTAGACCTTACAACATGATTCTAGACAAAAACTAGAAATGCAATCGTGTCACAACGATGTGCGTGCAATGACGCCATGTTTCTACGTGTCAAACGAAAGAGCTTCTCTCGGACTATCCAGAGCAATTCGTACGAAGTCTGTAGCTTCTGTGATATTGGAGATAGGTAGGGCGAAAGAAAGGCCTTAACAGTGACCTTGATGGGATGGTAGTGACTATGCCTACGAAGTTTGAAAGAAATTGGGATAGGGAAAGAACCTAGAAAGGGCTCGCAAGCACTGCGTGCAAAAACCAACGGGATTTGGTGCATGTTCGTCATTGCAATAAAGATCGTTCTGGGAGCCAAAAGCGTGAACCCGATATGTCCCATAGACAATGCGTGTAATGCATGGGCGGAAAACCTACAGGATCTGTATTATGACCGGGGTTAAATTGTTTTTTCTCTCTCTCTTGATGTCTCTTCATGGGCCGTATTTGGTATCATTAGAAAGAAAATTTCATGGTTGTTATTGTAAACCACTTTTTTTTTTCTATGATAATCCTATCGAAACACGTGATGTAAAGTAGATTTATAGAACAAAATGGTGTTTTTAATGGCCCCCTTGACCAATTTCAAAAATCCGGCCACGAGGTGCCCTGCGTACTGCAACTCGAAATATCACTGCAAAATTTCAAGGAAAAAAAAGGATGTTTAGGGGGCGAAAAAAAGTCTGAGAAATGACGTCATAGCCGATACGTGTTATAATATTGGGCGGAAACTCGGCGGAAATCGTATTGTGACCCTTATTCAAATGTGATTTACTCAAAATTTTGTGTGTGAACATATACCATACTTGGTATCATTCGAAAGGGCACTTCATTGCGGTCAGTTTAACACCATTGTCATCTGCGTGCAATGTGCTGCACGCATTATAGGCGCTATTACGTAATGCATAACAAATTCATCATTTTGGGCGATAACTTTGCGCTGACATATTCGAATTTTACTAAACTTGGCAGACAGTTGTCACGTATATGGATACATATATCTGCCAAGTTTCATTGATATAGGTATAAAGATCGCCATTTTAGAGCAAGTTGAAGTTATTTTGGAATTTTCTCGAAAATGGCGAATTTGGAGGGCATTTTTCTCAAATTTGGTCAGTGTAAAGGTATATAGTTTTGTATATGGCTGGAAAGGGCATATCTTCAAGTATCTAAATCCAAAAAAGGGTACGGGTTTGCCAAGCCATAATGGAGATACGGCCACAGAAAGAAAGCCAGTTCCCAGAACTTTAGAGGGCGCTATTTATGTTTTGCAAAGCCATTGGAGCGTGAAATTTGGCATGGCTATGTGCAATTATGAGATAAAGATACTGTGCGATTTAAATACAAAACAGAACTTATATGAGAAACTTATGGCAGTTTTAGATTATTTAGGGGTCCATTTCTCAAGAATTTGAGAGATTTTTGACGGAGTCAGTTTCAAATTTGAATTTTGAGTACGAAGATGGCATTTTGAAGGTCAAGTCATGCGTCGCAGATGAAAGAACCCCCCTGTCCACACACAACATTTTCCGTGACTAATCATGATTAGCTATACCGTTTCGCGATAGTGATACCGTTTCGCGATAGTTTTACGACCAAAATTGTAGGTGTGGACGCTCACTAACGATACGTCGTATAACGAAACTAGTCTAACGAAACGCAGGTTTGGGCATCGTTTCGAACTGAAACTCAATAAAGAATCACGCCTAATCACGGAAATGTTGTGTGTGGACAGGGGGACCCCCTGGGGGAGTGTAACTAGTGTAACTAACTGGGCGGGGCTTAACGTGACCTCGAGCGAAATGAGACCAGACCTCTTATCACTATCGCGAAACTCTATAAAGAATCACGGAAAATGTTGTGTGTGGACAGGGGGCATTTTATACGATGATTCTTTAGTGACGACGTTTCTTGTGTGTGGACATCCTGGAATTTATACGATGATTCTTTATACGACGTATCGTTATAGAGTTTCGCGATAAATTGTTTTGTGTGTGGACACGCTAGAGGAATTTGTTAGTAGTTTGTAGGATCTAGGATAGTGGAGATAGGAAGGAAGATAGAAAGGCCTTAAAATGGACCAGAAACGGACAAAATGGCGCCTGGACGTTTACGCATGAGTGATTTAAGAAAACGAAAAAGTAAGTGACCTGGATGGGATGCTAGAGATGATGCCTACGAAATTTGAAAGGAAATGGATATAATGAAGGCACCTAACTTGGAATAACAAGCACTATGTACAAAACGAATGTGATTTCCGGACGAGGAAAACGAGGAGAATATTAATGGGGCAGAATGTGAACGAAAACAAGGCAATGACGAAGGTCGTCATTGCAATGATGAGAATGAGAAGATGAAGTGACTACTTACTTGATCTTCTAGGCATCACTGGACTCTGGTGTCCTGACTCCACCCCTTCCTCACTCATACCTGCATCAAAATACATGAAGAAATAAATTCAAATTTAAAAGTGTTGAGATCTAGTGGAAAATATCAGAGGGCTGTGGATTACAAGGTATTGGGTTGAAATCTCTGACACAGCATTGCTCTCAACTGGCAATATAGAAATGCACATTTTCGGGTTCGTGAGTTTCTTTACACCAATCTAAAGATGTTTTGAAATATCACGAAAAAGATTATTTGTCCATAAACGTACAATAAGTGTGTACCTATTAAACCCCACTCCTGGCACAACATAGAATAACAGTAATCTCCCTCTGAATTGACACAAGACATAATATTATATATTAACCTATATAGAATGGTATGACATTCATGAGGGTATAAAATAGACACTCCAGATTCAAACTAAGCAATCTGTATAGACATACCAAACTTTGACTTAATTGCAGCCGTACGAATCTTATGTTCTCCACACTTGAGTGACTTTCTCTTGAAGCAATCTTTAAGCAGTTTCTTCTTACTGCACTTCGGGCACAGAAAGTGGACATCATACTCGATCCTTCTAGCCCAGTGCAGAATAAGGTCATCGAGGGTTCTCGTTACAAAGTCCCTTACCTGCCATAAACACACAAACATCACCAAGATAGATATGTTATTTCATATTGTGTGTGGCTAATTTAAGCTCAATTAATGTGGATTCAAATTCACATCTCATAATAGACAGATCTTTGATGAAAATGTCATAAGGATGAAGGTGTCGTAGTCGAGTGGTTTAAGCACTTGACCTGAAATGCAAAGGTCAGGTGTTCGATCCCCAAAACGGTACTAATGTCCTTTGGTAAGGCATTAATCTACATTTGCCACTCAATATCCAGGAGTGAAATGGATACCTGGTAGGATGACGAAAGCATTTGTGTTGGTAATTGCCTAGTTTACATTTGGCCTGTGATTAGTCTACGGAGCCCATATCCTGGCCGTATCCCTTTTTCCGAGGCAGGGGGCGGCCGTGAGGTTTCCATACGGATTTCACACGGGTTCCGCAGCTTCTACAATTTTTTTCTCGCAGGAACTTATACAAATTTGAAGAAAAAAAATGTAAGCCCGTAGCTCGTAGATGATGTGAACACACAATCTTATCCCGTAGCTTCCAGCTACGATGCCCACAAAATCGCACGAAAATCGGAGACCAAATTATCGTACGGTGCTATGTTAACAATATCTACGAGCATTGTGCCATTTCTTGCATTGGTCCTGGGGGGCAAGCGGGGCAAATCCCCACAGAGGCTGTATGGAGATTGTATAGAAATCGTGCAATTTCAGTGCAGTAGTCGTGCAGTCTCCGCAGCCTCCTCACGGAAATGATACGGAGCACGTGCAGAGGTTGCGCGAAGAAGGCGCGATGACCGTCCAGCCGCCGTGCCGTTTTTGAGCGTTTGTTGCCCCCATGTTCACCGAAAAGTCATGCGTTTGCTCCACGATCAGCGCGAGACCTCCGCGCGATGTCCGTGCGGGGATTGTGCAATGCCACCTACCACATGTCTACGGGCTACGGGCTTACGATTTTCAAATTTGTTTAACTTTTCGCGAAACGGGCAGATTACGGGCTCCGTAGACTAATCGCAGGCCAAATATAATCCAGGCATAATCATGAGTTAAACTATTTGTTTGCGGTCCTAACCGATTCTACTCATGCAGTGTTAACTGTATTTACTTTTTCTATTATTTCTATGACACATCCAAAATGTTACCAGTGACAGTTTCGATTGTATGGTTCAGATACCCTTTTCATATGTTCAGACAGACTACAACCAGATACCAGTTTTCTAATCGCCAAAAAAAAATGGACGTCGCATCGTAAATGTGAGAGAAATGATATGCGCCTTCACCTCTGTTCATTCCTATGAGTACTAAGTGAAACTATCCTGTTGAGCTACCTACCTCTTTGACAACACTTGGAGCTGGTGGGTGATGAATATCCCCATCATCATCAGAATCAGCAACCTCTCCTTGGAATACAGTGACCTAACATGTTTACCAACAAATGGTCAAGGGAAACAGATTAATAAATTAACTATATGATGGTGTGTAATTGTGTACAGGTTCCCTACATTTTGACAGGGTTATTTATAAAAAAAAAAAAAAATTCAGAGAGTACGCTCTTGAGCACAAACAAAACTTATTTGCCATAGAGAACCTATTACATTAGACAATTAAAATACAAAACAAAACAAGAACAATGAGATACATTGAAAAAAGAAACAATCAATGAGCCTGCGATCATATCTTAAATACACTAATCAGCTAAGAACGTATGTGTATTTAAAACTAATAAAAAACAAACACAAAGGGTGAGTTAATATGAGGTTCCGGTTTTCAGATTAGAGCACTAAGAATCAGACCTTCATGCTTAATAGAAGCCAAAGTTTTGAAGGTTACACAATGTCATTCTTTCAAAGAAATAAGAGCTCTAAAGAGCTCTTGGTTCTCTACGTATCGACAGTACGATTTGATCGTCTTCAGGAGAATGACTATAACATTAGGTATAGCACACCAAAAATAATTACAACAAATGCTATTATTTGATGAATGCAAATGATCAAGCTTTATGAAAGCTTAAAAAAATTAAAAAACAAAATTAAAATCGGTCAATGAGTTATGGTTTTATAACCTTTTTTTTATTCACAAAATTACAGAAAAACCTGCCAGAAATGGTCAAATTGGCAAAAATGGCATAATTCGACAAAGTTGACAACTTAATTCATCACTTTCTTGGACACAAATAATAAATTAAACTAGACATATAATACTTGTTTGGAACAAGTATAGGTGGGCTGGTCAACTAAAATTTGACACAAAATAGAGCAAAAATAAGTGAGATACTGCTAAAAAACAATGTCATGTAGATTAATGATGTGAACGAAATTCACCTTCCATAGGCATAACACGCAACTTAAGAAATTTCTGATATGTTCCCTTTAATCGTAATTTTCACTATGATGACGTCATCAAAATAAAAAATGGTGGCAACTGAGCTTGTAGAGAATTGTCTTAGCTACATATCGAAATTTTGAAGAAAATCGATCAATATTTACAGAGATACAATCAATTTTACATAAATATGCTGACTTCATAATATGCAAATTCCTATTTTGAGTTCCAAGGCCATTATGATGATGTCACGATACACTTAATGGCCAAATGAGACATGGAATCATATCTCCGACTCATACTCTATATAATTATGAAAAAAAAATTGAAGGTCACTGTGCATTCCAAAGAGCTATAATGGATTGTGTATAGGCATGATTTTGCCCATATATGCTATGTATTAAAAGAGCTCGCGCGCACGGACATTTATCTTGAATGACGCTCATCTTGTTATTAATGGTCATAAAGAGATAAACATAGTATCAAATTCCTCGAAAAAAAATGAGAAATATCATGATAGAAAAAAAAACGGCGATTCTATGTTTTGTAATGGTGTTACGCGCGAAAACGCGCGCGCATGCGCGTGTGTGTGTGTGTGCGGTTTTTTATAAAATTCTTAAAATGACCTGAAACGTATGCAAAGCATATTTGAGACGTTTTTGAGCATTTTGAAATTTTGCGCGCGGACGTACACGCACGCGCGCGTTTTTTGACCTGAAGTTGATTGGACCGATATTGACCTTGATCGTGCGAAATATGAATGACAAATTAATTTCCGTTATGAAGATATGTTCATAAGTTAAAAATTCACAAAATGGCGCCTAGATGACGTAATCAGTCAAGGTCAAGGTTGAAAACGTTATTTTAATTTCTCTGTACATATGTGTGATACATATGTGTGCCAAATTTCAAGTTATTTGATCCATTTTCAAGTTATCTTGCTAACAAAAAAGTGGTAAGAATTAAGAAAAATAAATAAATAATAAATAAAGGCAATTTTAACAAAATTATAAGGTGGTCTGTATTAAATACAGCCCACCTGATTATCAGACACTAAAATATCATCTTTGTGGTAAAACAAATACAAAAAAGAAAATTCATGAATCTATTACCGTTTTGAAAACAGAAGCCAACAAAATAAGTCATTTTTGCCATTTTTGCGAATATGCAGATATAAAAAAGTTGTGAAAATAATAAGTCCGCCTAATTAATATGCGCATATGTAATCAAATCAAAACCGAACATGATACATCAGTGAAACCTATGTATATCAGACAGGTATGTAAAGATATTACCAAAAAAAATCATGAATATTCATCAAATATGCAAATTAGGTCACTCCAGCTAATTATATATTCGCGCACTCATTATGCAAAGTAGGAAAGTCAAACTGTTCATTATTGGGGCATTTTTTAAATCATATATTCATAGATCATATTTACACCAAATATTAACCTTAAATTTCAAATGATTTTGCAATGCCAATAAAATATGGCGATGGAAATTACTAGGATCACCATCACAGCTATTTCCTCATGTGTTTCACAAATAATTCAGAAAAACGATCATATTATAAGAATTTGTAGACTTTCAGCTACATGACAGTATATTTGCCTATTAGGAAAATGTCAGATTTGTGGATTTATGACGATTTTCCGAGAAACCATTCAACAGGCCATAACATTCCACAGAGACCGACTTTTAGAGTAGCAACAACTTTGGTGACCCCAATACAGTTGTGGCTACCTTGAGTGTAAATAACAAATTGATTCAATGAGTGAAACACATGAGGATATTGCATTTTTGTAGGGGAGTTTTATACATTGAGGTGCATTTTCACCACGCAGAATAGCAGCGCGAGTCAATGGGCGATCAGCGGGCCATGTCAGACATGGCTGAAAAGACAATATTCTAATTAAATAATTAATATATTTCACACATGCCTATAACAATGAAACTAAACAGAATTGTAGTTAAAGGTATGCTTGAAATATATGTGAAATAATTTTTTTTTAATTTTTCTAAAAAAAATACATTTACAAAAATTGCTATTTCTACCAACTGACTGGTGTTGTGTGTGTGTGTTCGCGAGTCAGACTGTTTGCACAGGCAGTTTCATCACCCTAATAACATTGCTCGGTGGAGACTATGTCCCGGGGCTATGTATTGCCTATGAAGGGATCCGATGCGCGGTCTCAAAACCTTGATATACAATTCAGTTTCTCCACCATAAAAAACGTATCACTGACACTTGACTCAGACCTTGATAGTTGCTTCATGAGGGGGTAACATCTCTATTAAGGCATGATGCTCTTCATCAACCATTAGACTGATGTAACGATGGTAAAGATTGACTGGTTCTCCATCTCTTTCACGCATCCATCTGACTGCTCTCGTCATGAACCGATGAAATAGCCCATCTGTGGAAACGGCAAACAAGAGAGATGACCAACAGATTATGGCTATAGCGACGTTTTGAAAGCCTGCTCAAAAGAAATAATAGCTGCAATAATACTTCAAGACGATTAAATATTTCTGGGAAACGAGTTTCTAACAACATGGATTAAACTCCGACTATCGACATAGTCATAATTATGTCTAGTGGTTTGTACACATGACCGCCCTGACACGTCATTTGGTAAGACATTAATCTACATTTGCCACTATAACACTTTGGGGGTAATATTGGAGCACATTGAGCAGCTTGCGTGGTGGATATGTGCACTCTGATATTATCCAATATTGATTTTAAGAACATTTTATCAGATAGTTTTATTAATTATTTCACTTCAAATTGTACAATTCATAGCCATAGTACCAGAAATTCAAATCACTTAAGATTACCGTTATATAAATATAGTTTCTCTCAAACAACAATTTCTTACACTGGTGTAAAATCCTGGAACTCAATACCAGTAGAGCAAAAACAGTCCGACACTTTCTAAGTTTAAACGTAAATTTAAACTGTATATTTTACATAAAAACAATTCACAAACTTATAGTGGTACAATATAATTTTTTTGTTTGCCTGTTTAATTTGCCAACCTAATTTTGTTTTATCATGTACTGTACGTCGCTATTGTTTGTGGGTTTTTGGTTTGTTGTTGTTTTTTTATTTGTTTTTTATATAAAATATCCAAAATATATTATTGTTCTGGGGATTAGCCTCGACAGGCCCCTGGCCTTTGTTGGTCCCCCCACATGTTTTTATATCTACATGTATTTAGTTGTTCTTAGATTTTGTTCGCTATTTGTTTCTCTTAATATTATTGTTTGTTAATTGTGTATTTGTTATATGTCTGAACATGTATGTATACTTGTTGTTTTTTATGAACCACATGTGGAAATAAAACTTGAACTTCAACTTGATATTATCATTATCATTTAAAGCAAATAAAAAGAATACTGTAGACATATCTGATACCAAACAATATATATAGTTTTTAATTTACCCTCCTTTCTACTCAAGGTTGAAGCCAATCCTTAAATCTTCAAATCAATACGTGAGTTGGACGTAGTAATTTTTTTTGTTTACTCTTGATGCATGGGTAATCTTTGGCAAAAACCTATAAAGGTCAGTCAAACCTGTCTATTGAGGACACTCAATGAAAATAAAGCAAGTGGCCAATGTAGACAGGTGGTCTTTCAGGACTGCTTTCTCAGGGGAGAACAAATGCATGGTCTTTCTAGACAGGTGGCATTTATAGAGAGGTGTCCACTTCGACAGGTTTGACTTGATACAAACCTTGTTGCAATCTTATTGCTATACAGTCTCTTTGGAGCAAGAAGAGCATTAACTCGACGATACAGTACACGTGTTAATATCCTTCTGGCTGTAAACAGACGATGAATTCATCCTCACCTGTTAAGAAGCCCCTGAAGTTCACATAAAAGTCTGTAGAAGATGTGATCTGTGCAATCTCTTCTGGGGAGCAATGGGACGTCAGCCTAGAAGGAACGTAGTAGCGCTTCTTTACCACTTTCCCTGTTGCATTTGATACCTAAAATATCAAAACACATCCAAACACTTAAACCATAAATACAAAACAAAATATACCGAGACAAAAAATACATTTTGTAAAATCAACAACAAAAAAACAATTCGCATTTCACTCATCATTTCATGTCACACATCCCACTCCTGCTACTGAATTGTAGCAAGTTTCATTTAACAACATAGACCTATTGAGCAATTTTGATTCGAAATTTGAGAAATAAACATTTTAGTACCATTTATAAAAGCTGTCAAAACTGTACTTAATCCCTACTTAACACAGCTTGACTTGACTTAAGCCGTCCACACCATCACTGGGATGTATGATGGCTTCTGTTTCACTATGGCTCGCCACATCTTCCTGTCTTCTGTTAGCCTAGTGGCTTTAGTCAGGGAGTCAACTTGTCTGTTTTTGCAGTCCGCCTTGATACAGTCTGTCCATCTCTTAGCTGGTCTTCCCCTTGGGCGTTTGCCATGTACATTGGCAAACACAGCACAAACCAACATTTATAAAGGAACATGTATAGACAAAAAATTATGGTATCCACAACTAGTCTAACATTTAAAATGTAGGGGTTTGAGCAACGTTTAGCTCGACCTTTACCTCATCGTCTAGTCCATATGTCATGTCCGTATATTTCTAGTGAAAATATTTTGAGGCTTACTTAAAACATGATGTTTAGCTCCTGCGATAATTACTTCATGGTAATTTCCTACCCTAACCGAATGCCTAACTTCAGCACTGGACCAAACAATAAACCCTTACCCTTATCCTAAACCGAAAAACCAATTACGACCATAACCCTAACCCTATACTTTTGACAGAATATGGGGCATTGCTGCAGGAGCACGGGTCGGAGCACCATTTAGCCGGAGAGTTACCTCAGTGTCTACTCCATCCTGTTGCCCTTGCTGGAGTCGTTCTACAGGAGCCTCACAGATGAGATCAAACTTGGTCATGAGCTTGACTAAGGCCTCCTTCTGCTCCGAAAAGCCTTGCCACATATGCTGAATCAACCTATCCTCTAAGATACCATCGTCCTCAAGAGTGGTCCAGGCATCACTCATAATCCCGCTCTGGAATTAAAGACACATAGAAGAGGGCTGTCAGTGGGAATTTGACACCGTTCGGATGTTTACCTAAGGACAAGTGTTGTCGATCACCGGGATTATCCTTCAGTTTTCCCCATATGGTAAAGTCCTTTTTGAAAATTGCATAACCCGAAGACTCTCCGAGAGATCCAGGACAGTAATGACCTGCTTGAAGATATCAATTAGCAACATCTCCTACGATGTCGCGTAAATTAATTGCCGTTCATTTAGTATGTAAAAACCCTGCTGCAGCTTACCACAGCATATTTTGAATGAGGGTGAATTTGAGGAGGTTTCTCACCCTTTCTGCAGGATCCAGGATGGTTATGACCTGCTTGAAGACATCAATTAGCCACTGAGGATTCAGGATCACCATGTCTCGTAGGAGAGACTGCTGGTCTTGAACGCCTCCGTAGTATACTACGTAACCAAGGTCATGGTAGAAGGTCAGCATCGTGAGAAGTTCACCCTCCGATTCTATCCCAACTGGCTGCGTCAGTTCCTTTGTCTGGGAGAATACAAATACAATGGTTTTAAAATCATCATTTGATTGGTAAAAAAACATCAACAATTGTATCTAACAAATAAAAACAAATCATAACAATAAAATAAAATCTTATTTACACAGGGTATAACTATACAGAATATGCATAATTATGAAGCAAATCTTTTTCAGAAGGCAACATGTAGCCTGAATCTTGCGCCAAGATTTTCAAAGGCACTACATATTATCAAAAACAGGCATAAACTGGGCAATTTACGAAATTGAAAGGGTATCGTTGATGAATTTTTATAATATAGCATAACATATTCTCAACAATATCAAGAGAGTTGTACGAACTAAGGAATACATTTAGATTTGCTTGCAAATTAAATACTGGTACATAAAATTCAATTCAGAATATGACAATTGCGAATTTGAAGAAAAAAATAATGGTTTAAAAGGAAAACAAAAATTCGGCTCTTAAAACTTGAAGTTGAAATATGAACTACACGTACATGTATGAACAATAGCTCTCTAATTTTCTTCCACTACAATACCTAAAGACAAATTATTTTAAAATTGCAAATATAAACGTTGCCACCTACCTGATCTAATGTCATGTAATTGATATTATCTGAAGCTAGAGCTTCCTCAAATAAAAGCCATCTAAGTGGAATCTCTTCTCCCATGTAAGGCTCTTCCATCGCTACTTTCTCAATATGTCTCCTCAACGCGACCAGCTACAAAGAAAAGTACTGATTGATTTAATATTTAACAAACTCAACAACGTGACATGCAGCTCAAGGCTTATATTATTTGTTTTACAACGTAATCAGATATTCACATCATAATATAAACATCAAAATACGTCAGCAATATCAAAAAATAACAATGGTAACATCACACAGCAATATTGTAAACAAATTCAGAAAAAAGTATCGAGAATGTGGATAATCGAAATCAAATTAATTAAGGCAATGCCGTTAAACATTCAACGCTAAATTCAATTGAGTATGTTCAGGAATATTAGGTTTATTTCACAAAAATAACAATTTAGAGTAAGAAAGAGAAAAATTGCACAGATAAAGCACAACATGTGGAGAATAATCGACAGTGGGTAATGAAAAAAATTATATTTCTCTTTCACAAGGCATATAAACAAACATAACAACAATATGTGTGCAGTTGTATTATTACCAGAGGCAGTTAAAGCATGCATGCAGCTTGTGTCAAGTTTTCTAAGAAGAATAACTACTATCTAAATCAATGCCAGTTTCTTCAAGCAAAGTGGATACAAATCAATGTCAGTATAGTATAGCCACATGTACTACCTAAATATTAGAATATTTTCATGCGCAGTAGATTTAAAAAAAAGGAAATATTCTTTTTCTTCTGAATAACTTCTTAAAAACTATCATGAAATTGAAAGTGTTATGGGAATTATCATAGAATCATATGATTCTGTGAGTGAGGAATTAATTTAGGATTACTATCACAACAGATTGAGATTTTATGTCAAAAGGTATTCACATCACGACTTAATAATAATTATAATTATATTTGCTTATATAGCGCCTAACACTTACTTTATCAGAAGTCTCTAAGCGCTCTACAATAATGCAGCATAATTACCCTGGCTTTAGCAGTGCAGCTGTTACGCGCGCTGCGTTTCAAGGAATAAATTCCTACCAGGTACCCATTTTCTTCACCTGGGTGGAGTGTGGCAAATGTAGATCAATGTCTTGCCAAAGGACATTAGTGTCGCAGTAGGACTCGAACCGCGGACCTTGTGATCGACAGTCCGGCGACGTATCCACTCGACCACAACACCTCTACGCGAGTGAGTGAGTGAGTGAGCAGCTTTCATTACGTTTGGTATGCCAGCTCTTTGCGTTCGGAAGAGCATCTTAATATATGCAATAATTTACAAATTTGGACAATATATAAGAGACACAAAAACAGATAATCAGTAATACTCTTATGCAACAGTGTTACTATAAATTGTAATAGTTGGAGATTAATTGTGATGTACCTCTGCATCTGTGCCTACGTCTTCATCTGTTTCTACTAATCTGTTTTCAATGGCATAATACTTGGGGACCACATGGCATTCAAACGGCTTCTTCTTGATAGAATTACGGATCTTCTCAAAGGCAGAGCGAATCTAGAAGACAAAAAGGGTGAAATGATCAAGAAATGAACATCTTAGCCTTAATGATAAACATGAATGATTACCTAACTTTAGATGAGAACATGATAATATATGCAAACAAAGAGAATGACGATATGAAATAGCATACTGCAATTGAAGACCACTGTGATATCTCATTGGTTTTATTAATGACAAGGAAAACAATGAGAGAAACAGATCAGTGAAGAATTAAACAAAATCTGTCATTAAATTTTGAAGTTGTTACCAATGAAACACAAATTAGCAATTACGTGACTTATCTTTTGAGGTACTGTCTCGTTTACTTAGTAGTGCAAGTTTCATGAATGGTCATTGTCTAGCTTATTAATGAAGGAATGGGGCAGTATACAAACAAAGTAGTAATGATTGCATCTAGGGTGCAAATTTGACCGAAAGATTTGTGTAGATAAAACAATTTTTTTTGTTTATATTACTTTTTTAATCAGATATTACTCAAAATTTCACTGAATTGTTTCTCTAATTTTTTGGTACTATCAAAACCAATACTATATCAGGGTAAATTTTTCATTTTTTCATTCATCAAACAATTTGCATCATTACGACAATTTAAGTTGAAATATAAAAAATACCTTTGCAATTCTATATAGTCATACCAATCTAAAAAATAATTTTTATTATGTTTCAAATCGCAATTATGTTTTCATCGGGTCAATTTAATCTAATTATAAAACCAGACATTTGAAGGGAGAGTCCAACCTGAGGATGGGTTTACTCCGCCTTTACTTGGCCACACACATTCTCAGGGTGGACTTCCCCTTCATTGCTACCGGGGCTAGACTTGATAAGCTTCGCTTTTTCTAGCCCCATCTACATTACTTACCTTTTTATGTTTTAATGTTGATGTTTGTTAACTGATGTAGATTTTCACTGTTCTTTTATGCTTATGTATCTGTTTTTCATTTGCTATGTGTCAAATGTGTACAATGTAATCTCTTACCTTGTATATTTTTCTGGTTTTTAATGTGGAAAATAAATGAAATTAAATGAAAATTTAAAATGTCCTTTCACAAGAAAGTAAAATTCAAAATGTTGCAAGGTTATATTTCATTTCATTTCAATTCATTTATTTTCCACATTAAAAACCAGAAAAATATACAAGGTAACAGATTACATTATACACATTTGACACATAGCAAATGAAAACAGATACATAAGCATAAAAGAACAATGAAAATCTACATCAGTTAACAAAACATCAACATTAAAACATAAAAAGGTAAGTAATGCAGATGGGGCTAGAAAAAGCGAAGCTTGTCGAGTCTAGCCCCGGTAGCAATGAAGGGGAAGTCCACCCTGAGAATGTGTGTGGCCAAGTAAAGGCGGAGTAAACCCATCCTCAGGGTGGACTCTCCCTTCAAATGTCTGGTTTTATAATTAGATTAAACTGACCCGATGATAACATAATTGCGATTTGAAACATAATAATAATTGTTTTTAAATTGATATGACTATTTAGAATTGCAGAGATATTGTTTATATTTATACTTAAATTGCCGTAATGATGCAGATTGTTTGAGACTGTTATCTAAAGTAGACCATGTAAGGTAACCCTGATACTTAACACTTCTTTGGCCAGTAGCAGTTCTGTAATAAATGCTATGCAAATTCTTGGAGTTTCGAGTGTTATAACAATGTACATCACTGTTGCATCTAAACCAGTTTTGAAGTGAGTTTGGTAATAGTCCCTTTTCAGACCTGTACATAAATTCTCCCAGTTGTAACCTACCTAATTCATATACAGTCAAAACCCTTAATTGTTTAAAGATATTGTTGGTATGGGCCAAATAATGAGACTTGGCAACTATGCGTATTACACGTTTTTGCAACAAATGTAAACGATTTAACAATGTATTTGATGCATTTATCCATAGCATATTACCATATTGTAAATGAGGAAGAATTAATGAATTGTATAGCAAAAGCAGTACCTTTGACGGTAATACAAATTTCAGTTTTGACATAACTCCAGTAATTCTCGAGATCTTCAATGCAATATCATTAATATGTAAAGACCATGATAACTTGTCATCAATATTAACTCCCAAGAATCGGGCACTATGTACTTGCTTTAAGGGCTCTAGTGAATCAACAAACTTAAGAGTAAGTAAGTTCTTATCATATTGTTTATTCAATGGTGTAAAATGCATAAAATTTGTTTTCTCAATGTTTATCCTTAACCCATTCACTTTGTACCAAATATTAACCTTTTGTATTTCTTTATTCATATTATGGACAAGAGTATCTAGTTTCTTCTCGCTTATTAAGAGACATTGGTGTCGTCTGCAAAAATAATGTATGACAAAGATGATGACACATTCGGCAAATCATTTATATATATAATAAACAACAGTGGCCCAATTATTGACCCTTGGGGCACTCCGCATATAACTTCTTTTTCAAATGAAGTTGCATTATCATAAACAACATATTGTTTTCTTTCCTTCAAATAATCCTTTATCCACTGTAATGGCAAACCTCTCACACCATAGTACTCCAATTTGGATAATAATGCTTGATGATTAATGGAATCAAAAGCTTTTGAGATATCCAATGACAAACAGAGTGAATGTTTGCTATCATCAAGGGAAGTAAGTATTTGGTCCAAAAAATAAGTCAAGGCCAATATAGTTGAATGACTGACCAGATCTGAAGCCATATTGAAAATTCGACAAAATCTCTCGTTTCTCAATGTAAGACAATAATCGAGAGTAAAATAATTTTTCCAAGATTTTGGAGAAAACGGGCAAGAGTGACACCGGTCTATAATTACAAAACTGCTCGAGGGAGCCTTTCTTATAGATCGGAGTCACCCTCGCCAGCTTCATACTGTGAGGGAATTTACCAGTGGAGAGGGAAAGGTTAAAAATATGTACCAGTGGAGCAAGAATGAAATAGATAGATTCTTTAATGACAGAAACAGTTATATTATCATGACCAGGACTTTTACCTATTTTCAATGCCTTCACTATATCTATAATTTCATGACCTTCTATTGGTTTCAGAAACATTGACTGTTGATATTGACCATTCATATAAGATCTACACTTCAGCATGTCAATATTACTTGTATCTGTGAACATTGTCCCAATGCCTATGAAATATTCATTGAATTTGTTTGCAATATCAACAGGATCTGTAAGTTTCTTATTATTTCATCACGAAAACAGTCTTGGTTCTTTCTTTTGATTCCCCTTAGTCAAGCTGTTATAAGGCCATAGCCCAATCCCATTGGCAAACCATGGAGATAAGAAGAGATTCTCCATGGGCAAACTGACTCCTAACTGAATCCACATGACCAATGTAATCGCCACTCAGGGTTAGACCGGAAAATACGTCCGGTAGCATTTCATTCATGTTGGTCTGGCCGAACCGACCCATTCCATGCCCTCACTACCCCCATGCGACGTACTTCAGTCTCTGTATAGAGGCGGTCAGTGGAGCTATACTTAGTCTCAGCAGAACAACCGTCGATATCAGAGACCGAAGCTTTCATAGTAGGAGACCAGCCTGTAGGTCCCGTGACCAATCTCTGGGAACAAAGGTTTGAAAGTGTTTTTGTGTCCCCTGATAAATACCGAACAATTTTGACTTGGGCTGCCCCCTTGAAAATCCCAGGCATTTTTGTGAGGGGTCAACAAAGGTCATACAGGGTAGAAATTCAAATATATTCAAATCATGTCGATATGCATATCAAACTATTCGTCTGGTCATTAGGATTCCAAAAATGTATAGTTTGCTATACCTCCGACCTTAAATGAGGGCGCTATGGTCAAAAACGTTGAAAGGTCAACACACTTTTGACTGGTGGTCAAATTCACAAACACAATTAACCTTATCAACTTGGATATCAAATTACTCGTCTGGTCATGAGGATTCCAAAAATGTATAGTTTTTTTTTATACCTCCGACCTTAAGTGAGGGCGCTATGGTCAAAAAGGTCAATGCACTTTAGACTGGTGGTCAAATTCACCAACACAGTTTACATTGTCCGATTCAAATGATTTTAGTGTCTAATAATATGTTTTCTGACATAGCAGATTCAACTATACAACTTTCAAAAGTAAATTTGCTTACCTTGACCATGAACATTCAAAATGGCTGCCGTTTCGTTGACAAAAATTTAACAACTTCTTATCCATGGGTTTGGGGGAAATTTCAAGGTTATGGCAACCACTTTTGATTTAAAAGTTGCTTAGTTGAATTTGATATGTCAGAAAACATATTATTAGACACTAAAATCATTAGAATCGGACAATGTTAACTGTGTTGGTGAATTTGATCACCAGTCTAAAGTGCATTTACCTTTTTGACCATAGCGCCCTCATTTAAGGTCGGAGGTATAAAAATCTATACATCCGCGGAACGAATCTACTGGATCGACTCGTTCGCAGATACGTTCGAAAGCCGCCGTTCTTATCCGACTTTGGCCGAACGTTTCTGCTTAATATATAATCGCGTATATTTGTATTACTTGTGTCGAATAAACATGGTAAAAATAAATTTTAGCTTTATCTTGATACTTTTGTATTTATTGTTGGAATGAAAACTAATATTATTTTTTTTTGAAATATTACTTAATAATAAGGTTTATAACCTCGTACGGAATTACCCGCGCGCGGTACGAAAAATAAATTAATAAATAACCTACTGACTAGTATATGCGCATAGAGTACATGTATATCATATGCATGCACGCACGTGCATACTCGGCACGATATATTGCGACACAGCATGCTGATCTGGGCGCGAACTCGATAACGTCAACGTGAATTTCGACAGCATCGACCTTCAGCATTCATTGTCATCGTAGTCGTAGGTCAAACTCAGGGTATATTACTTTCGGTCCGATTTTTGTCGTTCTGGTGTCTTGTTGGTGTAAGTGGAGTATGAAGGATATTGTAGCATAACTAGTCCAGTAATTTAGTAAGACATAGAGGGCGTTATAGTTAATTGTGAAATATATATGTGGACATCGTGAGATGTCAGTCAGTCAGTCAGCGCTTAGCAGGCGTTGGGGCAGGTTCTATATAGTTGTGATCTGTGAGTCAATGTTGAGCTGCCGTTGCGAGAGGTACAAGAAACTATATAAAATTACCCAAACTGCCAACACTCTGTAAGTGTTATTTATTTAGTCCTGTCAGATATTCAGTGATTGCGGGAGTAAGTGAATGAGAGCTAATCCACGTTTTTCTTACACAATATACTTTTGTGAGAGCCCACTGAGAGATATAATTGATTGTCGAGAGCGTAAACCGGGTTTTGAGAGACTACAAGGCAGAACGCTACCCCGGCAGAGCCCGGTTACGCCACACTGGTGGCAGCGGTGGTATTGAAGCGACGTGGCTGTAGCAGCTCAGAACGAACTCCCCCAACAGCGAACCCGGAAGTAGATTGGCGCCTACACATACAGTGGTAGGCGCCACGTTGAAGGTATAGCGCCTATATAGGCGCCGGGCAGTGATAGGCGCCACGTTGGAGCTATAGCGCCTATATAGGCGCCCGCCCCCCCCCCCCCCACTCAGAGGTCGGAATGACCGCATGCGTGTTGCCAAAATGTCCAGTAAAGGGGTACTTTTCGTGCGACAAAGTCCGGCCCGAGAATTGTAAAAAAAAGGGGTGTATTTGACTTTTCACCGGGAGATTTCTTTAAAAAGGGGGTGTTTTTCTTTTTTTCTCTCATCTCTTTGGACTCATGAGAAATTATTCCGAATTTAGGGGGGTACATTGAGCATTTTTCCTGATTTAGGGGGGTCTCCAAGGCAGGAAAAGCTCGCGAAAAGCCCGCGAAAGGGGGGTTCGGAAATGTTCGCAGTCCGCAGTGAGAGCGCCTACCTACGTGTTAGGTATAGCGCCTATAGGCGCCGGCAGTGGTAGGCGCCACGTTGAAGGTATAGCGCCTATATAGGCGCCGGGCAGTGATAGGCGCCACATTGGAGCTATAGCGCCTATATAGGCGCCGGCAGTGGTAGGTGCCACGTTGAAGGTATAGCGCCTATATATGCGCCGGGCAGTGATAGGCGCCACGTTGGAGCTATAGCGCCTATATAGGCGCCGGCAGTGATAGGCGCCACGTTGGAGCGCCGATTTGTTCCGCGGAACGAATCTACTGGATCGACTCGTTCGTAGATACGTTCGAAAGCCGCCGTTCTTATCCGACATTGGCCGAACTTTTCTGCTTATATAATCGCGTATATTTTTATTACTTGTGTCGAATAAACATGGTAAAAATAAATTTTAGCTTTATCTTGATACTTTTGTATTGTTGGAATGAAATCCAATATTATTTTTTTTGTTGAAATATTACTTAATAATAAGGTTTATAACCTCGTAAGGAATTACCCGCGCGCGGTACGAAAAATAAATTAATAAATAACCTACTGACTAGTATATGCGCATAGAGTACATGTATATCATATGCATGCACGCACGTGCATACTCGGCACGATATATTGCGACACAGCATGCTGATCTGGGCGCGAACCGTCGATAACGTCAACATGAATTTCGACAGCATCGACCTTCAGCATTCATTGTCATCGTAGTCGTAGGTCAACCTCGTAGTCGTACGTATGAGCGATAGTCATAAAAAATGGCAGATGAGCAATTTGTTGATGATTGCAGGAACATCGAAAGGTTTCTTGCGAATAGGAGTTATCCGGTAGGGATGAGTGACAACAAGAAGAGGGGGCTCCGAAAGAAAGCAGCCAACTTCAAGTTGAGTGTGACACATGATGGGCTCACATAATTAGTCTATACAGGTAAGTTATGCATTGTGTTTCTGAAAAATTCCTAGGTAATAATACCCTAGATCTATATCTTGATATCACATACGTACAACTGAGTACGAGTACGACTATGACTGAGTATGAGTATGACTACGAGGTCAACCTATCGATAGATCGACCTCGTAACCGAACTCAGTCAAGTGGGTATAGTCATAGATCTAACGTTAGATCTAGACTAGAGGAATCTAGTAGATCTAACGTTTAACTTGGACCTCTATGATAATATGCTTATGCCTGGCTTATTAATGGGTGTCTATTTTGCACTTGAAAATCATTTTCTTTGAAATCCTTAACTCTTAAGTTAAGTCTAACGTTCATTGTTTAAAACTAGAAGTCTCAAATAGATTTAGGCATTCCGGACAATGTCAGACTATATTTGATCAGTTTCATGCCAATTCTCTTTTTGCTACCAAAACTATAACCCAGCTTTAACATTCCTAATCTTTAATTGTCCTACTGGGGACTGAATATTAATGAGTCAGAACTAAGAGCCCTGGGGTATTTGTTCCTAATTCATCGTGTCTTCTCCGCAGAACCAGAGATGGCAACGTGGTGTAGTCGCTTCCCGGATAGAGGTAGATGTTACGGGTTCGAATCCCTCCTGGGTCCAAGATTTTTTCTGACTTTATTATCCCTCTGGAGGGATACTTCCTTAACAAATGTGGTTTCCATTTGATAACTTTAGTAATGTTTGACGGAACTTCAATAAAATTTTATATGGAGGAACCTGGTATCAAAACACACCTCAATTTCGATTTCGGCCTATGTAGGTCAAAGGTCAAAGTTCATAGCTCATGAAAATATGCGAAAATGTGGTTTCCGTTCGATAACTTTTGTAATGTTTGACGGATTTTAATGAAATTTGGGATGAAGGTACACGGTATCAAAATACAGCCTAAGATTAATTTCGGAGTATTCAAGTTAAAGGTCGAAGGTCATAGGTCATTCAATAAAGTAGTAAACATTCTGTTCATTCAGTCCCCAGATGTTAGTAATTTCATTCCATAAAGTAGTAAACATTCTGTTCATTCAGTCCCCAGATGTTAGTAATTTCATTCCATAAAGTAGTAAACATTCTGTTCATTCAGTCCCCAGATGTTAGTAATTTCCTTGCCTAGTAATAAGTCTAATGGAGGTATAAACTTGTTCTGACTATACATAGGCCATTTGTACCCTGCGAGGGGGATGCTACGCTTTGCGTTTCCTTGTTTTCGTTCATATGCAGATCGAGCATCCGATCTAACACAATGAGAGTTACAGTAAAAATTCTTTCTTAAGAAATCCTCTCGTGAAGCTTTAACATTCCAAGCATAAAGTTGTAATAACTATTGACGTAGCTACATGTACCTTATGATATTGATTGAGAATTAGGCCATATTAAGTTTATTATAAGAAATTAGAGAGAAGATTGATAAGGTGGCTGAAGACCAGACCCAGGCGGCCAACGACTGGCTCCATGAAATGAAATTGGTTTAAACAGTAATGAACACATTTAGAAAATAACAAGGTGCTTGCGACCAAGCCAATTACCTTGTAATGAAATAGGCACATAGACCCATGTGCACATGTTTGAAACAGGGACGGTAGTAGAATTGCGTCTTTAAAAGGGAATCTCGTATATGTGCTCGTTATAACGGGAGTAGACTGTGTATATGATTTCCTAAATTCCTTCACATCCCCCCTTTCACATGTCCCTCTTAGGTACCTCCCCCCTTATAAAACCACCTATCATTTGGGACCCTTTGAAATAAAATTTTAATTTCCCCCCTGCCCCCCCCCCCCCCCCCCCCACTAACGCAACCCTTGTTACGCTGTCCCATATCCCCCTTTTTTTTTCTTTTTTTTTCTTTTTAGCTGCGTTACATGCATGCAGGCTCATGGTTTCTTTTTTTAATTTTGTATGGATGATCAGTAAATCACAAGTATTTCCTTACACCACACTGACTGGCTTCACAGTTTCTACATCGAAAGCACATGAGAATAAAGATAACCACTCCATGCAGGCCAGTTACATGGGCAATGAGAAAATTATCTGAAATTTCAGAGAATGAGGCCTTTCTGAGACTGAAGTATTCTAATTTTTAAAAAAAAGGGAAAGAAAAAAAAGTGTAACTTACAGATGGGACACCCATCACAGATTCAAAGGGCATGCTTACAAGGGAAATGCATAAAAGGTACAAGGGCCACTTTGTCAAAGTATAAGGTGCACGTAGCAACTGTGACAATTGATATTAAAATGGCACTTGGAATAAGTAAGGAAAGGGTGCGCACTACAGCGGCGGATCCATGATTCGAAAATAGGGGCCGGGCGCAGCCCGAAAATTTGAAAAACGGGGAGGGGGGCAGGCGATAGTTTTCTGATATTAGGCCTACATGTACGTGAAAATGTGCGTGAAATTAGTGGTTTCCAAACAAGGGGGCGCAACAGATCTGCCACTGTATGTAGCGGAATGGGGGGGGGGGGGGGTATAGACACACTATGCTATGGCTCTGTTTAACACTAACTTTTGTCGGCTAGTACCAAGGATTGAAAATTCAACAAAATATGTCGGGTTTTTCTTTTATTTCTTTTTTTTTTATTCTGCCGGACACGTCTTTTACTTGAGGAATTTTCTTTCTCTTCTTTTCTTCTTTTTTTTTTTGTATTGGTCCTTCTTAATTATCAGCTCGACCACTCATTTCTTTTTGTGTTGACCCCGGCCCCCCCCCCCCACCCCACCCCGCATCTCTTTCATTTAAACTACATGTACATCATGCATGCAGCCCACATGCATAATTAGATTCTGTGATGAAGCCCGGTAATTGGTGGTTGACGTAACACGATATCATATAAAGCAGCATTCAAACCAAATTAGAAGGCCTGATTAGAAAACACCCCGACATCTGCTTTTACAGGCAAACTAAGCCTATGGCAACAACTGCCCTTTTTGCTAGACCACCCAGTCCCCGTCGCTTCGCGACGGCGCTGTCTATAGTTACTGTTTGTGGTCAATCATTGGCCGCAATTATCAACATATTTGAACAACGGGAATCTGCATCTCTATACAAAGTTCTCAAATTGGCAATCGTTGGTGTAGCTAATTTGGAGAAGTTTGATTGGTTGCAAAGGCCGACCAGAATAGTTCATTTTGCTTTAGGGGTGTACCATGGCGTGTATTCAATAATACGTGAGCACGCACGCTCTCCGATGAGATTCGGAACGGATCGGCGGCTAAATATCCCGCCGATTGGTTCCACGGAATGAATCGCCTGGCCGGAACCGATCGCCTGTGACTAGCGGAACGAATCTACGAATCCGGAACAAATCGGCGGGTACATATCCAGGCGATCGGTTCCGGAGGAACCGATCGCCTGCACGGAACAAATCGCCTATGACACCGGCAGACATAGCGCCTATACATTGAGAGTATATAACGCCTGTACAGTGAATGTTGTGAGTATAGCGCCTGTATGGAGTTTTGCCTTTATTATAGCCCGGTATTATGGTCAGAGATTTGAGGTAAGGACTGATCATGGGGCACTTCGTTGATAACCGAGATTTGCAGGGACAGATGGCTCGATGGTTGCAAGTGATAGCAGAGTGCGACTTCAAAACCGTGCACCGTTCTGGACGCTCACTTACCAATGTTTCGTGTGAAGGCGAAGGCAGTGACGAATTGCCCTCAGTGCGTGTAAGCGGAACTTCAAGGAGTCAGCAATCTCTGATAAACAAGTAGCACCGAAAGTGGAGGTACCCCGAGATAGCTATGCGGAGGGAAGGACAGTTACGATAGAACCCAGCATCAAGAATGAGCGGATGAGCCAAGACTAGGCGCAATATTCTTCAGTACGACGTGGATCCTGGAAGCAAAGCAGCGGTAAGGGGACCGGCCGGATTGGTCAGCAATGGCTTCAAAGTCCAGGGTGGAGAAGCCCTTGGAGGAAGTGAGCCCAACTGGAAATGAAGCAAGGCGTTCTCTACAGGGAATGGGAATGTGACCAAGGCCATAGGGTAACTGAATGTTGTCTTATCAGCTAAGCTTCGAGAGGTCGTTGTGAAGGAATTGCTTGGTGGAAAGTCTAGTGGATACCTTGGCTTGAATAAGTCCAGAGATAAGGTTCGCTTGAGGAGTTGAGCTAGGTTCTATTGGGTAGGAACAAATGTAGATATCCGCTCGTGTGTACGGCAGTTGAAGGTAGTTCATGTGGACAGGTTGAAACCCTACGAAGTGGCACTCTTCAGCCTACGGACTCCTAGATAGAAGCGAGTGTAAGTCAGCACGAAGGTGGAGCAGGACGCTCCTAGCCAACTTGCACATGGCAGCTTTAGGAGAGGAAGAGGAGGTTGACCCCGTCGACAGGGAAGCTTCGAAACTTGTTGAACCGACTGTACCTGCACCACGAAAAGTTCCTGTCCCAGCCTCCAGGAGAGATCCCGCGAGAATTAGGAAACAACCAAGGCCCAACTTATTTAATCTTGCATAAACTCAAACTAAGTAGCCAGTACTTTGCCATTCCAACTATGTATTTTGTTGTTTTTACTTATGTACCTGTATGAATTGTGCCTTATTTTGTTCATCTCTAATCCTGCATTCCTTCTACCCTTCACCCTTTGTCTGTCTTTAAACTCACATTTTCATTCGTTCTTCCTATACTTCTTTTGTTCTTTCACTCTATTCGAGTTCTTATGTTGCACTTTGCCAAAGTTGAAACAATTACTTATGTTGTATTGTTACTAGGCAGATATCTCGTATTTACGATAGTTCAGGGATGCATTGTTTTGTATTTTGTTAGATAGCAAAAGAAAAAGAAGAGGGTTATGTTTTATTTTAAGATGTGTAAGCATATATTTTGTCCATGTTCTCAATACTTCTACATGTCTTGTCCTATACCTTCCGCACCTTTTCTTTCCTAAACTTTCCCGGTTCTTTCTACTCCTCTTTTGTTCTTTATCTACTATTGTACATAGATCATTTTGTTGTTATATCTAAGTGTATATACATGTACTTTAAGGAGTTTTAAGTATTGGTATACTTTTTTCGAAAGATTTGTCAGAGAAAATGTAATCTTGTTTTGTTAAAGAGTGGTCCGAGGACAGCCCACACTTGGGGAGGGGCTGTGTAGCATAACTAGTCCAGTAATTTAGTAAGACATAGAGGGCGTTATAGTTAATTGTGATATATATATGTGGACATCGTGAGATGTCAGTCAGTCAGTCAGCGCTTAGCAGGCGTTGGGGCAGGTTCTATATAGTTGTGATCTGTGAGTCAATGTTGAGCTGCCGTTGCGAGAGGTACAAGAAACTATATAAAGTTACCCAAACTGCCAACACTCTGTAAGTGTTATTTCTTTAGTCCTGTCAGATATTGAGTGATTGCGGGAGTAAGTGAATGAGAGCTAATCCACGTTTTTCTTACACGATATACTTTTGTGAGAGCCCACTGAGAGATATAATTGATTGTCGAGAGCGTGAACCGGGTTTTGAGATACTGCAAGGCAGAACGCTACCCCGGCAGAGCCCGGTTACGCCACAATATCATTCATTTTTATATTATCTGTTTGTTCTCACTATTGGTCCAAAACACAGCATGGAGGTGATGGTGTCGTGGCATAGCGGGGCATTAACTTTACTTAAAATACAGGGGTAGAGGGTTCGAATCCCAGCATGGCACTAACGTCCTTTGGCAAAAGATTAATCCACATTTGCCACCCTCCTGTAAACTTCAGTGGCAATAACAATTACAGGGCCGTCAGGAAGAACAGCTGATACTATTGGGACTTCTGCGGTAAACATAATTATCATTTTATTATCAACATACACGTATATCATAAAACCTTACCTTTTCCCTTTTCTCTTTTGCATCTCCTTTCACACTTTCTCGGTGCGTTCCAACGATGAATATTGGTGGAGATTTCTGGGCGGTTCTAGACATATTCTTATTGAGGACTGAAGAGGGCACCACAGCATGGGCGAAGATGGAACACAACCAGAAATTGATGAACTCTAGACATGTCAGTTCTGATTTGGCACCTCCTTTAGCCTGTGGTTCAATTGTAAATAAGTAAGTTTGATAAGGCAAATGATAAAAAAAAATACACTGATTCACCCTGCTTTGAAGCAATTCTAACAGGAATCAACTCCTGACATCTAACATAATTTCTTTTATTTTTATTTGATTGATTGATTTATTTATTATCATTATTTTCCGTAATAACAAACCTATTACAGCATGATAATTTAATCATACGATTAATACATTATCACAATTGTGTACTTATTTTGTAATATTACCATAAAAAAATCATTACGAAGGATTGCAACATAAACCTGTGACAATCTTTTATAGAACTTCATAATTACTGTATAATTATATACCACCAAAAAAAGGAATATTGAGAATAAAAAACTTTCTACTATACTAACAGGAAAAAGAAATCATTAAAGAATGGGGTGAAATAAGATCTATGAGAAGATGAATTAATCATCAAGAGAAATAGCAGTACTCATTGATTTTTAATCAGTAAATCATTGCTAGCTATCATAATTAATAACTATGTTTCTCAAAGGTTGTTCGCTTTAATGACATGACCAAGTGTCGAAGTAATTGGCAGGATAACTTTGTACGCCAACATGTTTTTTCGAGCAGAGATGGACTTTCAAAGAGAGGATCATTTCAGTTATTTAATCTTACACCATGTACCCAAAAGAAAAACAAAGCCTAATATATCACTGATTTAATTTTACCAATAATTTACACATGTATTAATTCAGAAGGAAACAGGTTGTTGAACCTTTATTTAAAAAGGGTCGAAATGAACAAGAGCTATTATAATATAATTACTATAAGAATACATTTTACGCGAGTGCAAGAAATAATGAAAATATGTAAACGTTACAAATTGAATTATGGCATATAACTAGTGTTTGGGAAAGACTACACAACACTTTCTATCATTATTCATCTCCCATGCGAAGCATAATTTGTTTTTACCAAGCAGTTTCTGAAGATTTTACTTATGGGTTTGTAGAAAAGGGGGATCAGCCTAGATAGGTCAATGGTCTTTTCTGGTCCCTCACATCCCTACTCTACCCAGTAACTATTTTTAGTGTTACTGTTGTTGTTGTATTTGTTTTATCTCATTACATATTTTATATTATTGTATTTGAATATTATATTGTTGTACATTTGTATTAGATTTGAAATAAACTAAACTTGAACTTGAACAGTATAAAATTAAATAAAGAAATACCATTTCATAATACTTGTCTCTCGATTCAGGGGGAACGACAGAATCCAAACTTCTACTGAGATCAAAGACAATCACATAAATGGCTCGCCACGTCAGAAACACCTACAAGAGAAGGGAATAAAAATGATCCATAAATATAACTACCATGCTATGTTGTTTCTATTGAAATGCTCTATTATTTCTATAATACTAAGGGACATCGTGCACTGTTTATATACGATTAGAAACTAAATAATTCATACCCCTTGTAAATTTGATGTTTATAGTGCTTTTCGTAACTGCTTAATGCAAGGTGGACTGGTTCAATTACTGCCTTTGTAAAATGCTTTTAGATGCAAGCTTAAATATGTCACATTTTCAAGAAGAAAAAAATCTGGATAAATGTGCATATCAAAAGTACATGAATCCATGTGCCCTGATGGATGTATGGAAGACTGTAGTCAATACAATTTATTATATTGTTTTAAATTCCAGAATCTAACAACACTTTTCACATTTGCTTTCATGACACAACGGTATAATTTACAAGGAATCTAATGTTCTTAAATGTTCTTTTACCTGATGGGTTGTGTAGTATATGTCTTGTCCGGCAAAGTCCCATATACTTAGTAAGACTCCTTCTCCGCTATCACTATCAGTCCTGTCTGTTCCTATCTCCTGGGGAATGAAGAAAATGAATACACATCTATATGAACAACTACCAAACAAACAAAATGTTATCAAAAATATTGGGAACATCAGTACTGATCCTAAAGACAATCACAGAACCACTTTGTCCAAACTTGTATCATGAAGAAATCTTCTATGTCACATGCCGTAGCATTATTTTTAGCAGGGTATGAGCAGAAATATCTGGTAAGCAAATAACCATTTTGTATCCTATATATATATATATTCACTTCAGTGCAGCAAACAAGAATGTATGAAGTCCAACATGTCTCTGAAGCAGCAGCAAATAACAGAAAGGGTTATGTTTCATTTATACAAGATGTTTTCTTTCTCATGGAAACCTGTTCCAATAAAGGAAACTTTTCTTTGTTTTTCCCTTGATAGTTCTTTCTCACTCTCATGTGCCTGAGGATCTAACATACATTTTCACCCCACTCCTGACACAAAACAAGTTTGAAATCAGCTGGTCTGTTTATATGTACGTTTATTTGGATTTATAAATACTGTTACTTTCCATCTCTCCATCTTTCTGGATCTAATGGATTATCTTCAGTTATACATTCATGTGGTAACACACCATGGTACCATTAACTGTAACATATTAGTATACCCCTGATCAGAGGTAGATATATCTGTTTATGCTGGCAGTCACAGCTCTGTAGAAACATTTCTGTTAACATTAACGTTTCAACCCCCTATAAGCCTGTGTCTTTTATCACTGTTGTTGGTGATGGACCATACAAGGAGGAGACTGGCCCTGACAGCTTCATACATGTAGAAATAGCATGCTAAGTGAGGGTCAACCGACTTGTGAGATACAGGCAAGCGTCCTGGTCCACCTTCTCGTGGTGGGGGTTGTTAACCCATTGACTTCAATGGGGACGAACAGACCAGGGTGAGGCAGAAGGTAACGGGAACCCACTGTCGTAAATCGCTCCCGAATATACCACATGATGCACAAATTGAATAAGAGAAACAAGCCTTTTCAGGTGGAAGTTGAGACCCCAGGGTGCCCACCCGTAATGCTACTGGGGAAGAGGAGGCGACAGCGGCAAGATATGCCCATGACGGTGGTACCCCAAACTCCGCCTCGGAAAGGATATCATCTGATGGCAGGACGTCAAACCCGTCTGTTGATAACCTATGCAAGAAGAAGCAAGTGCTACGATTAGGCACCTGGAATGTGAGAACAATGAACCAGCTTGGAAAACTGGAACTCCTGATAAAAGAACTAAAGAGTATGGAACTGAACATAGTTGGTCTAAGCGAAACCAGATGGAAAGGAGAAGGAGTACTCAACCCAGACAGAGACACCACTATTGTCTTCTCAGGAAAGGATAGCGGCAAAAGTGAAAGTGGTGTAGCCATCTTACTCACAAACAAAGCCAGAAATGCACTGGATGCATACACTCCAGTATCAGAGAGAATTGTGATGGTAAGACTGAAAGCAAAACCAAAACACCTCACCATCATCCAGGTCTATGCTCCCACATCAACACATGACATGAACACTATAGAACAGTTTTATGGCCTACTACAAACAACTGTGGATAAAGTAAACAATGGGGACACACTAGTAATCATGGGAGACTTCAATGCTAAGATTGGAAAAGGTGAAGACATCAGGTGTGGAGTAGGCAAATTCGGCCTTGGCAGTAGAAACGAGAGTGGAGATAAATTAGCAGAATTCTGTCATGTCAATAACCTTATTTTAACAAACACAACGTTTGACCACCACAAGAGGAATCTATACACTTGGAAATCTCCTGGGGACAGGTACAGGAACCAAATCGATTACATCTTGACCAGGCGCAGATGGAAGTCAAGCATCAAAGATGCCAAAGCTTTTCCAGGAGCAGACTGCGATACGGACCACATACTGTTAGTCGCAAAGATGGAAATCAAACTGTCTAAAGTCAGCAAGATATCAAAATCAAGAAGACTGAATGTCAAAGCACTCGAAGATCTCAAAACCCTACAATCTTTCTTGAACTTATCAGAAATTAAATTCAAGAAGAATGTCTCTGAAATAGAAGCTAACAAAGAATCTTCATCAGAAACTATATGGACAGTCTACAAAACAGTGCTTAAAGAATCTGCTGAAGCTACCCTTGGTAAAGCAATAAGACATGCTAAGAAGCCCTGGATTAGTAACGAAGTTCTCTTACTAGCTTAAGAAAAGAGCAAATTAAGACGGGACAAAGGTACTAAAGCCAAGGAAGAAAGGTACATGAGTCTACGATCAGAAATCCAAAGAAAGATAAGGAAGGATAAAGCATATTGGTTGGAAGAAAGATGTAAGGAAGTAAACGATTTCAACATAGCTGGTGAAGCCAAAGAAATGTACTCAGCTATCAAATCGGTCAAGACCAACCCCAGAGAAGTACAACAATCATGCATAAAAGACAAGAACGGCATCATTTTAGATCAGAGGATACACATAATGGACCGCTGGAAAGAATATGGAACTGAGCTTTTCGAAAGACCAAATGATGAGTGTCCACAAACAGAAGAGCAGGTCCCTATAATGGAACAAGAACCAGTGCCACTTCTTTCAGAAGTTGAACATGCGGTGAAGAGCTCAGAGCAGGGAGTCACCAGGAATTGATGGAATACCAGCCGAACTGGTGAAAGCTACAGGACCATATGGTATCAAATTTCTCCACAAATTGTGTGCGAGCATTTGGATTTCTTGCCATTGGCCAGATGAATGGAAGATACAGGAATTTGTTGTTCTGTTTAAATCTGGGGATCAAAAACTGTGCTCAAACTACAGGACTATTGCCCTTATATAATTGTTAACAGAATGAAACAAAAGTTAGAGCAAGAGCAACCAGAAGATCAGGCTGCCTACAGAAAAGGAAGAGGGACCAGAGACATGCTTGTATGTTTGCAAGTTTTACTTGAGAAGGTGATTGCCATTGGATCAACAAGCTTTTATTATGTTTATAGACTATTCAAAGGCGTTTGATTCTGTGAGTCACAACAAACTTTTCTCCATCTTCTTAGAAATGGGCTTCCCAAAACACCTCGTCACATTAATCCAATCTCTCTATGTTAACCAAAGGGCCAGAATCCGATGGGATGGTGAACATACTGAAGAGTTTGAGATAGGAAAAGGTGCAAGACAGGGCTGTATCCTATCACCATACCTTTTCATCACATACACAGAAAGTGGGATGAGGGAAGCAGATGTTGCGCACTATGGCATTAAATTTGGTGGCAAAAACATCTCGAATCTCAGATATGCCGACGACACAGCACTTATCGAATCTTCCAAAGATGGAATCGAAAGTCTCACTCATGCAGAAAATGATGCCGGCAAGAAACTCAACTTGCATTTAAATGTCAAAAAGACTAAACTCCTAGTTGCTGGGAAAACCTCAGACACTGATTGTAACATCCAGATCGACGGGGAAACAGTCAGGGATGTGGAAAGCTTCAAATACCTCGGATCCACAAAGAACAGCGATGCCAGCTGTACCAATGACATAAAGATAAGAATAGCCATAGCAAAGAAGAGAATTGTTGCCCTGCATGTACTCTGGAATGACAGGAACATCTCAACCGGTCTGAAAATAAAACTGGTAAAAACCCTGGTTTGGAGTGCTTTGCCTTATGGTGCCGAAAGCTGGACACTGCTCAAAGCCGATGAGAATCGCATCATGGCAGCAAAAATGTGGTTCTGGAGGAAATCAGCTGGAAGGACAAAAGAACTAACCTCAGTGTTCTACAAGAACTAAACACAGAAAGAGATCTCCTTGGAAAAGTGGCCCGGCTCAAACTGGGTTACTTTGGACACATTCTGCGTGGCAGTGGGAGCCCCTTAGCAGCACAAATAATAGGGCGCCAAGTAGAAGGAAAAAGAAAAAGAGGCAGAAAGAGAAAGCAGTGGTTTGATAACATACTTACTTGGGTATACTTGGGTGTAGAGACTGGAAGCTAAAGCTTATTTGTCCCTCTTTACTGAACGTGCATCCCGTCTCAAGTATGGTTCAAACTTAATTGGATTGTTTCTCCAATACCTTTCTAGGGATGACTTGAATTGGTTAATGGTGGCAGCATTGACTACTTCCTTAGGCAGAGCATTCCAATTATTTACACTCCTTATTGAGAAACTATACTGCCTAAGTCTTGTGTTGAAACGTTGTTTGACAATCTTGAAATCATGGCCTCTTGTTGTTGAGCCAGTGGCTAGTTGGAAGAATTTTGAAGGATTCACTCTGTCAAAGCCTCTCAGGATTTTGAATATCTGTATCTGATCTGCTCTTTGTCTTCTGTAAGCTAAAGTAGGAAGTTGCAGTTCTCTAAGTCTGTCTGGGTATGCTTTTTGTCTCAGCTCAGGAAGAAGTCTGGTGGCCCTCTGCTGGACTTTTTCTAGTATGTCTTCATCTCTCTTGAGTATTGGGCACCATACAGAGTTGCAGTATTCTAGTGTTGGCCGAATAATGGCTTTGTAGAGACTAAGGAACCCCTTCTTTTGCAAGGCTGAAAAAGACCTTCTGATCATTCCTAACTTAATGTTGGCTCTCTTGGCAGCATCTGCTGCATGGGTGCTGAAAGACAGGTCCTGTTGAAACAGCACTCCCAAATCTCTTTCCTCATTACCAGATGGAACTGGAAATATATTTGTACCAGCAGCCAGTGTGTAGTCAAAACCTTGGTTCTTTCTTCCATAATGTAGTACTTTACATTTACTTTCGTTAAAGGGCAATTGCCATACATTGGACCAGTTTGTTACGGTGTTGACATCCATCTGTAGCAAATCTGAGTCGGCTTTAGAGTCCACTGTCCTGTATAACTTAGTGTCATCGGCAAAAAGCTTCATGTGGGAGTCAACAGTTGATGGCAGGTCATTGATGAAGACATTGAACAATGTTGGTCCGAGCACACTTCCCTGCGGAATACCGCTCGACACAGGAATGGATCTCGACTCTTTCCCATTTACTGCAACTTTTTGAGTCCTGTCTGAGAGGTAGTCTTTAATCCAGGCAAGTAAGGGACCTTCTATTCCGTAAGACTGAAGTTTACATATGAGCCGTTGATGTGGCACGCTGTCGAATGCTTTTCGATAATCCAGATAGACGCAGTCTACATTATGACCCTGGTCAATGACATCTGTCCACTCCTCGCAAACTTCTAAAAGCTGAGTTGAGCAAGATCTTCCAGCCCGAAATCCATGTTGTTCATCACACATTAACTTGTTCTGTTCTAAATGATGTATGACACGCTTTCTTACTAGTTTCTCCATAGACTTGCATATAATGGATGTCAGACTCACAGGTCGATAGTTGGCTGGGTCATTCTTCTTGCCCTTCTTGAAGATTGGAACCACTGTTGCTTGTTTCCATACCGATGGATTTTTCCCTTCGTTCGTTAGCTTAGTAAATATTGTTTGCAGTGGTTCGACAATCTCAGTATGTGTCTCTTTCAGCACACGCGAATGAATGCCATCAGGACCTGGAGATTTGTTGATGTCCAGATGCATTAACAGGCCATCGATTTCTTCGGGTGTAAATTCAATGATAGTGAGAAGATTACTGCATTTCTTGTCAAGTATTGGAACTGTATGAATATCCTCCACTGAAAACACGCTACCAAAGTACTCATTAAGGGTCTCGGCTTTCTCTTGGTCCTCTTTAGCCCATGTTCCGTCAGGTTTTTGTAGATCAGGCAATGATGGTTTTGATTTTGTCTGTTTCTTTACATAATTCCAGAAGCTTTTGGCATTCAATTTAATTTCAGCTGCTAGTTTGTTTTCGAAGTCAGATTATGATTTTCTGATCACAGAGGTGGTTATGTCCCTTATTTTGGTGTACTCCCTCCAGTTCAAATCCACATCAGGATGTTGTTTTCTTTTACTCTTTCGATATTTATTCCAAGCTTTCCTTTTCCTTCGAACTGCTTCAAGAGCTTCACTGTTCATCCACTCTGGTCTATTCCGCTTTCTCTTTTTCTTCAGTGGGACGCAGTCTTCTATGGTTTTATGGAGAATCTCCTCAAATATATTCCGGGCTTGTATTCCAGAAGTATTTTCAAACTTAGAACTCCAATCAATGTCCTTCAGTTGGTACCTCATTTTATCATAATCTGCATGATAATAGCTTCTCGTAGGTAACTCCTCCTCTGCCTGTATGTTGCCGACATCCATCTCGAAGGTAATGGTCACGTGGTCGCTTTTGCCAATGGGTGGCCCAATAGTTACATCACTGACTGTATCTTCATGACTGGTTAAGATCAAGTCAAGCAAGCTAGGTCTTTGGCCTGTCCTTTGTCTGGTAGGTTCCTTTACATGTTGGTGCAGGAAAAGATCGTTCACAGTGTCAATTGTTCATCATTGATACTGACTCCACAGGTGGTGTTTGCCTGCCAGTTGATTCCTCTGTCATTGAAGTCCCCTACCACTATCAAGTGAGAATACTTCATTGAACACGCTGTGCGTAGGAGACAGTTCAAGTTTGTATTGTTCTCAGAGTTGCTAGAGGGACTTCTATAGACACAGCCAAAGAGAAGATCAGTGCCATTGGTAGACAGTCGTATCCATACAGTTTCTTCAAATTTACCTTCATTTATGTCTACCAAGCTACCAGAAATCTTTTCTTTCAAGTAAACTACTACTCCTCTCTGTCGGACTTTAAGTTTTGCTGGTAAGAACATATGGTATCCTTGTAACTGTAATTCAGTAGGTTGGATTGCATAATCCTGGTTGATCCTTTTAGGGTAGATCTCAGTCAGAGCTATTACGTCTGGTTTGACAAGTGAAATACTTGTATAGAGCTCTTCCTTCGTGTTTGTTAGAGTATCACAATTTGTGTAGAAAAACTTAATTGATGACTCAGTTTGCAAAATATAGTCTGGATGGTTGGTTAGATCATTAACCTTCTCCTGTTCAGTAACCTTTGAAGATGGTGGATCAATCACTGGTGCAGTATACTCAAAGTTTAAATTTGCACTGTGTGCTGTGCTCTGTGCTCCACTATATACATCGTGATCACAATACTGTGCAGTGCTGGTGAGTGTGTTTAAAAATCCATCTCCTAATTGACTAGTGGTCGCCGACTCCTTCATCGCGACGAAAAGTCCGCTTTATTACCTTTCCGCCCCGTATTACAAGGTTCTCTTCGCCTCTTTCAATTCTCTCCTTCAGAACATTTCTTAGTCTCTTGTGTTCCTCTCTCTCGGCCTTCGTGCGATCTCTGGCGATCTGTACTGTTCCTGACTTGAGGGACCTAGCTCCCCTAAAAACTTCCTCTGTAGCAGCTCCATTATCCATAACAACTTTCAATGGTCTAGCTAAATCAGACTTTTTACCAAGGCGGTACAGAGATCTTACATGACTGACATCTGCTTTCAGCTTGAGGTCTTGGTGAAAGATAGAGTTTATCTGGTCACGATCTTCCTTTTTTCTAACTTCGGTATCCTGACTTTGAGATTCTGGAATGCCGTAAACAATGATGTTGTTCTTCCTTCTCTCTCTTTCCACAAAATCATCCAGTTTATCTGCTACCAGTTTCTCCACCTCTTCTGTTGAGCATTGTGGTTCCTTGCTGTGGATCGACATATCCTTTTTGAGTTCATCAATTTTTTCTTCCATCTTTTGTTGGTTGTTGGAATTCTTTACTTTACATTCCTCCATTTCATCTTTCAACCCTTTCACCTCTGAAGTAAGTTTAGAGTGATTGGTCTGCAATGATGATAGCATTTTCAACATGTTCCCAGCTGTGCCATTGCAGGTTCGGCAGTACCAGTGTAATGCACCACAGTCTATATCGTTGATGGTATCGTACAGCTTTTTGGATACATTTTGACATGTGCAGTGAAACCAAAATTTGCAAAGTTCGCATTCAATTGCATCATCTTCATCCATTACAATAATATTGCAACTGCCACAATCGTGGTCTGTCTTTGATTTTGAAGAGCTTGTTGAGTTTCCCTGGCTTCCATCTGCAATTGCTGCAGCAGTAGCGGTGCTGGTCTTCCTTGTCACTGGCTTACTCACACTTGGTTTCCTGCCAGGGCCGGACATCTTGATAATATTCAGAGTAAAGCAGTTGAACTATTTAGTAGAAATCGCCAGCAACTGACGGTGGCAGCCAGGTAGCCAGGTAGGTACACACCACTTACTTTCGAGACAGTCATATAGTAAACCTGAACAATTCTGTTACCTGCGCAAAATATGGTTCATTGCACTTTTGAAGAAACAGACTCATTACATCCTGCTAAAAGTTATTGTGCAAGGACATAGATCCTATAACAACACGTTACAAAGAAGTAGAAGATTATAGGATAAAATCAAGGCATTGTAGAAGATCGTGTACATTGTAACCCACATCAAGATACAAGGTTCAAAATTGAATTCTACCTTAAGATGAACCTGTTCCTTAAGCATTTTCTCCACCAGACTTGCTATTTGATTTGGCATATTGTCATTCTCCTCTTTAGCCTTGGGCTTCTCCGCATTATCCAAGACAAACTCTGCTGTAATAAAGGAGAAATACATGTGTCTGTAGGATATATACATTCATAATTAATCTACATCTGCCACTCTCCGCTCAGGTATTAAATGGATACCAAAATAGATGCGAACGTTAATGTGGTTGGATTGGCATGTGTGCGTTTGTAAAATGGTCAAAATACTTCCACAGGGAGTGGTGTGTGTGCACTAACATTCTACCACCTAAATAAGGCCTTCAAATATGAATACTTTTATTATAATCATTATTATGAGAATATTTCATGTAACTGACAATCAATATATCAGAATTGATTACAGTTTAAATTCATCACTGGATAATCACTTACAATGCAGGGGTAGAGGGTTCGAATCCCAGCACGACACTAACATCCTTTGGCCAGAGATTAATCCACATTTGCCACTCACCACCTTGTTATCAACTTGAATTGATATTTTATATCTTATGGACGATGAATTCAGGATTGATCGAGGGTAAAGAAAACATACAAACAACACAAGAAACAAAAAATAGCAAATAATAAAACAAACAAATAAACTAACCTGCTTCTACAGGATTTAGGCCTCTGACAAGAGTAGTATCGCTGTGTGGTTCCAAACTTTCTTGATCCTGTAAAAAAATAAACCAGTATTAAGATTGTCATCGATCAACTTGTACCGAACCGCATCACAATGTTAAAAGTAGTAGATAAGGTTATCCCACTGTTTATTCGTTTACACTGTCATTCTGGTCTGGTCTAGAGTAATATCCCGTGTCATTGTATGACTAAGAACATGACATTACAGATGCAAAACAGCTTATACATGTATTATGGTTTATACATAATTGAATGACTAATACTGATTTAAATGTAAAGTTGTCTTCATAATCGTAACCCACGACTACATTTACTTGCATATATATTTTAATTTGGATTACTAAACAAATTTCATTTCATTCTCTCTCACTGGTTTTCCCTTAAATTAGAAAGACAATGTCTGCATGGAGATGATAATTACCTGAGTTGGGGTCACGGTCAGCCTCTTTTCTGTTGTATCCACACGACCTTGAATATATTCATCCTCTATGAAATTAAATCATCACAAATCATATTACATTGTTATGTACAATTTTATGACTTCAAAGTGATTTAATTTATATAATTGTAATGAACAATATGATGTGCAATCCTGCCTTTGTAGCAGTTTATACATTACCAGATTTATTTGTGCTAATACACTTCTTAGAAATTAGAAAGTAGTTAGAAAATACTATGCAGTCTATTAACCAATTCGCTAATTTGATATTTACTGAGCAGTACAAAAACTTCTTATATCCTCATTACCACTGCAATAACAATAATGGTATGTCAGGAAACGTGTCAGACGGTAATAATAATCGTGATGATAACTAAATAATAATAATAATAACGGCGATTATGATAATAATGAACATTAAATGAACATAAACAGAAATGAAGTTAACAACATGAATTTCATCATTTGTCATCCATTTTTATAAAACTGTATATTTTATGAACGATAAATAAAGGATTGATCTAGAATTAGGAAAACAAACAAACAAAACTGACAAACACCGCAAATAAACGACGCAAACAAGTTAAACCTACCAAAAAACAAAACAAAACAAAAAAAAATTGTTGAATAATTTGAATTCAATTGTACAATGATTTGTGACGTCGTTGGGGATGAAGAGCTCTCCCATATATTGCCACATAAAACAAATCATGAATTTCATTTCTATCCAGGGCACCTTGTCCCATGGGGTTGTACTTCAAGTAAAGAAGAAAGAAAGAGAGAGAGAGAGGTAGAGATCATTATGCAGTATACATATACATCTATACTATTCTGATCCTTTTCAAGTATGTGCTTTATTTCTATAACTTTGATATAAATGTATTTCGTCTGTATCGAGCAACAATTACCATCTACATTGGATACAATTTTACCAATGTTTTTTTTTACTGTTAATAGATCCTGGCATATTTAATATTTTGTTATTATGTGTATTCTCGGATTATTGTCGTCTAACATGTTGTCTAATAAGCCATTATTTAATTGAATCAAATTACATATTGGCAAATAATATCACATTTATTTTGTACCACAATGGTGAAGTTGCCGTACACGACACCACACGACATTACGACTTTCAAAACAATGATTACCGGATTTCCTTCAAACCACCTTGCCGTAAAAATTGGATAGCCTTTGAATCATAAACATCACATCACGATTATAAACATGGTATACAGATCAGAGTGATCACACTATAGTAGACATAATTTGGACGTTAACACATTTTATCACAAACGACCACAATGTATAATACATGTACATTTTCACTGATTAAAAATGATTCTATAACCAACAAAAGAGAAAATATGAGATAAATGCGATTAAATGCGATTAAAAAAGGAAGAGGAAAAAGGGAACTATATTCATTACCGCGAAGTCAGAATAAACAAGATAAAAATCATCTTACTACCTGGCCCTTTATAATGCTGTACAAAGATTTCATGTATCCAAACAGAAAATGTTAAGTCAGCATGACTGGTAATAAAGTTGTCTGTTTTGTTTTCAAGTGAATGGAAGAAATACACAATACAGAGGCAGATACTCAAGGAACAATACAGACAGAGAGAGAGAGAGAATTTTGTTTAAAGAGATAAAGCGGTAATAAAGAGATTACCTTTGTCCTGTAAGAGTTTTCTTTAGACTTGTCTTTCCAACACGTTCTTGACCAACAAGCATCAGGCGAGTTCGGAATACTTTCTTCGTGCCAGCTTGAGCTGCTTCGGCATACGCTCGCCGTGCTCTCGGCCCCCGAGCGAGGATCTCAGGCGGTGCCGAAAGACCACCGAAGGGAATATCATCCCGATCTATCCCCGAGTCAGGTTTGAGATTTGTCAGTTGGTCATCGTTTCCCTCATTATTATCAGTTTCATCTTTAATAATGAAGATCAAGAATAACACAAAAATACGTCATAATAAAGGCACAAAAGTATTTTTAATTGAAATTATTACATTTGTAGCACGAAATCCAGCTAGCAGCTACCCTGAAAGATGGGCGGTGAGCTGTGCCGAGCATGTGCAGTAGAAGCAGACTACATATCCATGGCAGTTAAACCTTGGCTTAACTTTAAACCTGGGTTTAAGTTTAGACTAGACCTGTTTAACTAAACCTGGCTTTCAGAAACTGAAATAAAACTTAGACCTAAAGTCTGGTTTAGCTAACCCGGGTTTACCTTTACCAGACTTAAGAATACGGTCCAATAAAATTGGACAAATTTATATTAGACCAAATGTCAATATAGCATTTATTTTGATAACAATTCGGTCAGTTATAGGATCAGGAAATTTTGCTGAATATTGTTCTACAATCTGGGTATTCAAAGGCGGGGTAAAAAGTAGATCCGTTAAAATATTAAGGACAACATTACATCGTTTACATTTATATGGGGATATTTTAACTACTACCTTTTGAAAAAGGTAAAGGACGAAATAAAATGACAACTCTGTCCCTATTCAAAACAAAGCTTTTTGAAATGATATAGCCGCCCATGATCACTGTTAAATGCGAACCATACCTTCGGGAGATGCTCCTTTCCTCTGTGCTTGTTCACTCTTTAGAAACCGAACTACATCAAGATGGCCTTTGGCTGATGCAACAAGAAGTGGTGTCTCGCCAGCATTATTAGCAGCCTCGAGCTGTGCTCCTTGACCAACGAGGTATCGAACTACACCAAGATGACCATTGCGTGTTGCATAGTAAAGAGGTATCTGACCATCATTATTGCCCCTCTCAACGTGTGCTCCGCGACTAACGAGGAACTGAACTACATCAAGATGACCAGTGATTGATGCATAGTGAAGAGGTGTCAGACCATTATTTTCACCCTTGTTAACCTCTGCTCCTTGACTAATGAGGCACTTTACTACATCAAGATGACCATTGCTTGATGCAGAGTGAAGAGGTGTCAGACCATTATTTTCACCCTTGTTAACCTCTGCTCCTTGACTAATGAGGCACTTTACTACATCAAGATGACCATTGCTTGATGCAGAGTGAAGAGGTGTCAGACCATTTGTATCACCCTTGTTAACCTCTGCTCCTTGACTAATGAGGCACTTTACTACACCAAGATGACCATTGCGTGATGCAGAGTGAAAAGGTGTCAGACCATTTGTATCACCCTTGTTAACCTCTGCTCCTTGACTAATGAGGTACTTTACTACATCAAGATGACCATTGCTTGATGCAGAGTGAAGAGGTATCAGACCATTATTTTCACCCTTGTTAACCTCTGCTCGGTGACTAATGAGGTACTTTACTAGATCAAGATGACCACTGCGTGATGCATAGCGAAGAGGTGTCTGACCATCATTATCACCCTTGTTAACCTGTGCTCCTTGACTAATGAGGTACTTAACTACATCAAGATGACCAATGCGTGATGGAGAGTGAAGAGGTATCAGACCATTTGTATCACCCTTGTTAACCTCTGCTCCTTGACTAATGAGGTACTTTACTACACCAAGATGATCATTGCTTGATGCATAGTGAAGAGGTGTCAGACCATTTTTTTCACCCTTGTTAACCTCTGCTCCTTGACTAATGAGGTACCTAACTACATCAAGATGACCATTGCTTGATGCAGAGTGAAGAGGTATCAGACCATTTGTATCACCCTTGTTAACCTCTGCTCCTTGACTAATGAGGCACTTTACTACACCAAGATGACCATTGCGTGATGCAGAGTGAAAAGGTGTCAGACCATTTGTATCACCCTTGTTAACCTCTGCTCCTTGACTAATGAGGTACTTTACTACATCAAGATGACCATTGCTTGATGCAGAGTGAAGAGGTATCAGACCATTATTTTCACCCTTGTTAACCTCTGCTCGGTGCCTAATGAGGTACTTTACTACATCAAGATGACCAGTGATTGATGCATAGTGAAGAGGTGTCAGACCATTATTTTCACCCTTGTTAACCTCTGCTCCTTGACTAATGAGGTACTTTACTACATCAAGATGACCATTGCGTGATGCAGAGTGAAAAGGTGTCAGACCATTATTACCACCCTTGTTAACCTCTGCTCCTTGTATAGTGAGGTATATTACTACATCAAGATGACCATTGCGTGATGCAGAGTGAAAAGGTGTCAGACCATTTGTATCACCCTTGTTAACCTCTGCTCCTTGACTAATGAGGTACTTTACTACATCAAGATGACCATTGCTTGATGCAGAGTGAAGAGGTATCAGACCATTATTTTCACCCTTGTTAACCTCTGCTCGGTGCCTAATGAGGTACTTTACTACATCAAGATGACCAGTGATTGATGCATAGTGAAGAGGTGTCAGACCATTATTTTCACCCTTGTTAACCTCTGCTCCTTGACTAATGAGGTACTTTACTACATCAAGATGACCATTGCTTGATGCATAGTGAAGAGGTGTCAGACCATTATTTTCACCCTTGTTAACCTCTGCTCCTTGACTAATGAGGTACTTTACTACATCAAGATGACCATTGCTTGATGTATAGTGAAGAGGTGTCAGACCATTTGTATCACCCTTGTTAACCTCTGCTCGGTGCCTAATGAGGTACTTTACTACATCAAGATGACCACTGCTTGATGCAGAGTGAAGAGATGTCAGACCATTATTTTCACCCTTGTTAACCTCTGCTCGGTGACTAATGAGGTACTTAACTACATCAAGATGACCTTTGCGTGATGCATAGCGAAGAGGTGTCTGACCATCATTATCACCCTTGTTAACCTGTGCTCCTTGGCTAATGAGGTACTGAACGTCATCAAGATGACCATTAAGGGCTGCCTTATGAAGGCGTGTATCGTCCTCATTAGACTCATTTGCTGCTCTTTGTGCCATGTTTTGCTGTCTCTTTGTGATCCAATTGTGATCAAATATATAGGATATTTCTTCTTTCGTTTCGTGTTTGTCAAAGTCACCTTTGCGTTCTGTAAATCGTTCTTGGAAGAGACTAACAATGTCAATGAAGTTATGCGTTCTTCAACGTGACAGGTATATATTTTACTCTGTTATCCTCCAGGTTTAAACTATTCGAAGCCTACTAATGATTATGCATTGAAAACTACGGCAAAAGAATGGTGCCAACGTGATAAAGTAATACTTGCGAGCATAATTTGTAAAGCGCTAAGAAACTGTATTGTGCTATATAAATCTTAAACATTATTATTATTATTATAATTCCAATTTCATGATTTAAAGAATCCGTCTAGGACAGTCCTGGCGTTGTCTGCACAAGTGTGAAATCTCCATCTTTTTGGTCTGATTTCCTTCACATATCCAACGTGCTCTGGCCCATCAAAAAATAGCATGAAAGCTCTGTTGCTTCAAAATGAAATTGAAGATTGTCCAATCAGTTTACAAATCAACGCATACACTTTTTCCACGATAAAACGATGGGAACTTTCCTTTAAATTTAGCTTTGTGCTTTATCAGAAACATTTACCTTGTGTTTGATGGTATATTACGCAGAGGTAAAAGCTAAATAATTCATTTTTGTCCGTTTACAGTTTCGCGATCAAACTAACCGATGGATCAGACATTGACAAAATGGCGGATCCTTTTGTGAGAAACAGGCGTTGTTTTGTAGAACATCATCCCGACAGTACGTCATCATGGCCTCATCTAGGCTTCGATGGAATGTAATGCAAATAAACATGAAAAGAGAAAATATGCATGGTTGATTAATTAGTTCCTACGGGGCAAAGTAGGTTTTTGAGACATGGAATGTTATACAATGTCGTGCGGTATCAACGTGACTAGGGCGCCTCCCTGCATAATTTCTTGCTGGACTACCTTGAAATTATGCTGCTGAAAAAAAAATGGCCGCCATGTATAACTACTGTTGAACAATTTTCGGAATTACTTTTTAAGTGCCCCTCATGTTATCATGTGTGAGGTGTCATATATAAGAGATTTATATTTCCTACAAGATGATATTACATTAAATTGGTTTAAGCATAATTTGCACAACAATTTAGAGCCATAAATGTGAGTTTTTACACTTTTTTCTAAAATCATGAATTCCCCCCCCCCCAAAAAAAAAATAAAAAAAAATATATATATATATATATAATAGTAATAATAATTACAGTGCTTATATAGCGCCTAACACTTACTTTGTCAGAAGTCTCTAAGCGCTCTGCAATAATGCAGCATAATTACCCTGACTTTAGCAGTGCAGCTGTTACGCGCGCTGCGTTTCAAGGAATAAATTCCTACCAGGTACCCATTTACTTCACCTGGGTGGAATGTGGCAAATGTAGATCAATGTCTTGCCAAAGGACATTAGTGCAGCGGCGGGACTCGAACCGCGGACCTTGTGATCGACAGTCCGGCGACGTATCCACTCGACCACAACACCTCTACGTATATATATATATATATTTCTCCATATTTAGAGAATAATGATGACTACTGACATGGAACTTGGAAGGTTTCTTAGTGCCGTTTGTACACACTACCACGCAATGAACGATGAGGTCATTATAGTTACTGTGCATTATTCGCCTGTAATTTCCTATAATCGTTTTTTTCGGTCGGATTGGCCTTCTAATCATTTTCATCTTATTACAGAAAAAAAATATTTGTGCATATACATACCTTCGTCTAGGTAACGTAGAGGCTTGCCATGCATTCACCTGTTGGCTTTACTGCCTATGAAATAATCCAAAATTAAATCTTGTCTCTTGACTAATCCACAGGGAAAGGGACTCATCCGTTCTCCTTTTTGTAAGACAAGTTCGGAAAAAATAACAAAACGTTTCAGATAGTGACGGCCTATACGTGCATGACGTGTATGGGTATGATACACATCAACGTGGTGTCAGTGCCACTATTTACATAATCTAAATCATGACCAAAGTGCATAGTAAATATATATTAACTGATATCACTTAACAGTATATATGGTCAAAGTTCGTTTGTATGGTTAAATATTGACATTGACAACATCACATGATAGATTTCATATCATGACGGTGATACCCTTGTGCTGAGTTTGCCATAATATTTCATAAAGCGGTACAAAGACACATACAAATGGTTAAGCCTATGAAGGCAAACTTAGCCCACACACGGGCAGAGATGCCGACAAATTCCATGTCTATTTTGTAAAATTTCGGAAGCAAATAATGGAATAATGGACAAATCCAAGCGAGCATAGCTATTTAAAAGAAATAATAACATAAGTGGTTACAAAAGCAGTGTGTTTGCCAAGCACAAAACATTGAATGGTAAATAGCAGAGACGGATCACCCCTGGACGGATCCAGGATTTTTCAAATAGAGGGGGGGGGGGGGCAAAGACAAATTATGCGCTAACGTGTGAGCATTCCGGATGTTTTCAAGTTTTAGTAGTTCAAAACCAAAGAGCTTGCTGTCTTGAGCGATAGAAAAGTTTCGACTGAAGTCTAACACAAATAAAGTGTTATAGGGACTCTGAAAAGGTAATTTCTGAACAGCAATTTTCCCAGGTATACTGGGTTAGTCATGCCCCAAATTCCTTTTTTCTGTAATGCATTAACAATGAGAAATGAGACGAACTATGACATTCTGAATTGGCTACACAAGAGGGTGGCGTGTTGCTTTAAAGACAAAATGATTTTGGTTTAAACAATTAGCTAGGCCGATACTTGATGTTCTCTTTTAGAAAACGGCCTGTTATACTAAACGCAAAATCGTTCATAACTTTGCTTCAACTATACTTCCATACAGAATAGTTCGTTTTTATTATTTGTATTCACTTGATGAAAATTAATGAACTTGTGAAGTGTACATCATTCAAACCAAACCAAACAATGTTTTTTTTTTAGCATTTGCAATATAAGAATTAAATTTATTTCAGAGTGGAAAAGCAAAAACAGATCGAACACAGGTCGTGTGAAGACCAGCGCTAACGATTGACAATTTTAGTTGTGCCGGCCCTAGTAAGAAGAAGTAAGAGCCAAAGGAGGAGAAGAAGAATGTCCTCTTGACTCTTAAAATATAATAAACTCCCAAAGCTCAAACAAGATGATTATCAGACTCCCAGAATATCGCACCATCTTTTATCAGAATTCTTTTATAATCTCAAGCTTCAAGATGAAACTACCTACCAGAAAGAAAACTAAACTTGAAAGCAAATTCTCCTCATTTAAATCACTTCTACAGTCGCAAAAGTCGTTATTAAATTCCTATCTGCCTATGTTTATAAAATTAGACCTAATTAAAGATGAAAAGCAATGCCCACCCCCTCTCCTTTATTCTTCTCTTTCCCTTTTACCTTCTACCCCGCTCGAACGTGCAATGACCAAAAAACTGCAAACGGGAAATACATTAACCCTAATAAGGCCGGGGGGGGGGGGGGCATCATGCCCCCCCCCCTCCACGATTTTTCTGATTGTTCGGGAACGCATATGGATGGCGCCCCGCCGCTCGCTGACTTTTTTCTTTCGAGTCTTGCGCAACTTTTAAAAGATTTTTTTTTGAAAATCGGGCCTACGGTTACAAGGTCACGTGACCTTTTGTGTTTTTTGCATGTCAGCCCGAAAATCACTAATTTTCGGGATTTGTGTACAAAACATATGGAAAAGTCATTTGTCCTAAAAATAGATCAAACATGAGTTATTGGGTCTTGTTTAAAGTTTAGGTGGTTGTTTTTGGAGTCAAAATAGTGGAATTGTAGTTAAATATGAAATAAAACAATAAAATTTGGTTGTCGTATTATTATTATGAATTGTCTAATGAATATATGTAGTGAAAAAGAATGCTTAAATATGAATAATATATGATTTATGGGTAAAAATGTGATTTGTATGACCTTATTTGCATAAATTACCATAAATATGCAAATGACTAAATGTTTCAAAAAAATGAAATGATCATAGTATTCTATACACTTCACTTGACATGCGTGCAAATTTTCGCGGAGATCGGCCGCTTCACGGCCGAGATCTTATGGGGGGGGGGGGGGCATAATGCCCCCCCCCCCCGGCCGCGCATATTTTTTTTACACAACTGTTTAGCCATTTCAGTCAAATATACAGTGCAAACGACTAGAAACGGAGTCTAGCATTACCCTTGGCATTCTTTGTTTCCAAAGAATAAAGGTCAAACCCTATATACCTTCAAGCCCCAGGTGTTTTAAATGCCAAAGATATGGCCACACCATAGCTGTTTGCAAACAGAAACAGAGATGTGTCAGATGTGGAGAGGAGCATAGTTTCGACGATTGCATAAAAAAGGACACTCCCAAATGTGTAAATTGTGGAGGTGAACATTCCGCTGCATATAATGGATGCGAACAAGCACAAAAAGCGCAAGAAGTACAAAAGATAAAGGTGCTAAATAATCTCAGCTATGCTCAAGCCGCTCGCCAATTGAAAGAAGAAAAAGATAATATGCAAGCGCAAGCTCCAATACCATTGGAGCGTAAACTAGCTCCTCCCCAACAATATCTAAACACCGCAAATAATCCCCAACCATCTGTTGATCTTGGTCTAAATACAGTAAAGCAAAACCACCCCACCCCTCAAGTCGATAACTCTCATTTGTTTCCGGATCACACCCCAAAGGCAGATCCTCCCTTGCCACAACGCCAAGATAGGCATACTAGCGAAAAGACAGGGCGACCGTCTTCACAAATCAAGGAAAATTTTATAACCAAAGCAACAAATGAGGAATTGATAACCTTCTTTCTTCACCTAATGATCCAAATTATGAAAGATAAATCAGAAGGAGAGGTGTTGTCTTTAATTAAGATAGCTGCAGGTCAGCTCTTAATGCAAGCGAGTTAATTAAAGGAACTAAGATGGCATTCCGCATCCTACAGTGGAATGCACAGGGATTAAAGGGACATGGGGATGAGTTATTGCTTTACTTAAACTCTATAAAAAGTGAAACCATTCATTTATTATGTATTCAGGAAACATGGTTCCGCGATCACGACAAAATACAAATCGCTAATTACAAATGTTTTGCTAAAAGCAGGAAAACAAGGCGCGGTGGAGGATGTGCCATATATGTACACAACAGTTTAAATTATGATTACCCAATCATAGAAACTGACATCGAAATGCAACAGATTAATTTGTATTTTGACAACAGATCCATAACCGTGATAAATTACTATAATCCATGTGAAGACATAATTATGAATAAACTAGATTTCTTGATAAAGGAAATAAAGAACAAACGTAGAATGTTAATATTGGGAGACTTTAACTCTCATAATGTTCAATGGGGCAGTAAAAATACAGATAAAAATGGAAAAGTGATTGAGGAATATTTACTGAAACACAATTTAGTCTTCCTAAATGATGGCTCGGGTACTCGCCTAAACCCAACTACTGGCGAAACCTCATGTTTAGATTTATCATTAGCAACTCCCGCTTTAGCCAGTTCCACTAGCTGGAAAGTGCTCTCAAACAAATTCGGAAGTGACCATTTTCCAATATATATTGAAATCGACAAAAAAACTCTTAAATCAGATTGTACGAAAGATGACCTAACTCTAAAACGGTCATTCAAGAAGATAGATTGGCACGACTTCAATAAACTGTGCGATCAACGAATGGACACTGACTCGCTGCTAGACGCAGATGTCAAAACTTTTTACGGAAACTTCATGGAATCTCTAAATAATATCTTAAATGAATTACACACTGTACCCAAAAGAAATAAAAACAAGAATGCGAGATTCAACCCCGTCCCATGGTGGACAGAAAAATGCAAAATAAAGATTAAGGAACGGAACGAATCCAAAAATAGGTTATTGAGAGTATGGAATGATGAAAACCTAAAATTATATAGGCAAAAGAAGGCCGAAGCCCAAAGGATTATTAGACAGACAAAACGAATGTTTTGGCTGGATTACACTTCAAAACTGAACAGGTTCACTTCAATCTCAGAACTATGGAATTTGATTCGTTGTCTGAAGGGTAATCCAAATAAAACTCATTCTAAGATATCAGCACTAAAAGTAGAATCTAAAGTAATTATAGATGATCAAGAAAAAGCTAACGAATTTGGAAAGCATTTTCTGAAGACCAGTAGTAAAACAAAAAAGGGAAATAAAGAACTGCTAGATGAATATAAATCTATTGATTATAAAGGAGAACATGATTCAGTTATCAATGAACCTTTTACTATGATGGAACTCGAAAAAGTACTTAATATAAAAAAGACATCAGCCCCTGGTGAAGATGGCTTGATATATACTGTGTTTCAAAACCTTCCAACCAGGGCTAGGAAAACATTACTCTGTCTTTATAACAGAATATGGTCTTCTGGGACGATTCCGGAACAATGCAAACACGCAATGTTGATACCAATATTAAAACCAAATAAAGACTCCTCCCAACTAACATCCTACCGACCTATCTCATTATTACCTTGCTTTATCAAGATATTAGAAAGTATGGTAAAGGAGAGATTAGAATGGTTCATAGAGAAAAACGAAATTTTGAGTAGTATACAACATGGTTTTAGAAAAAAGAGAAGCTCAATAGATAACTTAGTACATTTAGAAAATGAAATTCAGAAATATCTATTTGTGGGTATGAAAACCATAGTCGTATTTATTGATCTGGCCAAAGCCTATGATACTCTCTGGACGAAAGGATTAATAGTCAAGTTACGCAGAATTGGTCTCCAAGGAAACATATTGATTTTTTTGAGAAACTACTTGTTAAACCGTACCTTTCAAGTGCAAATAGGTAATGCCAAATCGGCAATTACGCATCCTGAAAACGGTTTACCCCAGGGTAGCATTTTGAGCTCCCTCCTTTTTAATATAATGATAAGTGACATACCTTTGAGACCAGATATACATAGCTTGATTTATGCAGACGACATCGTAATTTGGGAATCAGGCCATGATGTAAAACAAAATATCCAGAACATACAACAATATCTAAACTCTTTGAACTCATGGCTCAATCCATTTGGACTTATTATGTCGGTAGAGAAAACGACCCCTATCTTATTTTCGAACAATACAAATGATGATAATTACGAGTTATATATAAGAGGTCAAAAGTTGACACCACATAAAGAGCACAAGTATCTCGGCGTCACATTTGACAAACGGATGACTTGGAGGCCTCATTTATTAGATATTAGTAAAAGATGTAAAGGTAGGATTAATGTTATCAAAAGTCTAGCATACGCCAAGTGGTCTGGAGATGCTAAAGAACTAGTGATGATATATAAAGCATTAATACTATCAATTATCGACTATGGTTGCGAAGCATACAACTCGGCTACGACAAGCGCAAAAAATATGTTGAACTCAGTTCAGTACCAATCGTTATTTGTTTGTGCAGGCGCTCGGAAAGGTACATCCCTTAAAACGCTGCAAGTCGAACTAGGCGAAATGCCTTTTGATTTAAGGCGAGAAATGTTATCAATTAAACTAAGAAAACGAATCGAGAGTATGCGCAAACACCCTCTGAACGAAGATGTGAAAGATTGTTGGCAATTTAATATTCTTGGAGGTACTAACTCTAGATTAGCTTTTGGACGTAGAACCAAGGATTGTACATTAAACTTCAGTTACATACTAGAAGATCCAATGAAGTATTTTTTCAACACACCCTTTTGGAAAATACTCTCTCCCCATGTGTCATCTGAGCTAAAAGAGGTAATAACGAAAACAGATATCTGTTTTGCCCAAAAACAAGCAGCCCTAGAATTGATAAATTCGAAATGGACAAATTATTTACACATATATACAGATGGATCAAGATCGCCAGATAAAGACTCTGCTGCTGCTGCATTTCATGTACCTTATTATGATGTTTCTCAATCCAAGAGACTGGCTAATTACACATCTTCTTATAGAGCAGAGATGGCCGCAATTGTACTTGCCCTGGCATGGCTATTACAACTCCCAGGACTCTACACCGGGGCAGTCATCTTTTCTGATTCTTTGAGTTCACTCCAGGCCATAGAATCTCGTAAAGACGAATCTTTCATTCTTGAAATTTTAACCCTGTGTAGTCAACTAAAATACAAGGGCACCCAGGTTTATTTCGAATGGATTCCCAGTCATTGTGGTCTACAACACAATGAGATAACAGATAAGTTTGCTAAAGCAGGACTAAATAAAAATATAGAAATTAACAACGCTCTTACCAGAGCAGAATCAAATTATGTTATAAAGAAATACTACACAGAGATATGGCAAAAAAGATGGAATGAAACATTATCCCCCCTACGGGAAACGCAAACTCTAGTATCAAAAACATTTGTGTGTTACCTGAACAACAGATATCATGAAACTATTCTTCATCGCCTAAGAATGGGAAACTTAGGTCTAAATGAAAATCTTTTTGAGTTGAATCAACATGAGACCGGTCATTGTCCAAACTGTGAGCACCAAAAAGAAACAGTTAAACATTTTTTATGTAAGTGCCCACTCTTTCTTATAGAGCGAGCCATGCTTATAACAGAATCTGGAATAGAAAACGAAGAAGTAATCCCAATACTCCTGAAATCAACAGATATTAATCACCAACAGGCTTTGGTTAACTTCGTAGTTAGATCTAAAAGGGTACACCTGTACCCCTACTAACCACCTTGCACCGCACATAATTATTTGAGCCCAATATGTTTCGCTTTTTATAGTGAGTATACATGTACATGAAGAAGAAGAGTGAGAAAGAAGAAAAAAAAGAAGAAAAAAAGAAATTAGAAGAGAGAACTGTCTATATTAACGTTTAAAATCTTCATGTATCATGATCTGTTTTTTATTTGGTTTTCGGTCAAAATTTTGAAGAAACGCGGTGGAGACGACTAGACATATTGGTGGACGTCGGAGGGCCTAGGCTCAGCATTAGGCTGAGTTGAGAAGCTTGACACAACGTACCGTGTCCGAGTTGGTCCTTGGGCGTCCTATATAGCCGATAAGCCTTCTGCTCGCCAGCCACTGAATTCTTCATCATTAAATAAAAATTAGCTTTTAAAAATCCAATTTATCCAAATCTATATATCAAAAAAAGTAAATCTAATTTTAAAGGAATAAAAATCCTGAGAGAAGAGGCGTAAATATTCACTTCTGAATGAAAAACGCCTATAAATTAAAACAACAACAACAACAAAGTTTTGTTGGATTGCTGGAGCTGTACATGTGTATACTCGTTATTTTTTTCGGGTTAAATCTATCCTCTCTTCTCTTTCACTATGTATTTCTGTGTTCTCCTTCACTCTATCCTCTTCTCTTTTGTCATTTTTTTCTTTTTTTCTCTTCAATCTATCCTTTTTCTCCTTCGTTAATTTCTTTGATTTTCCTTCAACTATTCCCCATTCTCTTTCCTTATGTATTTATTTTGTTCTCCTTATTCTAACCTCTTCTCTTTTGTTTTAGGTATTTCTTTGTTTCTCCTTCAATCTATCCTTTTCTCCTGCGTCATCTATTTCTTTGTTTTAATCTGATACATTCCCTTATTTCTCCTTCTTTATCTAGCTATTTCCCCTTTCCTTAGTCTATATCTGATCCTCTTAGCTCTTCAATTATGTATTTTTATATTCTTCCTTTGACTTATCCTCTTCTCTTTCCTTATGTATTTCTTTGTTTTTCCTTCTCCATATCCTCTCCACTATCCTTGTTTTCCCCTTTCTATCATCTTCCCTTCCCTGGGTGTACGTGTGTGCGCTGACAACCTAGACTCTTTCACCAGAGCACTTCTTGGAATTTTTTCGCGAAAATGGCTAAACAGTTGTGTAAAAAAAATATGCGCCCCCCCCCCCCCCCCCCGGCCGTTCTAAGACCTCAAATAGCCCGGCCTTTTTAGGGCTAAACTTCGCCACAGACAGTTTTACCTTTGACATTTTTACCTTTGACACTTTTAACTGTCCTCTGTGAAACATTTCTCTTACTACGGTCGCATTACTCCAAGATGTTTTATTTTTTATCAAAGTTAGAAAGAGTTAGGGTCATCTGATGCAAAAAGAAGAGCCTTCCTACCATATTAAGTGGGATTATAATCAACCTGTGCTCCTTAACCAACGAGATACTTAACTACAAATCTTATGGATAATTCTTCGTTCTAGACCTAATATTTCGTGTTTGTCAAAGTCACATTTGCGTTCCTTGAATCGTTCCTGGAAGAGACTAAATACATCAATGAAGTTACCCGCTCTACAGCTTGAGAGGTATATATATTTCTCTGTTACCCTGCAGGTTTAAACTATTCGAAGCCTACTGATGATTATGCATTGGAAACTACGACAGAGAAAAAGTTCTAATTTGCACAATTCCTATTCTATTATTAAAGAATCCGTCTCGGTACAAGTTTGATATCTCCACTTTATTCGTCTGATTTCCTTCACATAAGCCAACGTGCTCCGGACCATCCAAATATAACATCAAAGGTCTGTTGTTTCTAAATGAAATGGTAGATTATCCATTCGGTTCACAAATCCGTGGATAAATTTGTTCCACAATTGAACGCTTAAAATGTAGCTCCTTGCTTTTTATCCGAAGAATTTAACTTGTGTTTGATGGTACATTACTCAAAGGTATGAACTAAATAATTCATTTGTGTGCGCTTACAGTTTCCGGATCAAACTAACCGATTGAACAGTCATGGCGAAAATGGCGGAGCCGTTTGTTAGAAACGGGCGTTGTTTTGTAGCACGTCATCATGATAGTACGTCACCGTGACCTGACCTAAGCTTTGCTGCAATGTATGCAATCTTACGTGAAAAGAGAATAAATGCATGGTTAACTAATTAGAATGAGCCGAAACCAAATAGTCGCAGCGTTATTTACTTTGATTTCTATTGATTTTACACCCACTTGCTCGCACACAATTTTTTCATTTTCCCAAAATACGTCAACATAAAAATGAACTGAAATCGCGTCAAACTGTGTGTATTAGTTCGAAGAACGCATAAATACATGTATCATTAACATTGATTATTATTCAATCATCAGTAAATATGACTGTTTGTACCATATTAATATCTAATTACAGAATCTTTCCTGAAATCTGCCTCCAAAATAACTGTTCTTATTTCTTGGATTCGCAAGAAAATCACCACATAGGACAATTTTATAAAAAGTTGTTTTGGCATTTACTTAAGCGGGAGCCCAGCATTTTTTTTCCTCAATCTTCCCCTATGTATTTTTAGTTTCCTCAGTCTAATGGGCTGTCGGTGTTTTGTGTCATCGGTCTCGTGGACATTTTGAAACATTCTCCATTTCTATATTCAATTCAATTCAATTCAATTCATTTTATTTATTTCCATTTTCAATAAAAACAATACAAAGGTATCTACAAATATACAATGATAAGCATTTGCAATATATAAGAAAATGAAAATTGGGAACTAAAAAATAAGGCCAAATGGCCTTGTGGAGGCATAGTTCCCCGAACAGTAGTTAAGAGATTTACATATACAAACAAAACTAAAACAGAAACATACATGACAAAACATGACAGGGACATCGTTCATGGCAGGTAATACAAATGGAAATAATCATTACAAAATCATAGGTTCGAAAACAGTTATGGGTACAAGAATTAATGATATTTCGATATAAGATGCTGCTTTAATTTTCTTTTAAATAATGTTCTCATGCATTTTTTCTTTTTTGTTTGTCGGTCTCGATCGTATCAAAAGGGGATTCGCGGTCTTGTCAATATTGGTCTCTTGAAGCTAAGTGTCATTGTCGGTCCCTGGGTCTGTCGATCTAGTGGACCGTCAGATCGGATCTAGTTGGGGAGTCGTGGTCTTGTCAATATTGGTCTCTTGAAGCTAGTGTCATTGTCGGTCCCTTGGGCTGTCACTCTAGTGGACCGTCAGTTAAGTATGCCTTTTATTAATGTTGGTCTCGTGGACTCTCGGACACCTGCTGCACCCGGCGTCGGGCTCAAGTGAAGTGTTAACCTTCATTCTGTGGTTTCTAAATAACATATATTCCATAGAGTGGGGAATAAAGTGAACAAATGCTTTCTAATACATAGTTGTAGATTTTGATTTTCAAACAAAATTGTTCTCCCTTCATTGATGTACGTAACCGCCTACTAACCCTATGGTTTATGGTATGCAGCCCCCCCCCCCAAGTATGTTAGTATTTCAACTACTGACACGGCTTCCTTGTTGAAATAATAGAATAAATACATAAACAAATACAATTACATAAAAATACCTTAACAAGGCCCTCTTTAATAAAACCTGTTAACAATGTTAAGTAATAAGACTGGTAAAGAAATTATGGTTAATAGGTTTGATTCTTTGTATACTGCTTTGTTATTAAATTAAGGACATTTTCATTTCTAATATCTTTGTAATAGAGAGATAGTTGTTACACGCGCACGCGTACTCGATCAAAGCTCAATTCATGGAGCTCCAAATAGCTCCCTCCCAAAAACAATAATGTGGAAGGGAACTACTTCATCGTTCCATGACTTGAAGTTGAACCTCGAGTGCGTACGCGTGCGAGTGTCACAACTATCTCTCTCAGTACGCTATGACGATTAATATTGTGCACTGATCCTACTGATTGTGCTTTAATTTCTTTTGGGGGAAAAAATAAAAAAATAAATATATATTTCGTTTTTGCATGACATGTATACCAAACCTAGACTTTGCTGCTAAGATTATACATTCAAGTTTTGTATTAAACTGACTTTTCCATCTTCAGATATATCGTCATATATAATCCTGTGTATTTTATACTAAATTTAGACGTATTACAGATTGTGTACCTCCTCGTTTAACATTGTCATCAGTAACGGCGTTCAAATTCATTGATGGCATTGCGGTGGACGCCTCTGAAACACATGCAGACACTATGCATACAGAAAGAAAATTTGGTGTTAATAACGATTCGGTCCAATTTTCATATGGTCTTATGGAGCTCTCACACTCTGCCGTGTAGGCCTACCGTCCACCTGCCGGGCTATTAAAAAACAACAGAGTCCAGAACGTTGGGTTTTGAGCGAACTTGTCCCCGGCCGCAAAAAAAAAAAATCATAAAATTAATCTTTTCACCGTTTCGTTGCCATCTTCTGACCGTTCTCACCGGGCGCATACCGGGTGTTGAACGTGCTTCTACCGTCTTCACCGCCCAGATTGACTTTTGTTGAAAATTTTGGCCGTTTCCATACCGGGCCCATACCGGGTCTCGAACGTGTGCACCGGGTTTGTAGCAGCCACCTACCAGTCACTTAGCGTCCCCTCACCGCTCGGAGCGTCCTGTGAGCGAGTCCCCGGACTGCTGACGTCATGACACGACTGCCATAAATACCCCGATTTTTTGCCCGTTCATCACCGTTCTGTAACGGGTTATGAGCGTGTTGTGAACGTGTTCATACAGTGTGACCGTTTTCATAACGTATTCATACCGTCCTCATACCGTTCAACACCGTCCTCTTGCCGCTTACTTGCGGCCGGTGCCAGCCGGCCAAAGTTTTGAACATGCCCAAAACTTTCGCCGGGTCCCACCGGGTGTAAATAAGCGCCAACGCCCTATTAACGTGTTGCCCGCTTTGATAACGAACCACCGTGTGCCCTCGCCGTTCTCCACCGTCTTCAGACATTTTCGCGCACGGTGGCACACGGTAGGCCTACACGGCAGAGTGTGAGAGTCACTTTACATCATTTCGTCCAACACCATTTTTTCCATCAACTATTTTGTCCAATAACCATTAATTTTGTGTAAGCGCTATGCGTTTTAACCAACAAATACAACCCTTATCATGTTTTTTCTTATTTTTCTCTCTCTTGCTATTGTGTGGCTCGCGCGTGCTAATATGAACAAACAATTGGAATGCCCCCCCCCCCCCAACGGGATTAGTCACTGAGTCCTATATCCATTAGGTATAATACTTTCAAATATCAATTTATTTTGTCACAGATGCACATTGAACAATTCAATTTCTTCAACAAAGTTTGTATTCAAATCTAAATTCGTTCTTAATTCGTATAGTAGCACACGGATCAGGACTGTAACAAGTTACAATAACTGATATAAGCTACTGAAATCATCGCATTTGATTGGCTGAGAGCAAGGTTTTCATCGAAATTTAGCATTAGTTATTGATAACAAGTTTTTATAAAAACAGGGCCCAGGATTTATTGTTAGAAGATGCTACTTTTTGGCATGACCAACCAATCCCCCATGCCCGGATACACTGTCAGAATCAGACAAAACAAAGAAAGTTAATCCGAATATAATAAGAGAATACTGTGGAACTGTACAGTGCGTCCCAGAAAAAAACGAAATCGAGAATTATCGATGTGTTATCATAACTTAATCTCATTTATAATTAATAAATGACACATATTTGGAAAGCTTAGATCCTCCTCTTTCATTTCATGCAACTCATATAATGCATATTTCACGCATGAGTGATTGAAATTAATTTGAAGAGAGGAAACCAAAAAGTCATTTGGCGGACGGTATCTGAATTTCAAGGAGGAAATCACATTTCTAGAAAGTTGAGTTTCTGCCCTTTAATATGACACCTCAATCAGGAAAAATGAGCAAGGAATGACAAAGTTATGTTTGTTTAAAATAGTGCTTGCATTTCCATAATTTTATCAAACGAATTCGTTTTCACTGGCTGCCTGCCGTAGAAACAAGCAGAATTGACAACAGACTTAACTCTGTTTCGTTAACAATCAGCCATGCATGAAGTCTTTCGTCTACGGAGGAGGATCTAAGCTTTCCAACTATGTGTCATTTATCAATTATAATTTTAGTTAAGTTATGATAAAACATCAATATTCTCGGTTTCTTTTTTTCTGGGACGCACTGTATAGAAACCTACATTTCCTTCTTGGTTAACAAAATATTAATTGTCCAAGACCAATCGTTATGACAAAAGTTTGTATTCAAATCTAAATTCGTTCTTAATTCGTATAGTAGCACACGGATCAGGACTGTAACAAGTTACAATAACTGATATAAGCTACTGAAATCATCGCATTTGATTGGCTGAGAGCAAGGTTTTCATCGAAATTTAGCATTAGTTATTGATAACAAGTTTTTATAAAAACAGGGCCCAGGATTTATTGTTAGAAGATGCTACTTTTTGGCATGACCAACCAATCCCCCATGCCCGGATACACTGTCAGAATCAGACAAAACAAAGAAAGTTAATCCGAATATAATAAGAGAATACTGTGGAACTGTACAGTGCGTCCCAGAAAAAAACGAAATCGAGAATTATCGATGTGTTATCATAACTTAATCTCATTTATAATTAATAAATGACACATATTTGGAAAGCTTAGATCCTCCTCTTTCATTTCATGCAACTCATATAATGCATATTTCACGCATGAGTGATTGAAATTAATTTGAAGAGAGGAAACCAAAAAGTCATTTGGCGGACGGTATCTGAATTTCAAGGAGGAAATCACATTTCTAGAAAGTTGAGTTTCTGCCCTTTAATATGACACCTCAATCAGGAAAAATGAGCAAGGAATGACAAAGTTATGTTTGTTTAAAATAGTGCTTGCATTTCCATAATTTTATCAAACGAATTCGTTTTCACTGGCTGCCTGCCGTAGAAACAAGCAGAATTGACAACAGACTTAACTCTGTTTCGTTAACAATCAGCCATGCATGAAGTCTTTCGTCTACGGAGGAGGATCTAAGCTTTCCAACTATGTGTCATTTATCAATTATAATTTTAGTTAAGTTATGATAAAACATCAATATTCTCGGTTTCTTTTTTTCTGGGACGCACTGTATAGAAACCTACATTTCCTTCTTGGTTAACAAAATATTAATTGTCCAAGACCAATCGTTATGACAAAAGTTATGAACAAAACTGGTAAATAAACCAATCGGCAGTAATACAAAACAAAATTTATTGCGGAAGGATGATTAGACACAAAGATGATTAGACCATATGGTTATGAGACCACTTGGTTTTGAGACCATGTCATAATCAGACGAAATGGGAGTAGACGGAATTGAAAGATATGTAATGAAATTATAGACAGCGGGAATATGATGCTTGGACCAAATGGGAACTGGACTAATTTGGTTTAGAGCACTTGATAGTTAGACAAAAAAAAAGAAATTGGACCAAATCATAATGGACCTATTGTTTATAGTACCAAAAGGCAAGAAATACATATTGGACAAAGCGGCCATTTTACTGATTTGCTACAGAGAAGTGGCTATTGGCCCTGCCGGTAAATTGACTAGCGTGATGATTGGCCGAAACGTTGATTGACCATGGATAGCGGGTATATCGGGTTTACCCATGTAAACTGGGTGTAGACTAAATGAAGTAGAACGAACTGGGTATTGGACCAAGTGGCATTTGATCAAACGGCAATCCCCAGTTTATTTTGATTAAAATTCGTACAATTACAGGATCAGGAAAATTTGCTGAACATGGTTCTACAATCTGGGTTAGGAGGGGTAAAAAGTCAATCCTTTAAAAGATTGAAGAAACAAATTGCACCGTATTAATTTTATGGGAAATTTAACAAATGAAGAAAAAAAAAAGAAGGATAAAAACAACATAACACAAGAATATAATGACAGCTGCTCTGTCCCTATAGTGCATCACCTTTTGACATAACATAGGGATATCTGTTAAAATTAAAATCATACCTTTTATCTTCTGTGCTTGTTCACTCTTGAGATACTGAACTACATCAAGATGACTATTGCGTGATGCATCAAGAAGTGGTGTATTACCATCATTATCACGCCTTTCAATCTGTGCTCCTTGAATAACGAGGTACTGAACTACATCAAGATGACTATTGCGTGATGCATCAAGAAGTGGTGTATTACCATCATTATCACGCCTTTCAATCTGTGCTCCTTGAATAACGAGGTACTGAACTACATCAAGATGACTATTGCGTGATGCATCAAGAAGTGGTGTATTACCATCATTATCACGCCTTTCAATCTGTGCTCCTTGAATAACGAGGTACTGAACTACATCAAGATGACCACGTAGTGATGCAAAGTGAAGAGCCGTAGAACCATGCTTTTTTGCGGGCTTATCAATCTGTGCCCCTTTATCAAAGAGATACTGAACTATGTCAAGATGACCATTGGATGATGCCGCATGAAGTGACGTCTGACCCCAATTATCGTCCCTCTCAACCTGTGCTCCTTTAGTAACGAGATACTGAACTACGTCAAGATGCCCATTCAATGATGCCGCATGAAGTGGCGTCTGACCCCTATCATCATCACCCCTCTTAATCTGTGCTCCTTGAGTAACGAGGTACTGAATTACTTCAAGATGACCATTTGATGATGCGTGATGAAGTGGTGTCCAATGAGCATTATTACCCCTCTCAACCTGTGCTCCTTGACCTACGAGGTACTGAACTACGTCAAGATGACCTTCAACTGATGCAATCATAAGAGCCGTAGAACCATCTTTTTGAGGCGTATCAATCTGTGCCCCTTTATCAAAGAGATACTTAACTACACCAAGATGCCCACCGAATGATGCCCCAAGAAGTGGTGTCGAACCGTTATTACCACCCCTGTCTACCTGTGCTCCTTGAGTAACGAGGAACTGAATTACGTCAAGATGACCTCCGATTGATGCCGCATGAAGTGGTGTCCAACCATTATTATCAATCCCCTCAACCTGTGCCCCTTGACCAACGAGATACTTAACTACGTGAAGATGACCCTCTGAAGCTGCCGTGGAGAGGGCTTTATCGACCTCAGAAGCTAGCTTATTTGCTGCTAGCTCATCCATGTTTGGATATGTCTGTGGACCCTATTTTGAAACAAAGCTTATGGATATTTCCTCGTTCTGGACCGAATACTTCATGTTTGTCAAAGTCACCTTTGCGTCCTGTGAATCGTTCTAGGAAGAGACTACTGATACACGTTAATGAGGTTACCCGCTCTACAGCTCGAGAGGTATATATCTTTCGCTGTTACCCTGCAGGTTTAAACTATTCGAAGCCTAATAGTGCGTATGCATTGGAAAATACGGCAGAGGAATTATTTTAATTTGATAAAGTAATAATTGCGAGCATAATTCAAATGTTATATTTAAAAATCCGTCTCGGACAGTCCTGGCGCTGTTAGTACAAGTTTGATATCTCCACTTTATTGGTCTGATTTCCTTTATATAAACCAACGTGCTCCGGTCCATCCAAGTATCACATCGAAGGTCAGTTGCATACAAAATGAATATTGTAGATTGTACAATCCGTTCACATATTAGTGCATAATATTGTTCCACGATAAATCGCTTGGAGTTTTTAAAATAATTTAGCTCTCTGCTTTTTATCCGAAGAATTGACCTTGTGTTTGATGGTATATTACACAAAGTTATAAGAACTAAATAGTTATTTTTTGTCTGATTACAGTTTCCCGATTAAACTAACCGATGAAACAGATATTGAGAAAATGGCGGATCCTTTTGAGAGAAACAGGCGTTGTTTTGTAGAAAATCATCACGATAGTACGTCATCATGACCACATCACCTCGATGGAATGTAATGCATGAACAGAGAAGATATGCACGGTTGACTATTTAGAATGAGCCGGAACCAGCTAGTGGCAGTGATATTTACCTACATAATTTCTATTGAGCTTACCCACTTGAACGCAAAAGCTTTTCATTTCCCCATGATACGTCAACATATGATTAAATCCAATTGAATATCAATTTACATTTTCGAAGAACGCAAAAATGGATGTATCATTCATAACTATTATTATTCTATAATCGGAAAATATTACTGTTAGTGCTATTTTGTTTAATCTTTCCTAAAATCTGCTTTCAAAATTACCGTACTTTTTTCTTGAATACGCAAGAAATTCAGCACATAGGACAATTTTATCAAAGTTCTTCTGCCATTTACTTGAGCTAATTTGTCTACATTTCTCGATATAGGCTACAACCCACTAAACCGGCATTTGTTCTAGCCCACGCACACAGCCAAAAGTCTACGTCCATGCATTGTTTGGAGACACAATCCATTGTTGGAGTGCGTAACGGTGTCTGCACTTTAAGACTAGTTTACAAACGTATACAAGTACTTAATACGCGAACACTGACAAACATCATGAATTCGTACATAACCTCAATTTTCTGGACATGTTTTCATGCTTCATTCTGAACTCCGAAAGAATACTAGACAAAAATCAATCAGTCCATCAGTTTGTAACAGAAAGCTATGACTCATTAACTTGAAACATGTAAACATTGTCATTGTTAGCCTCCATTATTTGAACAATGATAATACCGCAACAAAAATAATGATGACACAGATATAATGATAATGATGACACAGATATAATGATAATGATGACACAGATATAATGATAATGATGACACAGATATAATGATAATGATGACACAGATATAATGATAATGATGACACAGATATAATGATAATGATGACACAGATATAATGACAATGATGACACCGATATAATGATAATGATTACACAGATATATTCATATTCATATTTACTGCATTTCCAACAGAAAGGTAAACAAAGATATTACATTTGATTTCATACATAATTTATTTTTTCGAGAAACTATACAAATAAACTTTGCACATAATAAAATTATTACAATAATTTCTTAATTTCTGAGGAAATGGGGGGGGGGGGGGATCCACTAAAAAGCAGTGCTTGTAGGTTGTGGATCCCCCAGAAAGAAATATAAATATAAATGTTTCAAATTTTGCCTACGAAGACTTAGAAAACACAAGACAATATTTCAAAACAACATACAATTTACAAACACGAAACGAACAAGGAGAAGTAAAACAGATAAGAAGAAAAGGGGAAAAGGGGGAAGGAAGAAGAAGAGGAAGAAGCAGGACAAATCATGACCGGTAAAAGTAAGTTATAATGTTAATTTTGGGAAGGTAAGATCATAAGACCAAATAAATATTAAATTAATCGAGCAGATCAGAAGACCTAAATGAAAAATTAAGATGATTACCAACTGTTATCAGATTATTCTTGTATATTACTATAAGATTTGAGCAAAAATGTTTTTAGATTTTTCTTGAAAGAATTTAGGGATGGACTATTTTTAATACTTGCACTTAGAGAATTTCAAAATCTAGGACCATCATACATAAAAGACTTCTTCGCTAATAAAGTTCTAAAGAGTTGTAGGTGATGACACAGATATAATGATAATAATGACACAGATATAATGATAATGATGACACCGATATAATGATAATGATGACACAGATATAATGATAATGATGACACAGATATAATGATAATAATGATGACTAGTCCCAAGTAGATCCATGTATTGATGCACCTATTCTCATGATTAGACACTTGGAAGGGTGTTTTAGTAAGTTCATCCAATATTACATCTTTGGGGGGCACCTAAGCCTCCCCCCCCCCCCCAGTGCTCTAAAAATATTCATAATGGCTCAATATTAAATGTATGGGAAATCATTTATTTCAATGACTGAAATATTAAAACATATGCTATATGTTGGGCTGAACTAATTGATGAGAATTACGGATCTTAAACTGTAGGTACCTTTAACTTTCATCCAAAATGTTTAAGGTCTCTTTTCTTGATTACATCGTAAATCTGGGTCCAACGAAGGGATTATCGTTTTTGCCAGAATGGTGTAGTGATTATCACAAACATTGCACTGGTCCTTTAATTTCTTTTTTTGTTTGTTTACTATTTTCAGATGATAGTGCATAACAAAGAGAGCAAAAAAAAACAACATTATGATAACAGTGATGGTTTACGTAGATCTCAGTAAGTAACAATTTAAAAACAGTGGGTTAAAAATATATTATTCACTTCTTATGGCCTTCAAGAAAATTATTTTCTTCAAAATAGTTAGACATGATAAAAAGGTATGCTTGTATACTAAACGCCCTCAGGTCATAGAAAGGAAAGATCATTTGATCAAACGAATAGACGATATGTTGACCCACACACACACACACACGCACACAACAGCAACACCAACGTGGGATGGGTAGGTGGACAGTTTCTCTCTCCTTCCACCCTCTCCAAGAAGTAAGGAAGTCAATGGAAAGCGCTATAGCCCCCCCCCAACAAAAAAAAAACTCAGTGTTGTTTAGGGTACGCGTATGCATGTTCCCTCCTTTTGAGAACATCCCCCTCCGGTCCGGTGTGTAAAGTCAATACGAGCCAATTTTGTTGTGTGTTAATAGCCGGACTTTGCTGCGTGAAAAGTACCCCTTTACTGGACATTTTTGGAACAAGCATGCCCCCCCCCCCCCCGTTCCCGGAGAAAGAAGAGAAGGAAGGTAGAGGGAAAATGAATTAACAAAATATAAACTGAAAGTGAGTGATTCAGAGTGTGGTAAAGCTAGAGAGAAAGATAGACCAGGGTTTAACTCACATATCCCTGGATAGACATAACCAGAGAGAGAGAGAGAGAGAGAGAGAGAATGAGAAATAGATAGAGACAGAGAGAGAGAGAAAGAGAGAGAAAGATGAATGGGTCCCGATCGCTAAGTTGCATATAGCTGAATTAAATAGTCTTTTTTCAATTATCTGTTAAAGTAGTTTAGACTATTTTACAAGTGTTTTGGTATTTACTTAAGCCAACTTTTCTTCATGTATCGATATAGGGTACAGACCACTAGACCGACATATTTGTGTGTTTTTTTTATACAGAAAGAGACTGTTTTATGTTAAAATAAAGGTAAGCATGAGGCCGGAAAGGTGCAAATTGTTAGATTGTCTGGTATCTGAAGAAAAGAAATATAACAAATGACCACCTGTCTATAAGACCACATGAATAAATAAATAAGTAAATACAAGTCGTTGTCAAAACGTATGCTCTGCAAATGTATTAGAGTTACATAAAATTATGAGTCAATATCAACACTTAGCGTTGTATAGCCCGCAGCCACGCATGAACTTAAACCATCAATCTTCAAACCGAACACCAAACATGTCTATATTGTCAACTTCAAGGAGCAAATAATAGTATAATGGAAAACATCCAAGCGAGCATAGCTATTTAAAAGGAATATTGAATTAAGTGGTTACAAAAGGGGTTTGTTTGCTAAGCACATAACATGGAATGGTAAATAGCAGAGGCGGATCCAGGATTGTCCAAACGGGGGTGGGGAGAAGCCAAAGTATGCGCAAACACGCGAGCATTTCCAAATCCCCCAGAATCTATCGAGTTTTAGCAATTCAGAACCTTAAAGATAGCTGTCGTGAGCGATAGTTGCGAATGAAGTCAAACATAACTCGGGTGTTATAAGGAGACTGATATTTTCTTTCTTTCCATTATCTCAGGTAATAGGTATACTGGGTTATTCATGCCCCACATGCTGTTTTTCTGTAATGAATGGACAGGGAGAAATGATACACATTATATACCTCACTTAAGAAATCCAGCCATCTGATTGGTCGAATTGCATTCATAAACTTCAACTGTTCCTGTAAAATTCCCGGTAACCATGCTTAAAACATTTCAATATTTTTAATAACCATGGTTATTAAAAAAATAGGTCAGTCTCCATGGTTACCCCATAGGTTTACATGTTAAAAAATGGTTTGAGCGATGGAGGATACCAATACGTGTGCGAAAAATTGGTCGGCAATTTCAATACAATTGAATCTCGATCGATCTTACCGACAATTTTATCTTGCATTGTTGACATGAAGACGAAAATAAACTCTCAAAAACAGAAAAAAAAAAAATCTGCCGATAGATCTTGATCTAAGTTCGTGCCAATATGCATTGCAAAAGTAAAAGAAGGGTCCGTTTCATGGAGCTTTTGCGAAGCATCCCTCACGCGGAGCCGTTTTCAATCCATTTTAATGTATATATTGGAGAAAACTGCCAAGCATGTTAACGGCGCGCGATAGCCGATTGGTCTAAGCGTTGGTTTTCGATACACCTCTTGTTGTACGCAAGAGTTCGAATCCCGTCTTCGACAAAAATGAAAATTATTTTTTATTTTTTATTTTTTAGTCTATTTTTTTTCGGCATATAAAAGTATTAATGACTGCTTTAATATTCGAGAAATAGTTGTTTTCATACGCTCTCGGGAAGGTTACAATTGGGCTATTCCCCTCGGCAAGCCTCGGGGAATAGCACAATTCTAACCTTCCCTTGAGCGTAATAAAACAACTATTTCTCTCAAAGCAGTCATTAATACTATACTATGACATTCTGAATCGACTCCACAAGAGGGCGGCATGTTACTTTAATGACAGAATTAACATGGGGAACTCCGTCTTATGCTCTTTTTAAACAATAAGCTTGGTTGACATTTTATACTCCCTTTTGGAAAACAGCTTGTCGTACAGTAATAAAACTTGCTCCAAACATTCTTTTAAACAGAATAGTTAAAATTCCAAAGTTTATTTAATCAAAACAAAATAATGAGACATGTTTACGTCTAGCATTTAAACGTCTGGCGTTTTTACCTTCTTATATGTTTACCTTCTGAAATTTTTACCTCTGGCATTTTTACCTGTCCCCTGTGAAACATTTCTTTTACTCCGATCACATTACTCCATACCAAAACGTTTCATTTTATCGAAGCTATATGTACAAACAAAAGTTAGGGCCATGTTTAGGAATAACTGCAAATAATATTGCAATGTTATTGTAATATGTTTCGCATGGGAAATAAAATCATTTGAATCTTGAATGTAATATTTAAAGTTAGAAATTAAATTAGTGTACGATATTGACATATGGGCAATGGTCACCGGAGCATGAGTCGGTTAATTAGGGCATACCTATCTTTGTAACCAGTCCATTTATAGGAAAGCGAAACAAAAGAAGAAAAACAGAATGGCTAAAGTTAGAATCAATCAGCTTAATAATAGGAGAGTTATGAATGTTTGAAATATGAGATCAGTGTAGCTATGCGATTCTCAAATTGGCAATTTTGTCAGTGGATTTTGACGTAGTCATTAACAATACTCCCGTTTGTCGTGTACAAACATATCATTAATTTCTGTTTTGTTCTTATTGTCGTCTCCCTTGGGTCACTACTCAAAATATAGGCCTTTTATAGATAGTTTATTATGATAGGTCCTCTAAAAGGAAAAAGACCATCCCGAGTAATACATTTTGAGAGATGAATCTATATTTCAGTAATTTTGTGTTTCGGAATAAATGAGAAAATTGTCTGGCACTGCATTACAACTTTCCAAAAGTCAAATCTGTGTTTAATAGTTTTTGTCCGGTTTTATTCAGATTTTCACTTGTCTGCTTCCCTGATTTTTCTGCTTTCTTGCTTTCTTGCGCTTAAAATTACTTTAATGACGACACAATATATGTCAGATTGACATGAAAACTATAAACCTTGTGAACCCCACCGTGAGATCAAATTTGCTTTCTCTTTGTAAATTGCCTAAAATATGGGAATTTACAACTTCGCTGAAGTAGTATCCGGTGTAAGCGATTCACGCACTACTTGCTATTGATGGAAGAGAACAAGAAATCGAATGAAATAATGCCAATTGTCTGGCTTGTAGTCTGAACTTCAACCTAGGAGAGCTTTTGTGGACGAATTGAAAAGCATGTAAAGAAAACTATTTTCATCGTTATGCATGAACACTAGAAAGACATCAGTGACGTATCCAGGGGCCGGGGTGCTTTCAAATGATATATTTATCACAGCCAATCATAACACGCTTTACTGAGCACCATTGTATTGAAAATGGCATGTAAAAATCCATTTGAGCCAGATTTGTGGGGAAACAAACTGAAAATGTTCCGATTAAATGCAAGCATGACTTGAATAAAACGAAAAATGGTCATTTGTTTTCACACTAGAATCAAACCTTGACTTCCATGAAATTATGTAAACAATTATGTAAACAATTATGTAAACAATTATGTACGCTTTAGGATAACTCCTACGGAAATTGTCTCACTGCTTTCGTAAATACATGTAAACACTCAGTCTCTCTCAATGTTTGCTCTCTCATTTTGTACGAGGCTCTAGTCTCCCTCGTACATCAACCACACAAGACCATCGGTGATTATAACTGGTAAAAGAAAAGATGAGTCGATGGATTTCAGTTCTATTCATTACATTTTATTTTTGGAAGAAAGGCAGCTCCATCTTTAAAGTTGACAATGATACATCTAATCATGCTCTTTAGTCCTTGCCTTAAATTAGACATCTACAGAAAATAACAAATCATTAGAAACCAGAAAGCTTACAGATGACAGTCGTATAAGTTTAAGGTCAACTTTGTATCGGACAATATAAAGTTAACACAAATTAAATCACCTGTGAGAATCTGGGATATACCAGCGCACAGTGGGCCAGGGAGGAACCAAAGTGTGCCAAAACTAATTTCTGGGGATTTATTTTCTATAAATCCATAGGAAATGTTTGAATGTCCAGGGATTTCCGCTTAAATGGTATTGCCAACATTTTCTCTGATATCTAAGCTTTAAGTTGATATCAGATTTGGCTGCCCGATTGTGCTCGTTATTATGTTAGAGCCGTTTTCCTTGCAACATTGCCCCGAAAAATGTGTTTATTTTGGTCCGCGGTGTCAGAACAAGTGTCACGCGCCCCCAAGCGCCGTGATTTATGAACGCGAATCCTTCATGATTCAGCCGCGGACTAAAAACAAACATATTTTTCGGGACAATGTGGCAAGGGGAATCGGCTCTAACATGACAACGGGCAAGACCAGGCAGCCAAATTTGGTATCAACTTAAAGCTTAGACATCAGACAAAATGGTGGTATTAAAATATAAGCGAAACTCTGCGGAAATCTAAACGTTTCCTCTGGATTTATAAAAAACATGGATAATTAGTCCATTTTTCAGTGAATTAACCTTAAATATATCATGAAGATTGTGTTTCTATACATTTTATCCAATTCCTGCAACGAAATGAACTATCAGGAATATGTGAGAGCAATTTCATATCAATAACTTAAGAACTTCATGTTAAATTGAAAGATTTATAAAATAAGTCACTTTTGCACTAAAACTGTGAATATGTAGGATTTTGCTGTTTGAAGGAGTAAATTTATACCCTAGTTGTGCTTACCGGAATTAAATATTTTACTGAGGTATTCCTCAATGTATTACAGTTCAACTGGTCAAGAAGAGAATTGAAGAAAAACAAAATCACCAAAAAATGAGTTTTGGCGCACTTTGGTTCCTCCCTGGCCCACTGTGCGTTGCCATGGTTACGCGGACGAGCGTTGAATCGGCTGTGCGTAAACGTAAACAGTACAAATCTGTACCGATTATGCCTAATAATAATCGATGGACGTGGGGAGAAAAAGCGCCTGCACATGCAGTGTTGCAAATTCTGGCAAAAAAAAATACCATACATGGAAAGCTTGGGTTTGGGCGGACATTTTGAGATTAACATCATTGCGGGAATCGGCCGGAATCCTAATAAACATGCTACTTTTATATAAAAATTGCATTTTTTTTCCTTTTTGTGTGAAATTTAATGCTCATTTTTCCTAAAATGAAGCTTCCATAAATCTGGTCATTGTATTTTCTAATTGGGTTACAAATAGGCAAGAAGTGCACGCAGAATCAAGTTGATTGCTTTTCCCTTCATAAATTCTCAACACCTATTGTAAAGTTGCCTCTTTTATCATTTTTGGAGCAACATATAGATTTTCCCACGTTCGCAGGAGTATATGACACTTTTAAAACTCGCTAAATATTAAAATATGGGTGGAAAAATATTCTTTAGAATGTTTTCTTCCCCAAGCGAATGAAAAAAATATAAAAATTCACATTCCCCAATTTTGAATTTTGGCACACTTTGAGGCGATTCTGGCCCACTGTGCAGCGCTTCACCAGCAAATTTAGCACTGTTTCGATTATTCACATCAGACACAAATCGTGCGTGATTATTCTTATTAAACGCACACCATTTTAGAACAGTCTACCACAAGGGAATAATTTTACTATGTTTTTCTTTAGAATATGATAATTTGTTTTTACAGCGTATCGAATCTTGACTTCCATGACATGATCTAATTAATTATGTACGTTTGTAGGAATCATACATTAAGATGTAAAGCATTATGAATTGGATATGAATGAGAATTTACACCTTGAAATCCCTAAGTATATTTAGAGAACTAACACACCATATGTTAGCACTAGACTGATAAGTAGAAAGATACAGATACTTGCTTAAATTATATATAATGTCAACACTTGAAGAAAAACATAGAAATATTCTTAAAACACGCTTAAAAAAATTGAAATAACAATTCTGAGTAAGTGCTATCGCCCTTTCCCGTTTGCAACAAACTATGTACAATTCGGAAAAAAGATACACTGATTTGACGGTGAAAAAAACGAATTGATGATCTTTTGTTTTACACTGTATACAAGTTTAAAAATCAAGTAGGTATAGCATTGCTCAGTTTTACATGTCGTGTATACACAGAATGAAAATGAGACCATGACAATTTGAAGTATAAACTCATCACCTGTTTGTAAATAAATGAACAATTAGATATACAAGTATTACAGGCACGTGTATGACTATCTACAATTGAAACGATTAAATGAAAAATACCGAAAAAAGTGAAACCATGTTTTAAAGGCAAAATATATGTTATAGGTTTGATAAAAAAATTACTTATTTTTCTTTCTCCGCCATTCTAGAATAGTATATTTACAACTCTGTAGAAAGAAAGAAAATGAACAATAATTTACAAATATGTTCAAGGAAATGTTTCTCTGTTTTCAACGTTGCTGGGTAGGCCCCTCTATGTTATTGGGAAATCTACACGCATTATTAACGTGATATGGATAAGACTAGTATTACACAAAATGAACCAAACCATTGTAGATAATGTTCAATTGTCTATGTGATTGTATTGATCAAGGTGCCAAAATAAATAAAATATGACAGATTGCAACTTGTGCATAACCGACTAACTCTATGATTATTGTTGTGATTGCATCAATATATATTACGAGAGCAACTACTTACGAAAAATCAACCCAAGGCCATATTAATAGCCTTGTGCGTCACCTATTGAAATGTGCGCACATGACAATGCCGTATAGGTAAACATGATTTCCATGGGACATACAATAGGGTATTGGAATTGCCTTTGAGTTGAATTTTCTAAAATATTTGCGGTCGTGTTGGATTGAATCTGTGTTTCCGTGCTAGAACTCACGCTGTACATATGTGATTAGTTAAAGATAGAAAATGACATTATGAAATTATGAATTTTTGATATGGAATAAATACATCTCCGGTTTGTCATTAATTTAATCTGTACACAAATATAGGCCTACATGTAAGGGATCTATATATAACTATATACTGAAGCGAAAGATAAAAAAAGGGAAATAATTTTTAAAACTGAAATAATAACCTTTAGAACCAAATGATAATGTCACTGAAACTAACATCATTATCTCCTTTCTCCACCATTTTAGAATAGTCTACATTGACTATGTATAATTCAGTCACAAGATAAGACATTTACAATACTATGTTAATTCGGCACTGTACTGATCATTTGCTTTCACAGTCAATATATTCTGATTTCCAAATATGTCTACATGTAAATGCTGTTAGGTAGACCCATATTGACAGGTGTAAATCTGGTGCTATCCTCAATAGACGTGTTTATACAATGTAAATAATCAAAATAGAAGCAGACTTACAACACTCTTTTTAAACTGAAGTATACATTCTAAATTAAATGTTATCACACCCTCTCAAATCATTATGGTCTATGTACAATTCGATCATGGGAACATTACTTTAAAAATATTTTGTGAACGATACTAAATTAATGAAAATGATCCAGTACAGGCAAGTAAAGTATGAAAACAAATCATATTCATATTCAGAAATCGCTTACAGCTAACATTTGTAAGATACATGTACATAGCAATGGAAATCAATGATGGATATGAGATAATGTATGAGTACTAGACAAAACAAGATCGCAACAACTTTTGAAAAATCAACTTCTTTGTTTGTTTAAACAAAAAATCTACGTTCAATAACGTAATGCAGAATAATTGTATATTACATTAAAAAATATATATTCAGATAATAACTAATTACTTTTAAACACATAAAGAAAACACACATATGTGAAACTTTATTTTTACAATTACCAATATCTGTGAACGCAGGATACCGCCAACTTGAGACAATTTCAATAGCCTCGTCTATCACCTCTAGAAACTGGAAAGGCTAAATCAAATCAGTATTGTCCACAAGTACTCGATATCTGTCTTGATGACACCCTGCGCATTCCTGCACTTGACCTGGTCACCTCCTGACACTCCACCCTCATGGCTGTGTATGTACATGGATAGGCTGCTTATTTGGCGGATAGGTAACCTTAGCCCGATGAAATAGTAAGATACTCACACACTTGCGCACTCAAAACTATTAGCTTGTTTCCTATTTCATGCAGAGTCATTACTTGTAATATTTTTGTTGTAGGCTAACATGCTTTATTTCGTTTACACATGTAATTTCTATCTTTCAACTTTCCTACTTATTCATTTTCAGTTAACCAATTTGTTCCTATTTCAATATAAACCAAATATTAAACTAACATACTTTAGACTTTGAACCAATTGTTGTTTCAATTTCGCATATTCATCCAATTAAATTCATTACAGTAGAAATTAAAGCTGATTGTGTGCGGTATCATTCATTACAAATCCCACATCACTACATTATGCATCTATGTATCAAATAGAGTTGATATAATGAAAATACTTTGAAACATTTTTATATAATTGGTCAGTATTTGGTTACTTTAAATCATGATTAACTTTGTAATAGTACAATGATTAGTACACATAAACTACGAAAGAAAGAAATAACACTTCTTGTTGGTTCATTCCATCAAGCATTATTTTCCACCTTGGAAAATATAAAATCATGTCGTGGTCAATTCAAAAAATGTTTGTGTCTTTCACATAGATAATTGTTATAAAAATATTTATCTCCATTTCACGTATTCAGTTTCATATCATTAGTTCATGGAAGAAGTTTTATCATAAATGTATGACAAAGAAAGTGATATACGTGTCACTTTCAATGAATAATAATCATCGTAATGCTTCATACATTCATATCAATTCAAACACACATATTCTACTTGGAATCAAAGTATGTATAGACTTTTGTAAATAAATGCTACAAACTCAAGCTACAAAATATACCGCATGTTACACATCTTTGATGAATTCCTGATTACTCTCAATTCTTATTTATCAACATGTATATGCTTTGTTCAATTTCTGTTACTAAAAGACACTAACAAATAAAATAGATTCTATAAACTGTACTATGGTAAATTTAAGGAATTCTCTTCTATTGCAAAATACAAAACTCCCTAGAAGAATGTTTATTGACTACCTTGTAAATGCCATGATGAATAAAGTGAAGTAAAAACAAACAAACATACATATAAAACAACAACATACTACATCACATCTTTATAACATACACATGTTATATCGGTTCCATAAGCTACGCAACTTATCAGCTTGCGAAATGCACCATTTTTTAGACTTCACTTGTAATGCATGATTCACTTATAGGTAACAGTATTATCTTGTGAAACAAAAAACAATCTGAATATGTTAATGGGACCGAAGTTTGAAATTCATATTAATTATAGCAATTTTCCCCAACGATTTCATATTCCATTCACATTCTCATAATTGATTCCCATGTGAGGAAAAAAGGAAAATGACACGATTTTACCATCCAAAATATACATGTATATGAAAAAAGGTCAATACTCCTCATTCTTTTGTAGTTTTATCAAGTATTTTACACAAGTTCTTATGATCTGTCATGATTACAACCTGCACATTACTGCACTTGACATGGACACCTTCAAACACCACACTCTCTGAATCTAGTTTACTTGAAGGCAAATATCTTTTCCTGGATGATATATTTTGTAAGATACGCCTTCCAGGATTTAGATGTTGTTCAGACTGTATATGCATATGAATATAAATTATACATAATACTTTTAATAATCTTGTTTACTCAGGATAACCTCACAAGCATTTATCCTGTTCTTCCTGAGGGTCCTGCAAGAGTATTTTCCCCAGCTGCAAAAGCTAAGTACCCACTTACACCTGGGTAGAGTGTGGAAAATGTGGATTAATGTCTTAAGATTTGAACCCCCAACCCTTAAATAAAGTTAAAGAACCACTATACCACGACACCTTCAGTTATGAGATCAGGTACGTCACACTTCACCACTCTATATAAATGCAATGGATTATCACCAGTACTTGAAGGAAACATTATTAAAGTGATAAACTCGATATCTCTGCCACCTTGAGTGCTTATCAATACGGCTTCACTGAAAAACACGGGCGAAGCTCAAGGAATTCTATAGCTGTCTGTATTACAATGTCCAATGGATGTGAAGTTTAGCTGTTTCCTGCGGCTTCTTTGACATCCCCTGCAAGATCTCCCCTACCACAGCTACTCAAGGCCTTGCAAAGCTCCTCCACCATCTTCGTCTTATCCGCACATGACGATCGTTTCTTCCACAGCTGTAGCATAGCAACTCTGCGATCCACTGCTGTTATTTTGTCCTCTGTGATGTGGTCAATAGCTGCTTGGTTTATTCCTACACCCACAACAAAAAGTGAGTCATTTGACACATTTAAGCATAATTTTCGTGAGTCAGGTGTAAATTGACTCATTAGTAACAACCAATGAGTCTCTATTGACTCATTTATATTTCACCAGTGTGTCAATCATGAGCTGACGCATTTGCAAAATGCTTCGACTGACTCACATGGTCGTAAAAAATGAGTCAAGATCGACATAAGAGCATTTTAGAAGAAAAAAGTGAGTCAACTTGAAAGTGAGGCTGTATGCATGCGCGCGCATGCTTTCGTGACGTCATCCAAAATGCGCATTCTCGAGCCATATTTGAATTCCCGATCGACGACGCGACGTCGCCATCTTATATCTTGGATTCAGAAGAGTTTTGACTGCAGCTAGTGAAAAATTGGTACGCATAATTATTCATATGGTTTTAAACGATGATTTTTATGACTGGATTCGTGGGCTGAATCTTCTGATTATTATACAAATGATGCATGCGTTCATTTTACGATATCCGCACTCGAGTTGATGAGGCTGTTTGTAACTGAACTATAGATTCTCACTATGAACATGACAGACAATGAAAGCGGACAAAATATACAGTTCCTCAGGTGAATATGCATGTGACACCTGTTCTACACATTTTTACATAATAGCAGTGAAGGGATGTCCCTTTGTCTACCTGAGGAACTGTATATTTTGTCCGCTTTCATTGTCTGTCATGTTCATAGTGTCTACTGTATCGCACGAAGCCGTGTCGAATGAAAACATGCATGATCTTGCATCATTGTTTTATACAACGAAACTCCTAGATCCTTGTTATTTGATGTAAAACGAATTAATTCAAGATTGTTTCGTGACAGTATGGGTGACAAATAAATCTCAAGTTAAGGCTTAATTTAGTGCGTACAAAGTAGATTTTTCAGATTCGGGTAGCGGGACCACCGATTACATCGCTAAAATGTGATATTTTAGGATATAGTTTCCATTGCAAATGTGGACAGTGACTCTGGCATGGGATGGTATGTGTGTGATAGGCCTAGGGAGTAGGGGGGTCTATGTCATGATGCACCCACAACAAAAAGTGAGTCACCCTTACTCAAATTGATGAGTCACTGGTTTGTCCGTACAGCGACACACTTGAAGGATCATGTGAGTCACTATGACTCGATACAAATGAGTCTTATTTATCTAAGACTCACTTCAAGTGAGTCTTTAAGACTCATTTGTATCGAGTCATAGTGACTCACCTGATCCTTCAAGTGTGTCGCTGTACGGACAAACCAGTGACTCATCAATTTGAGTAAGGGTGACTCACTTTTTGTTGTGGGTGTAGTCTGATTCCAAGTTGAGTCCATTCTGCTCCTATCTGCTCTGCAAGATCGCTGAAGTAAAGGTCGCAAAGAACGGTGCTTTCATTGCAAGCTGTAAGATAAGGATAACAAATTAGGTTTATTGTAATCTGCTCAGATCCTATCTGCTCTGTAAGATTACTGATCACACAATAATTTTCTTTCCCTGTAAGCTGTAAGAAAAGGATAACAAATCAATGGTGATCCATCGAGTTTATACTAACAATAATTAATTTAATTAATTAAGGCATGATGTGATCTAAATATTCAACCAACTCTTCACCAATCTCATCGTTTGTTGAAAATCAGTATTTGTTTGATCAAAATGAAATGTGCAAACAAATCGTCATGGCATGTTGTAGAATTATTAAACAATTTAACATAGAATCAGGGCCTTTTTTAAACACCGGGTTTACCATGAATACTTTTATACACATAAGTAAAATAATTGCACCAATAACCCCGAATCAGCTAAAATACGATTTGTGTACAGCTATCAGATAGAAAATCAACTTAACACAATTTTACCTGGCATTCTATGCATTAAAAGTTGAGGAGTATAAAGAAAATCAAGTATAACATAACCCCCCTCCCTCCGCATACGAAACTAAATTTGGACTTGGGTTCTATGCAGGCCCTATTCTATGCCAGTGTGTACAGGTGTGTCAACTATTCTACACATGTACTATCATATGTGTGAGTACATAGTTTATTTCAGAGTCATAACCATCAAGGGGAATGCACTCTGTCTTTGATGAACGAATCTTTTATCTTTACTCCTTCCACAGCTCTATTCTGTTCTTCTTCCCTTCACTCCTATGTCTTATTCTGCCACATACATTTTACTTTAATATTTCTTTTAACTTTAAGCAAAAATAAACATCAATTATAGATGTAATGACATATTAAATATTCAATATATATCTCGGGTAAGGTACATGTTATCTATATTAAAGATGCATAGTAGTGGGATCTCACCAGCAACTAGACAACATTCGTCGGCTGTTTACCCAACAACAGGTGTTACCAATCACCAAGATTAGCCTTCAGTTTTATGATTGATGGAAAAAACGCAGAGCATTACATATGTAATGCTCTGCGTTTTCCTTCAATCACGAACCACTCAAAATCATTTTGCATGCCAATTTTCTTGCCCATACAAAGCCGATATTTAATAAACTTAATATGTTGACTATATTTGATTTTTATGATTATGAAATTGCAATTTGTATGTACTTATGTTTTAAAAACTATATACCAAACAGTATGTCAGAATTGTTTTGTTATAATGCCAATATACATTCTTATAATACACGTGGATCTTCAAACTTTCATTTACTAAAAATACGCACCTCACTATCTAACAATTAAACTATCTAACTATCTAAACAATCCTGCCACAGGGTTAAAGGGTCCAAAATCGGGGACAGTTTACCATTATATATTAAATCTAGTCCATCAATACATGTTTGTAAAAAGAGATATGAAACCTTATTACTCAGTAGATATATTAGCAATGTTTGATCAGGCTTTAAAAAAAATTTGTTTGATTTGTTTGTTGTCTTTGTCTTTGTTAATGTAAGAAACAAAAACTTTTTTTGGTGGTGGTTAATATGTTTAGTTTCTATGCCTATACTTATTCTGTAAATCTTCATTCCGGTCTTGTTATACTCTCATCTTATTCTAATTTTGAATTTTGTCAGTTTTGTGTAGGTGGCAGCACTAATTTCCATTCTAGCTGTCTCCCCATTCTCATAAATACTCACTTTTCCCTATATTTTGTCCAGATTACCTTTATGATCGATATTATATTGTATGCTTATCTTTGTAATGTATGTTATTTTGACTTTATATCTATGCGATATTGCTAGTTATTTTATCTAAATGTTTTTTATGCTGAATGAAATAGATTCGACTATCTATCTTTTTATATGGAAAAGTTATTATCTTACATTTCCCTCACTCAAAGACTCTCCAAGAGACTAACTAATGGGACCATGGGTTTTCTGTGTGGGATATTTGTTTCAATAGAGAGCAAAATAGTTTTTGGTGGGGTACCAAGCCCTATAGACCTACCAAACTTGAACTTTATTGCAGCCGTAGGAATGTTATGTAGTCCACACTTGAGGGACATTCCCTTGTAGCAGTCTTTAAGCAGTTTCTTCTTACTGCACTTGGGTCTCGGGCACGTAAACTGGACATCATACTCGATCCTTCTAGCCCAGTGCTGAATAAGGCTATCAAGGGTCTCCGTTACAAAGTCCATCACCTGCCATAAATAAACACCAGCAAGGCAAATATTTTATCTTAATTTCGTTTTGGCTACTTCAAACTTACTTAACTTTGCTTAAAATTCACATCTCAAAATAGACGGATCTACAAAGAAACTGTCAATAGGATAGTGCATTGATAACACGTTGAATTGGCTTATAATGTCTCTTAATCTAACAAAGTATGGGACACATGAACAGGCATTGCCGATTTGGGTGGAGGAAAAAAATTGTCCGCTCATCTTCCTGATCCATATACAGTATGTTTATTTCAAAGAAAATCACAAATATGTCAACTAATGTATCACTAGAAACTGGTAAGCTAACAGATGGCCGTCGTACAATAAAAATAAAAATACAAATACAACCATCTTCATAGCAGCTGGGATATACGAGAGATTCGCCGGAAAAATAACGATGTTTTAATGACGTCACTATATGGACCAATACTGCCCAAGCAGACGACATCCCATAAAGAATGAACATAAATGCAAAGCTATCATTTGTCAAATTATAATGAGTTTAGTGTATATAAATGTAATAGCATGTCAAACCATTCAAAAGGGGATATGACCCAATTCTGATAACTAAAATCTTTTGCTTGTAAATACACGGGATAGGGGTGATTTAACAATGAAAGAAAACAGACTTTCAAATTGAAAACCCCCCGGAATGATATGGAGGACGGCATTTGTTCCCTCTTGAAACGCCGAACATGCCGCTGAGTGTGCAGCTGAATATACAATGGCGTCTTATTTTGATTACAAGCGACAGATTCCTTTATTTTTGTATCAAATTGCATTTGTCATCAAAATAAAACCATGCGCGGGGTTTAGAGTGAGGCAATAGATACATTTAGCCTGACGGTAGTTAAGTAAGAGAAAGAACTCAAGAGAAGATGAAAACACAGGCACTGAAAATGTGTGAGATGTCATGGGACATCGTCTGCTTGTGCAAATCATGTCCATACTGTGATCTCACACATCTCAGCAGCGTTCGGAGAGCTCTTCAGGTGCTTTGCCTGGGCTGTATTTAAGCGTTTTGTAATTTATAATAATCATTACTTCGAATATTTCCAAGCATTGAATTTTGATAACCTTGTCGAATCAAAGTTTCAACTTTGCAATAATGAAAATAAAGTTAGTTTTTAAAATCAATGAATATCTACTTTAAGGTTTGTTTTCCTATACATCTCGACCAAAATTAATCATGAACTTTTAATATTTTTTTGGAAATTCTTTTACAATTGTCCATAAAACTACATACAACTACTGACACAAAAACGGTTTGGTAGCTGTACCGTGTTACCACATAAAAACGATGCAGAATATGGCTTTAATTTACCAGACTTTCAGAAAGATAACTGAAGTTAATCATGCCTTCAACTGTAGTTGATTTCTAAGTCAAGTTTAAGTGCCCTTTGGTCTAACTTTACTGTCCTCCAATCTAACAGGACTTAAAGTTACACCTCACTTCAGAACATGGGATCATTAGTGTGCAATGAACTACAGTTAACTCTGCATCACTCAAGTAAAAGTTGTATTCGTTTCGTTAGTTAAATACATTAAACCTATGCAAATCATGTGTTATTTACACTTCTTAAGTCAGATTTTGCCGAAGTCAAACTATTTATCCGCGGTCCCAACCGATTCCACTCATGCAGAGTTAGAGAGAAAGTTGAGTTCTGTTGCAGAGGGCGCTACACAAAATAATTATTTGTGAGATAATGAAAAATGAGTGTCAAATCTGAAAGAACATAATATTTAAATGACAGAATCATCTTTGTCTGGTCAAAATCGGTTCAGAGACGGCCGAAATATCCATAAATATAACAATTTCTTATATTTGTGTACCACCACAAATATTCCGTAATTTGAAAAAGCCGTTAGAAAACGAAATAGCGCCTTTTATGTTGTATTTCAGCCAATGCCGATGTTGGATTTTTTGTTGGCTTTTTCGTGTTGGTTATATAACGCACAACCAGCCGGCACATGGATTGTTACATGGATTGTTATTTTTAAGTAATTAATTGATTAACGGTCACCGTATTTTTTTAAAGTAGAGCTAAATCGGTATGATCATATAGGCTAAATTTGACACATTTTGGGGGTCTAAAACTACCTTCATAGCAATTTTAGGTCCTTGTCATAGATAAGAATAAGACTTAGAACAATAACCATGCGCTTTGAAGACATTTGCGTTCTGAAAACAGAACTCACCTTTAACTGTATTTATATTATAAACATATGGCCTATGCCACATCCCAAAACCGTGCAGTGACAGTTTAAATTCCATGGTTCAGAGACCTTTCTCAGATGTATACTGGCAGACTAAAGCAATCTATCATTTTTCCAATCTAACAAAGAAAATAATTTTGTGAACGCGCATAGTAAATGTCAGATAACTGGTATGCACCTCCGTCTCTGTTCATTTCTATTGTGTAGCAATTGAAAACAATCCTGTTGAGCTACCTACCTCTTTGACAGCACTCGGAGCTGGAGGTGTATTACTATCCCCATCTTGATCAGAATCAGCAACCGCTCCTCGGAATACAGTGACCTGACATGTTCAGCATCAAAGGTAAGGGGAACAGATTTTAAGAAAATGATATGATGGTGTGTTATTGTGTACAGTTTCCTTCGATTTTGTGAGGGTTATTTATTAATTTATTCATAAATTAATTTATTCTGTTTTCGTTTTACAGAGTATGCTCCTCAGTTCACATAAACTTAATATACTTATATTGTTTAATCTATTCTTATTTGTTTGAATATCTTCTATTATGATTTTTAAAGAGATGTGAATACAAAAACATGAATTGAATTTGCAAGAGAAAACTTTACATCACATTATACAATTAAAATACGTTGTAAAACAAAACAAGTATAGATTAACAAACATTAAAATACATTAACAAACAAAACAAGAACAAAAAGAAAGACTAACAATAAAAACAATTATTGGGCTTGTGATCACATCTTAAATACACTTTTCAGCTAAAAATGAATGTGTATTTAAAACCAACTAAAAACACTAAAGGTGAGATAGTAAATATGAGGCTCCGCTTTTCAGATTAGAGCACTAAGAACCAGAGCATGATACTGAATTATAGGTAAAGATTTCAGGGTTGCACAATGCAATTCTTTAAAAGAAATAAGCGCCCTGAAGAGTTCTTGAATCTCTACTTATCGAGAGTATTATCGTCTTCAGTAGATTTACTATAACATTGCCGGGCGGAGGCTATTCATAGCCTATGAAAGGATCCGATGCGCGGTCTCAAAAACTTTACCTACAATTCAGTATCTCAGTATCTCCACTAAAGATGAGATAGTAAATATGAGGCTCCGCTTTTCAGATTAGAGCACTAAGAACCAGACCATGATACTGAATTATAGGTAAAGATTTCAGGGTTGCACAATGCAATTCTTTAAAAGAAATAAGCGCCCTGAAGAGTTCTTGAATCTCTACTTATCGAGAGTATTATCGTCTTCAGTAGATTGACTATAACATTGCCGGGCGGAGGCTATTCATAGCCTATGAAAGGATCCGATGCGCGGTCTCAAAAACTTTACCTACAATTCAGTATCTCCACAATGAAAGTAACAGGTATCACTGACACTTGACTCAGACCTTGATAGTTGTTTCACGAGGAGGTAACATCTCTAGTAAGGCATGATGCACTCCATCAACCATTAGACTGATGTGACGATGGTAAAGATTGACTGGTTCTCCATCTCTTTCACCCATCCATCTGACTGCTCTCGTCATCAACCGATGAAACAACCCATCTGTGGAAACGGCAGACAAAAGAGATGACCAAAAAATTATGGCTAGCGACGTTTTGAAAACCTGCTCAAAAGAAATATAAACTGCAATAATACTTCAAGACAATTATATATTTCTGAGAAACGAGTTTCTAACAAGATGGATGAAACTCCGAATATCGACATAGTCATAATTATGTCTATAGGTTTGTACATCTGACCGCCCTGACACGTCATTTGGCAATACATTAATTTACATTTGTCACACTCCACTCAGGTGTTATAAGGTGTTATAAGGGTACCGGCAGGGAAGGATTCCTTGATTTGCTGGGAGCAACCTGCAATCAGTAGCACAGCAGAGCTGGGGTAATATTGGAGCACCTTGAGCACCTTGCGTGGTGGATGAGTGCGCTCTGACATTATCCAATATTTATATTATCATTATCATTAAAGCAAATAAAAAGAATATGGTAGACAAATCTGATACAAAAATATTATCATAAATAGTCTGTACCATCTTTCTACTCAAAGTTGAAGCCAATACTACAATTTTCAAATCAATACGTGAGTTGGACACAATAAACTTGTTGTTAACTTTGGATGCATGGGTCATCCTTGGCAAGAACCTATAAAGGTCAGTCAAACCTGTCTATTGAGGCCACTCAAGGAAAATAGAGCAAGTGGCCAATGTAGACAGGTGGTCTTTCAGGACACATATTTCTTTCTCAGGGGAGAACAAAATAATGCATGGTCTTTCTAGACAGGTGGCATTTATATAGAGGTGGCCACTTCGACAGGTTTGACTTTATACAAACCTTGTTGCAATCTAGTTGCCATATAGTCTCTTTGGAGCAAGAAGAGCATTAACTCGACGATACAGTACACGTGTTAATACCCTTATGGCTGTAAACAGACGATGAATTCATCCTCACCTGTTAAGAAGCCCCTGAAGTCCACATAAAAGTCTGTAGAAGATCTAATCTGTGCAATCTCTTCTGGGGAGCAATGGGACGTCAGCCTAGAAGGAACGTAGTAGCGCTTCTTTACCACTTTCCCTGTTGCATTTGATACCTAAAATATCAAAACATATCCAAACACTTAAACCATAAATACAAAACAAAATATACCGAGACAAAAAATACATTTTGTAAAATCAACAACAAAAGAACAATTCGCATTTCACTCATCATTTCATTTCACACATCCCACTCCTGCTACTGAATTGTAGCAAGTTTCATTTAACAACATAGACCTATTGAGCAATTTTGATTCGAAATTTGAGAAATAAACATTTTAGTACCATTTGTAAAAGCTGTCAAAACTGTACTTAATCCCTACTTAACACATCACAAACCAAAATCTCTAAAGGAACATGTATAGACAACACATTATGGTATCCACAACTAATCTAACATTTAAAATGTAGGGGTGTGAGCAACGATTAGCATGACCTTTACCTCATCGTCTAGTCCATATGTCATGTCCGTATATTTCTAGTGAAAATATTTTGAGGCTTAGTTAAAACATGATGTTTAGCCCCTGCGATAATTGCTTCATGGTAATCTCCTACCCTAACCGAATGCCTAACTTCAGCACTGGACCAAACAATAAACCCTTACCCTAATCCTAAACCGAAAACCCAATTACGACCATAACCCTAACCCTATACTTTTGACAGAATATGGGGCATTGCTGCAGGAGCACGGGTCAGAGCACCATTTAGCCGGAGAGTTACCTCAGTGTCTACTCCATCCTTTTGCCCTTGCTGGAGTCGTTCTACAGGAGCCTCACAGATGAGATCAAACTTGGTCATGAGCTTGACTAAGGCCTCCTTCTGCTCCAAAAAGCCTTGCCACATATGCTGAATCAACCTATCCTCTAAGATACCATCCTCCTCAAGAGGAATATTAGAGAGAACCAGCTCTGAGGATGTGCTCTGAGGATTTGCTTAATATTTGATATTTTGCAGAATTGCATTACTCTCCATGTTATTGTGTTTGTAAAATAGACGCTTTGCTGATCACTATAGAGGAGATGGTTTATCCTCAACTTTACAGGAGACCATAGTATATCAAGAAGGAGTAAACGCTTCCCATAGCTTTGGATAACAAAACTTGTTTGCAGTCCCATCTATTCAGTCTGTTGTGTACAACCATGCATCGAAATCTCAGAATGCGTAACAACAAGAAGAAAAATATGCCAGGAAAATTTCTACCTACACCACAAGGCCAGGAGCCATCAAAGAGGCAGCCTTTTATTGCCCATTTGGGAATTGACGAGGCAGTACAAGAAGCGAGGGGCATGACAGCTGATGGGGGCAGCATCAACACACAGCTCAATCATGGGCTGTCTGAGCAGCTAAGCGAGAGTATGGCTGGAGACAGTCAAATCTCACAAATCATTTCCAAGGCCGTGGATGCAGCTATTAAAGCTGCATTGCCACAGATCATTAATGCTGTGAAGGAGGCATGTTTCTCTACTATTAAAGCAAATCTGAACCCTCATCTCCTGCGAATCCAATTCAAGCAGGATGAGATGCAGCAAGAGATGAGGAGGGATAACCTCCGCCTTACTGGTCTGCCAGAATCTCAGGAGGAGGAGACCGAGGATCAGCTGATCAACAGTGTGAAAGCAGTTGCAAAAGAGGCTGGAGTGGATATCCGTTCGGAGGACATTTCAGCGTGCCATCGCCTTGGAAAAAAGAGAGAAGGAGGAAAGAGCAGGCAAACCGTTGTGCGATTTCAATCCAGAAGAAAGAGGGACAAATTGTACAGTGCGCGTTTCAATCTAAAAGGAAAGGAGACAATGAAAGGTGTATACATAAATGAAGACCTGAGTGCAATGCGCCATGCACTACTGATGAGGGCGAAGGTTGCACCAAATGTAAAATCCGCCACAAGCAGGTATGGGAACATCTCCTGCAAAATGAGCAATGGAGAGTTCAAGGTTGTCAAGAGCCCAGATGATCTTTTTGATCTGGGTCTGGATGACATTGACTACGGAGACTTCAAGCTCCACTTTCTAGCCTAGGCTAAATATACTGTTTATACAGTCAAACCGAGTTCTTTATTTTTATTTTTTATAATGATAGATATTAATAATGATGAAGAATATACATTTGATGTATCCTCATATAATACTAGTCCAAGTGACTTTGACGGTACATTGCAAAATGTATTTGAAAATTCATTTAGTATCACTCATGTAAATATTAGATCATTAAATAAAAACATTAATGAATTGCACCTACTGTATGATCATTCTATAAAGCACAAATTTGATATTATTGCCCTTTCAGAAGTTTGGAATGTTACTAGTGTAGACACATTCCCATTAACAGATTATGTTTTGGAGGTTAACTGCCGCCAGGGGAATGAGAGAGGGGGTGGAGTAGGAGCATACATTCACAAACAAGTGAATTATGAAATACTTGATTTTAACGTTGCTCATGCAGAAAGCTTGTGGTTAAAAGTGTCTAAGAATAATATTGATAACTTTGTGATAGGTGTGATTTATAGGAAACCAAATACGAACATTGATGAGTTTCTAAATGGCTTACTTGGTGTATTAGAAAATATAAATATTGGTAGAGCAAACGTAGTTTTAATAGGTGATTACAATATTGATCTTTCACAAACAGGTACGCCAAAGATAACTGATTTTTTGAGCGCAATAGAATCTACAGGAATGCAACAGATAATTTCGTCGCCAACCAGGATGACAAATTTGACTTCGTCTCTCATTGATCATGTGTACACTAATGTTCATAATTACGCCATTCATTCAGGCGTTATTGAAACTGATGTTTCAGATCATTTTCCAATTTTTGTGATTTTTAAAGGTCAAAATGGTTCAGAAAAGAGCTCTTTTGTGAGGAAGGTTACTCGATCATATAGAAAGTACAACGTCTGTCTATTTCAAGAAGATCTGTAAAAACTGAATTGGCAGCATATATATAGATATGAAAATGTGAATGTAGCTTATGAGAATTTTTATGATATGTTTGTAAATGCATGTGATAAACATGCACCTAATGTGACATTCAGCAGTTCAAAGAAAAGATCTACACCAAAAAAGCCTTGGATATCATCAGGTATTGTAAAATCTATCAGGAAGAAGCATAGTCTGTATAAAAAATATAGGTCATCAAATTTTAATGAAGAGTATGGAAATGAATACAAGAAATATAGAAATATGTTAGTAACTATTATAAAGAATGCTAAAAGAATGTATTATAGCGAGTCCTTTAGCGAAAATAGAAATAATATGAGGAAGACCTGGGGAATTATCAAAGAGTTAATCAGTAGAAATGATAAAAATAAGAAAACAAAGATTGAACAGTTACTTATTTGCGATGAGGGAACGAATAAAGTTGTGTCTTCAGATGAGGGCATAGCTAATGAACTTAACCATTATTTTGTTTCTATTGGATCAACATTAGCAAAGAAGATTCCAACTGTTAATCTTGATTTCGAAAACTATTTAGCTAGAAGAAATGAAAAATCCTTCTTTTGGAAACCCATAAAAGAAACAGAAGTTTTTGATAGTCTAAATGCTCTCGATGCGAAGAAATCCCATGGATATGACAAGTTGCCAGTAAGATTAATTAAGGATGCGATACCCTATATTGTTGCGCCACTGACGTACATATTCAATTTGTCATTAGAAAAGGGAGAGTTCCCAGATGCATTGAAGACGGCAAAAGTGACTCCTTTATACAAAAAAGGACCAAAGACCGATCCTGGAAATTACAGGCCCATTTCTGTTCTACCGGTCATTGCAAAAGTCTTTGAGAAATTCGCTAATGGTCGTCTAATGAATTTCTTAGAATCTAACAAGATTTTGTATGAACATCAGTACGGTTTTCGCAAGCGATATAGTACAAAGTTATCATTGATAAATCTTGTAGATACACTTGTAAAATCAATGGATAAAGGTAAACCAACGCTAGGTATTTTTATAGATTTTAAGAAAGCATTCGATACTATTGATCACAAAATCCTTTTAGGAAAGTTAAAAAATTACGGTATACGAGGCATAGTATTGCAATGGTTTCAAAGTTACCTTTCAAATCGATCGCAAGTCTTATGCTACAAGGAAATAATATCAAGTAGGAGAAGGATAACATATGGTGTCCCTCAAGGTTCAGTCCTTGGGCCCACTTTGTTTCTATTATATATTAATGATTTACCATCTTCTACTAAATATTTTGAATTTAGATTATTTGCTGATGATTCAAACCTATTTCATACTTTTGATAAAAGACAGAAAGAAATAGATATGAAAGAAGTAAATGTCAAATTTTTGGAAGTCCAAAAATGGTGTTTTGTTAACAAGTTGACAATAAACTTAAAGAAAACAAATTATATGCTCATTAAGGGACAAAGGCAATCATGTGAAATTAGGGGTATTTTAAAACTCAGTGATACAGTGATAGATAGAGTCAGTGTAGCATCTTTCGTAGGAATTCAAATTGATGAAACTTTGATGTGGAAGGAGCAAATTCAGAACGTTAATAAGTGTATACGGAGGAAGATTGGACTGCTGTGTAAGCTGAGGCACTATGTGCCTAAGCACATTCTCATGCTCTTGTATAAATCCTTTATCCAGCCGCACATACTTTATGGTATTGAAGTTTGGGGAAGTTGCTATAAAAGTCATTTAAATTGCATACTATTGGCACAGAAAATGGCCATGCGTGTGATAACATTTTCCCCGTTTAGAACAAGTTCAAAGGCACTGTTCGTACGTCTACAGGTATTAGATGTGCATAATCTGTTCGAGCATTCAGTATCGACATTTGTATATGATCTGCAGAAAGGACATCTACCACATTCGTTAATGGATTACTTTGTTTTAATGAATCACATGTATAGAACAAGAGGGAGAGAACATTTAATGCTACGATTACCTAAATGTAATAAGACACGTGGGACTTTTTCAATTTCTTTCATTGGAGCAAAGCTGTGGAATAATTTGCCTATAAATATCAGAGAAGAAAAAACAAGATCATCATTTCGTAAAAATCTCAGAATTAAACTCCTAAGCAGAGATGAATCATAAGGATCAAATAATATGATATTAAGACAAAATTAATGTTTATATGACTTTGCATACAGTTTTAGAAACTCGGAGAACCAATCCCGACTAGCACTCGTGCTAACTTTTGGTTCTCCCTTTAACAACATTTTAAGTTTTTTAAGTTTAAAAATAACCTTTATTTGAATCACTTATACGTTATTGGAACTCTGTGAATTTCAATTCCAGCCACAAATCTCTATGTATTATCAAGTTATAGCTAATTCATAGGTTTCGATATGACATGTTATATGATTAACTTAATTTGTATGGTTCAAATATGGATATTTTCTTTTTCTTTGTAACCCATGTACATGGATATGTATACGACATGTTATTTTTGTAACCCACATGAATACCTTTTGTAACATTGTGTTATGTTGTTGTTAATAAATTCAAATTCAAATTCAAATTTCAATCCCGTCCTGGAATTAAAGACACATAGAAGAGGGATGTCAGTGGGAATTTGACACCGTTCGGATGTTACCTAAGGACAAGTGTCGTCGATCACCGGGATTATCCTTCAGTTTTCCCCATATGGTAAAGTCCTTTTCTGACAATTGCATAACCCGAAGACTCTCCGAGAGATCCAGGACAGTATTGACCTGCTTGAAGACATCAATTAGCAACATCTCCTACGATGTCTCGTAAATTCCCACTTGCCTTTCATTTAGTATGTAAAAACACTGCTGCAGCTTACCACAGCATATTTGAATAAGGGTGTATTGGAGGAGGTTTCTCACCCTTTCTGCAGGATCCAGGATGGTTATGACCTGCTTGAAGACATCAATTAGCCACTGAGGATTCAGGATCACCATGTCTCGTAGGAGAGACTGCTGGTCTTCAACGCCTCCGTAGTAGACTACGTAACCAAGGTCATGGTAGAAGGTCAGCATCGTGAGAAGTTCACCCTCCGATTCTATCCCGACTGGCTGCGTCAGTTCATTTGTCTGGGAGAGTACACATACAATGGTTTTAAAATCATCATTTGATTGGTAAAAAACATCAACAATTGTATCTAACAAATAAAAACAAATCATAACAATAAAATAAAATCTTATTTACACAGGGTATAATTATACAGAATATGCATATTTATGAAGCAAATCTTTTTCAGAAGGCAACATGTAGCCTGAATCTTGCGCCAAGATTTTCAAAGGCACTACATACTATCAAAAACAGGCATAAACTGGGCAATTTACGAAATTGAAAGGGTATCGTTGATGAATTTGTATAATATAGTATTACATATTCCCAACAATACCAAGAGAGTTGTACGAACTAAGATACGAACTAAGAAATACACTTAGATTTGCTTGCAAATTAAATACTGGTACATAAAATTCAATTCAGAATATAAAAATGGCTTATTTGAAAAAAATAATGGTTTAAAAGGAAAACACAAATTTGGCTCTTAAAACTTGAAGTTGAAATATGAACTACACGTACATGTATGAACAATAGCTCTCTAATTTTCTTCCACTACAATACCTAAACACAAATTATTTTAAAATTGCAAGAATAAACGTTGCTGCCTACCTGATCTAATGTCATGTAATTGATATTATCTGCAGCTAGAGCTTCCTCAAATAAAAGCCATCTAAGTGGAATCTCTTCTCCCATGTAAGGCTCTTCCATCGCTACTTTCTCAATATGTCTCCTCAACGCGACCAGCTACAAAGGAAAGTATTGATTGCTTACATGCAGCTCAAGGCTGATATTATTTGTTTTACAACGTAATCAGATATTCACATCATAATATAAACATCAAAATACGTCAGCAATATCAAAAAATAACAATGGTAACATCACACAGCAATATTGTAAACAGATTCAGAAAAAAGTATCGAGAATGTGGACAATCGAAATCAAATTAATTAAGGCAATGCCGTTAAACATTCAATGCTAAATTCAATTGAGTATGTTCAGGAATTTTAGGTTTATTTCGCAAAAAAATATCAATTTAGAGAAAGAAAAAGAAAAATTGCACAGATATAGCACAAAATGTGGAGAATAATCGACAGTGGGTAATGAAAAAAATTATATCAGTATAGCCACATGTACTACCTAAAAATTAGAATATTTTCATGCGCAGTAGATAAAAAAAAGGAATATTTATTTCCTTCTGAATAACTTCTTAAAACTAGCATGAAATCGAAAGTGTTGTGGGAATTATCATAGAATCATATGATTCTATGAGTGAGGAATTAATTTAGGATTACTATCACAACAGATTGAGATTTTATGTAAAAAGGTATTCACATCACGTCTTAGAGTGAGCAGCTTTAATTATGTTTCGGTATGTCAGCTCTTTGCGTTCGGAAGAGCATTTTAATATATGCCATAATTTACAAATTTGGACAATATTTAAGAGACACAAACAAAGATAATCAGTAATACTCTTATGCTTCAGGGTTACTATAAATTGTAATAGTTGGAGATTAGTCGTGATGTACCTCTGCATCTGTGCCTACGTCTTCAGCTGCGTCTACTAATCTGTTTTCAATGGCATAATACTTGGGGACCACATGGCATTCAAACGGCTTCTTCTTGATAGATTTACGGATCTTCTCAAAGGCAGAGCGAATCTAGAAGACAAAAAGGGTGAAATGATCAGGAAATAAACGTCCTAGTCATAGTGTTAAACATGAATGCATACCTTACTTTATATGAGAACATGATAGTATATGCAAACAAAAAGAACTCCGATATGAAATAGCCACTATATCTCATTGAGGACCATCATGATATCTCATTGGTTTTATTACTGACAAGGAAAACAATGAGAGAAACAGAAACAAAATCTGTCATTAAATTGTAAAGTTGCAATCAATGAAATACAAATTAGCAATTATGTGACTTACCTTTTGAGGTAGTCTTTCATTTACTTAGTAGTGCACATTTGATGAATTGTCATTGTCTAGTTTATTAATGAAGGAATGGGGCTGTGTAAAGAAAAAAGTAGTACTGATTGCGTCTAGGACGCACGTATGACCGAAATATGTGTTTAGATAAAACAAATATTTATTTTAATTACTTTTTAATCAAGTATTACTCAAAATTTCACTGAATTGTTTCTCTAATTTCCTGGTACTATTAAAACCAATACTATATCAGGGTAAAATTTTCATTTAAAATGTCCTTTCACAAGAAAGTAAAAATCAGAATGTTGCAAGGTTATATAGTCAAGCTGTTATAATCCCATAGCCCGATCCCACTGGCAAACTTACTCCTAACTGAATCCAAATGAACAATGTAATCGCCACTCAGAGTTAGACAGAAAAAAAACGTCTGGTGTTGGGAATTATTTAATACAACTGACATTTGTCAACCTGACAATGGATCCTGTTGAGGACAAGTCTTTCTCGAATTAATAGTAAATTTAAGAGCTAAATAAGCAAGCTATCGTAAGTCAAAGTATATATATATAAGTTTTTGCTATTTTTGTTTTACAATAACAGGTAGGGTCTAGTGAAATATTGCAGTCAAAGTGGAAATACGAAGACGCGTAAAGAGTGGAAAAAAGCTGGTAGCATTCCATTCATGTCGGTCTGGCCGAACCGACCCATTCCATGCCCTCAGCCCCTCACTACCCAATACGACGTACTTCAGTCTCTGTATAGAGGCGGTCAGTGGAGCCAGACTTAGTCTCAGCGGAACAGCCGTCGATATCAGAGACTGAAGCTTTCAGTCTACCTAAGGGTATGGTACTTGTTGTTCGATCTTTGTCGTTCTGGTGTCGGTCTTGTTGGTGTAAGTGGAGTATGAAGGGTATCTTCCATGTTATATTGTCTGTTTGTTCTCACTATTGGTTCAAAACACATCATGGAGGTGGTGGTGTCGTGGCATAGCGGGGCATTAACTTTACTTACAATGCAGGGGTAGATGGTTCGAATCCCAGCATGGCACTAACATCCTTGGGCAAAAGATTAATCGACATTTGCCACCCTCCTGTAGACTTCAGGGGTAATAACAATTATAGGGCCGTCAGGAAGAACAGCTGATCATTTTATTATCAACATACACGTATATCATAAAACCTTACCTTTTCCTTTTTCTCTTTTGCATCTCCTTTCACACTTTCTCGGTGCGTTCCAACGATGAATATTGGTGGAGATTTCTGGGCGGTTTTAGACATATTCTTATTGAGGACTGAAGAGGGAGCCACAGCATGGGCGAAGATGGAACACAACCAGAAATTGATGAACTCTAGACATGTCAGTTCTGATTTGTCACCTCCTTTAGCCTGTGGTTCAATTGTAAATAGGTATGTAAGATAAGACCAATGATAAAAAATACACTGATTCACCCTGCTTTGAATCAACTCCTGACATCTAACATAATTTCTTTTTAAATGTTTATTTGATTAATTAATTTATTTATCATCAATGTCTTCCCAAAAAACAAATCTATTGCAGCATGATAATTTAATCATATGATTAATACATTATCACAATTATGTACTTCTATGGTAATATTACCATAACAAAATCATTACGAAGGATTGCAACATAAACTTGTGACAATCCTTTATAACACTTTAAAATAACTGTATATATATATATATACACAAAAAAAAAAGAGATATTGATAATAAAAAGCTTTCTGCTATACTAACAGAAAAGGAAATCATTAAAGGATGGGGTGAAATGAGATTCATGAGAAGATGACATAAAGAGATGGTAAATTAATCATCAAAATAAATATCCATCTCCCATGCAAAGCATAATTTTTTTTTTTTACCAAGCAGTTTCTGAAGATTTTACTTATGGGTTTGTAGAAAAGGGGGATCAGCCTAGATAGGACAATGGCCTTTTCTGGTCTCTCACATCCCTACTCTACCCATTAATTATTTTTAGTGTTACTGTTGTAGTTGTATTCGTTCTTATCTCATTACATAATCTATATTATTGTACTTGAATTTTATATTGTTGTACATTTTTATTGGATGTGAAATGAACTGAACTTGAACTTGAACAATATAAAATTAAATAAAGAAATACCATTTCATAGTACTCGTCTCTCGATTCAGGGGGAACGACAGAATCCAAACTTCTACTGAGATCAAAGACAATCACATAAATGGCTCGCCACGTCAGAAACACCTACAAGAGAAGGGAATACAAATGAACCATACATATTAAATAACTACCATTCTATGATATTTATATTTGTTCTATGTTTCTATAATACAGGACATCGAGCACTGTTTATATACGATTTACAACTAAATAATTCATACCCCTTGTAAATTTGATGTTTATAGTGCTTTTCGTAACTACTTAATGCAAGGTGGACTGGTTCAATTACTGCCTTTGTAAAATGCTTTTAGATGTAAGCTTAAATATGTCACATTTTCAAGAAGAAAACAATCTGGATGAATCTATTTTTAATAAGGGTGTAATAATGTGCATATTAAAAGTACATTAATCCATGTGCCCTGATTCTAAAGCATTATTTTGAGACAATGGAATAGTAGTCTCCATTTATAAATTCTTTGAGAATGAGATATCTACACTGAAACTGATCAGACAATTTATTATATTGTTTTAAATTCCAGAATCTAACAACACTTTTCACATTTGCTTTCATGGCACAACGGTATAATTTACAAGGAATCTAATGTTCTTAAATGTTCTTTTACCTGATGGGTTGTGTAGTAAATGTCTTGTCCTGCAAAGTCCCATATACTTAGTGAGACTCCTTCTCCGCTATCACGATTAATCCGTTCTGTTCCTATCTCCTGAGGAATGAAGAAAATGAATACACACCTATATGAACAATTATCCAAATAAATTGTACAAAAATAATGGGAACATCAGTACTGATCCTGAACACAATCACAAAACCACTTTGTGCAAACTTGTATCATGAAGAAATCTTCTATGTCACATACCGTAGCATTATTTTTAGCAGGTAATGAGCAGAAATATCTGGTAAGCAAATAACCATTTTGTATCCTATATAAATATTCACTCCAGTGCAGTAAACGAGAATGTATAAAGTCCAACATGTCTCTGAAGGAGCAGCAAGTAACAGAAAGGGGTTATGTTTCCTTTATACAAGATGTTTTCTTTCTCATGGAAACCTGTTCCAATAAAGGCAATTTTTCTTTGTTTCCCCTTGATAGATCTTTCTCACTCTCATGTGCCTGAGGATCTGACATACATTTTTCACCCCACTCCTGACACCAAACACGTTTGAAACCAGCTGGTCTGTTTATATGTATGTTTACGTGGATTTATAAATACTGTTACTTTCCATCTCTCCATCTTTCTGGGTCTAATGGATTATCTTCAGTTATACACTCCTGTGGTAGCACACCATGGTACCATTAACTGTCACATATTATTATACCCCTGATCAGAGGTGGATATATATGTATATGCTGGCAGTCACAGCTTTGTAAAAGCGAATTATACGCAATGGTATTTTGGTCAATTGTTGTATTAAACCCCATTTATTTTCTTATATTATTCCACTATGTAAAAACGATATATATCTGTGCTTCTATATGACTACGTCATTGTAAAGTTGCTACTGTGTATTATCTACTTGTGTATATTATTTATATTGTATATTGTTCATGTGGTCTATGTAATGACAAACTGAATTTCCAAATAAACCAATACAATTAATCTGAATCTGAATCTGAATTAACATTAAGGTCATGTTACACAACACTCACTTTCGAGACAGTCATAATTATAGTGAACCTGGTAATTTCTGTTAGCTTCGCAAAAAATATGGTTCGCTGCGCTTTTGAAGGAACAGACTCATTACATTCTGCTAAAGGTTACTCTTACCGGTAATTTTCTATTTTATGGTAAATACGTGGATAGATTATTATCCCTGCAAGGATATAGATCCTAAAACAACATGGAACAAAGAAGCGGAAGATTCGAGGATAAAAAAGGCATTGTAGAAAATTGTGTACATTTTATCCCACATAAAGATACATGGTTCAAAGTTGAATTCTACCTTAAGGTTAACCTGTTCCTTAAGCATTTTCTCCACCAGACTTGCTATTTGATGTGGCATATTGTCATCCTCCTTTTTAGCATTGGGCGCCTCCAACTTATCCAAGACAAACCCTTCTGTAATAACAGAGACATACATATATGTGTTTGTAGGATATATACATTCATAATTAATCTACATCTGGCACTCTTCGCCCAGATGTTAAATGGGTACCAAGAAGGATGCGAACGTTAATGTGGTTGGATAGGCATGCGTGCGTTTTTAAATTGGCGCCTGGTTAAAATGCTCCCAAGGGGAGTGGTGCGTGTGCACTATCATTTTACCACATAAGTAAGGCCTTCAAATGTGAATATTTTTATCATAATCATTATTATGAGAATATTTCATGTAACTGACATTTATTAAATCAGAATTGATTACAGTTTACATTAATCATTGGATAATAACATTTTTCTGTGATAACGCTGTAAAAGATTTTTTTTTACAAATAGATACTAATTTGGTTATCAATTTGTATTGATACTTTATATTCTATGGGCGATGAATTAAGGATTGGTCGACAAAAACAACACAAACACACTAAAAATAGCAAATAAGAAGACAAACAAATAAACTAACCTGCTTCTACAGGATTCAGGCCTCTGGCGAGAGTAGTATCGATGTGTGCTTCTAAACTTTCTTGATCCTGTACATAAAAAAAAACAGTTTAAGATCCTCATCAAGCAGCTTGCACTAAACCGCATCACAATTAGTAACTAGAAATAAGTGTTAAAAGTAGTAGAAGGTTATCCCACTGTTTATTCGTTTACACTGTCATTCAGTACTGGTCTAGAGTAATATCTTGTGTCATTGTATGACTAAGAACATGACATTACAGATGCAAAACAGCTAAAACATGTACTGGGGTGTATAAATAATTGAATGGCTAATACTGAGTTAAATGTAAACTTGTGTTTAAGTAATGAAATTGAAGTTCATAAGAGCATGATGGTATAGAATCCGCTTTCCAAAACAGCTTACATATTTGGCTGTTAGACTTGTGTATCAACATTTAATATCATAAATGAAATGCATTATGGAAAGGAAATAGCAACCCCGACATACTGTAGTGCAGCGTTTTTAACCTTTCTCTAGTCGCGTCACCCTTTTGGAAAATAAAAAGTTTCATGTAGCCCTGATTCCCGAATTACTTTACAGAAGATTCACTTTCCATCTCTCCGGTAAACCTCAAGTGCATGTACACACTTACGGACATTACGGACACATTTCATTTTGTAAAATTAGGGAGCGAGCGAAGCGAATGAACAAAAGCAATAACATTTTTAGAATAGTATAATTATTATTTTGTAAACAAAAAACACTATATATAAAGATATGGTATCATGTATGCAGGACCTCATTGCCCAAGCCATGAATCCAAAATGGTATATATGGTCACCTCGATGCACGAATATAATCAGGATATTCGGGCATCTCGTTGTCCAGAATCTTCCTGCTTTTAAATGTTCTGGGCGAGTGAAACAAACAAGTGTGGTAAAAAGGTGATTTCGAAATAAAAATGTAAGATATATTCGAGCATCACGCTGCCAAAAGAGACTAACTATGTAGCTATTCAGGCACTTCACTGCCTAAAATCCTTTTGTTTCTGAATGTTGCGAGAGACTGAAGTGAGTGTGGAAAAATACGCTTAATTGTCTTCACAACGTTATTTCTTCAAGAAAATACACAACGGTTTCTATTTTTCCCCCACGAAATTGATGTTTATTTTATAATAGATCAACCCCCAAAATAGACGCCGTTGAAAAAACGCTGATGTAATGCATTGTAGTAAGAGACAGCCCATATAATTATCATTTGTACTTACTACTTAGGTATATTGAGCAACTTTCAAATTCGTTGAGCAAATTTGTGAGGTTTTAAAAAAAAAATTCTAGCAGAATTTAACATCTTCTTTATCATAACTCACCACTACATTCACTTTCATAGAGATTTTAATTTGGATTACTAAACAAAATTTCATTTAATTTCATTATTATTATTATTATTATTATTATTATTCTCTATCACTGGTTTTCCCTTAAATCAGAAATACAATATCTGCACAGTCATGGAGATGATAATTACCTGTGTTGGGGTCATGGACAGCTTCTTTGGTTCTTTATCCACACGAGCTTTAACATATTCATCCTCTGTGAAAGTAAATCATCAAAAACCATATTATACTATGTTATCATATATTACATTGCTATATAAGATTGCATGACTCCATAGTGATTTAAATGACATGATTTTAATGAACAATATGATGTGCAATCCTGCTTTTGTAAGAGGTAATAAATTACCAGATTTATTTGTGTAAATACACATCTTGACTAAAAAATATTTTTCTTTAAGACGTTTGGCTGAAAAGGATATTGTTGGGGTGAGTTCTAACAACATGCTTTCCATAATAAGAATACAAAGTCTGAAGGAAAACAAAATATAATTGTACAGGAAATTAGAAAGTAGTTCAAATATATTTTGCAGTCTTTTAACAGATTAGCTAATTTGACATTTTAAAGAGCAGTACAAAAACGTCTTATATCTACATTACCACTGCAATGATATACTGATATAGGCCTAACTATAATGATATGTCAGAAAAAGTGTCAGACAGTAATAATGATGATGATGATGATAACAAAATAATAATAATGATAATGACGATAATGATATCAATGAACATAAAATAAACATAAACAGAAATGAAGATAACAACGTGATTGTCATCATTTGTGATTAATGTTTATCAAACTTTATATATCTCATGATTCATGAACGATAAATTAAGAATTGATCTAGAGTTATGACAAAACAAAACTGACAAACACCACTAAAAACAACGCAAACAAATTAAAGCTAACAAAAAACAAAACAAATATATTGACGAACCTGCTTCTTCAGGATTCAAGCCTCTGCTGCGAGGATTATCGCTGTGTGGTTCCAAACTTTCTTGATCCTGTACACAAAATAAACCAACATTAAGATTTTCATCGAGTAGCTTGCACTAGCCGCATCACAATTAGCAAACAGAACTACTTGCTTAAGCGGTTGATGAAATGATCCTACTCTTTATTCGTTTACACTGTCATTCTAGGGTGGTCTAGAGCAATGTATTGCATGATTGACTATGTACTTGGCATTCCAGATGCAAACAGCTAATGCATGTACCTGGGTTTATGAATACTTGAATGGCTAATACCGAGTTAAATGTAAACTTGTGTTACAGTAATGACAAAAAAAATCGAAGTATATATCATGAAGGAAATGCGTATGCAAAGGAAATGGCAACCTCGATATACCGTAGTGCATTGTAATCCTAGACTACCCATATAATTATCGTTCTTTACTTACTACTCAGGTATCTTGCTATCAAATTCTTTGAGCACAATTTCCGATATCATTAATATGTTTGAATGATCATGATAACTATTTGTAAAACAATTCTAATATAAATACTTGCAACAACAAAAAATTCTGGCTGAACTTCACTTCTCCATTATAATAATAACTCACTATTACACATCATTTTTATAGAGATTTGTATTTGAATTAACAAGTACGATAGCTATTTAATTCCCTATTACTGGTTTACCAGAAATCAGAAAAACGATATCTGTATGGAGATAATAATTACCTGTGGTGGTGTCACGATCAGCCTCTTTGCTATGTCATCTGCAAGAGCTTTACTATACTCATCCTCTTTGAAATTAAATCATCATATATCACATATTACATGGTAATATAAGATTGTATGATTCCAGAGTAATTGAAATTACCTATATCTGATTTAAATGAACAATTTAATGTGCAATCCTGCCTTTATAGCAAGTTAAAAATTACCAGATAGCTAGAAGTATGATGTCATGTCATGCAACTCCTTAAATTGTTTTAATACACTCCTTGACTAAAATATAATTTTCTTCAAACTTATGGCTGAAAAGGTTATGTTTTTTGTGTGACTTCTAACAAATTTGTATCCATAATAAGAATAACAACTTTGAAGGGTAAAGAAGCTTTTGAAAGAAATTGATTTAAAACAAAAGTATGATTGTACTGGAAATGGGAAAGTTGTTATATTTACATAGCAGTACAAACACAGTGGTATTGCCATGACATTATAAGGACAATTCAGTTCACTTCTTATATCCATATTACGACTGAAAGAACTATAACTTTGTAATTGCTATGTCAGGAATCGTTTCAGACAGTATTAATGATAATGATAATAACAACAAAAACAATAATCATAGTAATGGCAATAATGATAAGAATAGTAATAGGTATAAAATACATTTATAAACCACAGCCACCACGTGCTTATACATTGTAGCATTAAGATATTAACATGAAAAGGTACGCTTTAAGTTTTGATGTAAAAGTGTTTTCCATCCTCGTTTGTCACCAACAGTCTGATGTCAGATTTAAAGATATACTTATGCAGAGAATGCCATTTTTCTTATGGTAAAGGCAAATCTTGTTTAAATTTCTACTTACCTTTTGTATCTTCATTCCCATGTCCTTTCTTATGAATTGACCACATTTTTTCGCCAGCCTTTGCAACCTCGATACAAATGTCACATGCGTTTGTTGTTTCTACACCGTCCGTTATTGCCTCATTTTGATCAAATCTGAAGCAAATAAAACAAAAATTATAATATTAATATTAATAATAATAATGATATTAAAACAAATTAGAATAATAATTGTAATAGAAATAAAAATGTTAATAATAATAATATTATGATAATGATATATACCCAAAAGTATTCAAAACGTTCAACAAACTAAATTCGGTAAAATCAAACAAATCCGATAAATGCATGATGATTTATAAATATTTCGCAGTTAAATTCAATGAATCTAAATCACTAAATCACTAAATCTATATAAATCCCAAATTGTTGAATGATGTGAATTCAATTGTAAAATAATTTGTGACGTAATTGGGAATGAAAAACTCTCCCATATGTTGCAACAAAAAATATCATGAATTTCAGTTTTATCCATAGCACCTTGTCCCATGGGGTTGTACCACAAGTTTGAAGTTTGAAGTGTATTTGTTCCACATTTACTTAAAAAAAACAATTAAAATTTGTTTCTTTTCTTTGTTGTACAAGTGTAAAAGCGAAGATTATAAAATAAGAGATTTCAAATCAAGTATAAGTTTCGAAATATAAAGATTTGACAGGCAAGTTAATACAATGTACAATGCGGGGAGCCTAAATAAAAAGCAAAGCTTGTATGTGACCTGTACTGAGTAAAAATAAAGTCTGAATTAAAAAGGTAGAAGAAAAAAGAAGAAGAAAGAAGAGGAAGAAGAAGAAGAAGTAGAAGAAGAAGAAGACGAAGAAGAAGAAGAAGAAGAAGAAGAAGAAGAGGAAGCAATTGATGAAATCAAAGGCATGGCAAAGTAAAAAAAAAAATAACAGTCGGTATAACCACCTGTACGATCTAGAGTGACATCAACATGTATACATACTTACTCAAAAGGTAACAACTGAGCTTTCGTTTAAATAATTAATCGGGGGGGGGGGGGCTTTCAACTAGTTCGTTATTCAGGTTGTTCCAGAATTTGGGTCCAGTAAAAGTAATTGTTTTGTTTGCAGAAACGTTGCGAGTTCGAGGGAGATAAAAATGATATGTCTGTCTAGTAGGATAAGAATGTATATATAATGTATGTATATAGATATGCGATGAAAAAAGGGGACGAAAGCATCTGGTAAATTATCTGTCGACTGTTCATACATAACTATTTTAAGAATATTACATTTTGGAAAGCTATGCAAGAAAACCAAAAGTATTCATTATTCTAACAGCCCGTTTTTGTACAATATTAGCTTTGTCCATAAGTGTAATAGAGCTATTCCCCCATGCGAGTATACAATAAGATAAGGCAAGATCAAGGTAAAATAGAGTAGAAGCATGACATGAGGAGGTTCAAAAGGTTTCAACGTACTCATTACACCAGAGTAACTTAATATGTCTATTCTTTCTCAAGTGAATAGAAGAAATACACCATACAGAGACAAATAAACAAGGACGAGTACAGAGAGAGAGAGAGATTTTAAAAAAAAAGGGAATAATAAAGAGATACCCTTGTCCTGTAAGAGTTTTCTTTAGACTTGTCTTTCCAACACGTTCTTGTCCCACAAGCATCAGGCGCGTTCGGAATACTTTCTTCGTGCCAGCTTGAGCTGCTTCGGCATACGCTCGTCGTGCTCTCGGCCCCCGAGCGAGGATCTCAGGGGGTGCCGAAAGATCACCGAAGGAAATATCATCCCGATTGCTCCCCAAGTCATGTTTTAGAGATGTCAGATGTTCGTCGTTTCCCTCGTTATTATCAGTATCATCTATGAAGATCAAGCAAACACATCGAATACGTCAGGATAAAGACACAAATTTGGCCTGCCACAGAAAACAAAACCGTTCTAAACCATGTAAAAAAAAACATTAAAAAAAGCATGGACAACCATCATGGTTAAAATCTTAAGTTTGGGTTTTGATATGACTGTTTCACTTCGCCGCTTACACTTTAGTCACTCTGCAGAAACCGACTCCACACCAACTCCAAACTGACCGATTTGGGGCCTTATTATTATTTTTTTTTGGGGGGGGGGGGGCGGGGGGGGGGAGGACTATTATCGGTCTCGTGTCAGTCTTGATCGTGTGACTGAGGTATGTATTTAGAAGATACACTACATCCTCCAAGCAGAGCTCCCTGAAGAAAGGTGAAGATCCCCCCAATATTTAACCAAGGGGGATGGCCTATGTAATCATCCCCCAATGTCATGCATATGTTTATGATAAAATGCCCACCGTAAAGGTTTTCATATTGCATAACTCCCAGCTATATGAGTCTATACACAAACAGAACAATTTATAAATCATACTCATAGGCCCATTCCTAAATGTTTTAATTATTATCAATAAACAGAAAGTGATAAAAGACGAACCCTCCCCGAAAATCGTACATTCTGAAAGATTTATCTTGGCTGACAGGTGGTAAGTTGACTACATTTTATTTTCCTTATAGACGCATACTTGAAGCATCCTTGACAAAGCCTCACTTTTATAAATGATAGCTTGACTTAGGCTGCCGCTCTATATATTTCACGTGTATTTATCGGCACCCATGGCCCTGGGAAGTGGGGGTGCTGGAAATTGTTCAGCCCCTGCAACAACATTTGTATGATATATTTAATGTATATCATTATGCTTCGTGTACGAAATGATCACACAGCCGATAGCCACAAATTACTTTTTTTGTTCTCTCTTTTTGTCTTACTTTCTTTCACAAATTCCTATAACATGTATCCCTAGCTGGCACGCGACCAAATAATACTCGCGACACTCGATACCGGCGCAGTGCGTGGTAACCAACTGATGGTACATGGGTCTGGTGGGACTTTGAACTTTCCCGGATGGCTAGCTAGCTCATGTGTGTGCGTGCCATGCAAAGCTTGCAATAGGCCAAACTATGTGTACAGTGATGATTTCAAGTGTTTGTGTTGACAATGGAAACCAGACTGCTGGAAACTGAATTCAGACAAGGACGCGATACAACGAGTCGTCTTCTTTCTCTAATAATTTAATGAAACGTGAAAGCTTCCGCGCTTCGCGCGGGATGGGCGGAAATGAATTCAGACAAGGATTTAGAGTTATAACTTAATGAAAAGTCGAGGCTTCCGCGCTTCGCGCGCGCGGGAGAGGGGAAACCGAATACAGACCAGGATTAAGAGTCGAAAACAGTACAACGAATCGTCTTCTTTCTCTAATGATTTAATGAAACGTCAAAGCTTCCGCGCTTCGCACGGGAGGGGGAAAACTGAATTCAGACAAGGATTAAGAGTCGAGAACGGTACAACAAATCGTCTTCTTTCTCTAATAATTCAATGAACCGTGATAGCTATATATATAAATTCTGATTAAGTAATATCAACCTTCTCTCAAATCAGTAGTCTATGTACAATTCAGTCACAAGAAAATCACTTTCAAAATATTTTGGAAACGATACTAAAGTTATGAAAATAATCCTTTGTTTTCACACCATATTAATACAGTTTAACTTTCATACATATATATACTCTAAACACAAATGGTATGTGCAGGTTAGGAAGGTAGAAAAATGAATCAAATTCCTATCTAGAATTCGTATTCACCTAACTTTTGTAAGATACATGTATATAACAATGGCAATCAATAATGAATATGAGATAATGTATGATTACTAGACAAAACAAGATCGCAACTACTTTTGAAAACCAACTTCTTTGTTAGTTGAAAAAAAAAAAGTTGCATTCAATAACGTAATGCAGAAAACTTAAATATTACATGACAAAATATATTTCCGGATATATTAACAAATTACTTTTAAACACAAAAAGAAAACCTATTATGTGAAATTAGAGTTTTTTTACATTTATTATCTGGAAATCTCTGAACGCAGGAAACCGCCAACTTCAGACAATTTCAATAGCCTCATCTATCACCTCTGGAAATACACGAACATTAAAATGACGTATTACGCAGTCCGAACATGATTTATGTAGGATATGCATTAGGCTCTTGAAATTGCCATTGGGTTGAATTTTAGAAAGTAGTTGCGATCATGTTACTCATTTGTCAAGTAAATTCATGAATAAATTTAAATAAAGCAGTCAATTATTGATTTTACTGTTGAGTGTTTTTTTTGTAAAACGATGTTAATCTTATTCCTGATTCCTTCAGTAACTCGTCCAGGTCTTTCAGTTTCTTCCCAGATTTCCATCCGCTCAGTAGTTGCTCGTAGGTTGTATTGTAATTTAAATCGTTCGAGTCTATAGGTTCAGAGAACTTTTGTGATCAAAGCTAAACGCTTCACAAATCGGGTCGAAATGATTTATACCGAGTAGTTTTGACAAGTTCTTGATATGTTCGTTCGTCACCTTCTCTGCATCTACAATGAAATAAAGGTAACTTACTAAATATAATATTTATCAGAGGCCGTAGTAACCAAATAAAATTTAAATGCATTGACATATTTAAAAACAAATTGCAATAATTATATATATTAGTAAATGACTGTTTGTTTTCTAATTTGAAATTAGTTATATTCTGAAGAGTTGAATAATTTAGAAAGTTATAGTATGAAAAATGCCTTGTTGTTTTCTATGGTATACTGGTTACATACTCGCGAGTTGAATGAGTTGATCACTTTGTAAGTAGTGGTTTCTTAAAGAAAGGTTTTAATGAAAAGGTTTATCATAGAAGTATGGAACAACAAAGCGATTACCATAGCGTACTGTTAAGACCACGTTTACAGTGAAAAAAGGGCCCCGCAATTTTGTGCGTCTATACAGTGGCAGGCTCGGCCGCGGCCTCAATTGTAACCTTTCAATATTTTGTCAGAGTGGCGCTCTGCATGTAAACAAACGATTTTTTTTTTTTTTTTTTTTTGGGGGGGGGGGGGCGCCGGGGGTCACAGTGCAGATCCGGTCGCGCGCGATTTGCAGTGAATCTTGTCCCCAATTTCCTATACACGGCGAACTTTCCCTTCCGGGGTAACAGTTGGCCGCGCATTTGGCCCTGCGTGCGTTTAAGATGAGAAAAGGCTGGGCCAGGCCGCGGTCTGGCCGCAGCCGAGGCTACCTCAAGAGCAGGACCAAATGCGCGGCCAGTTTGGCGCGTTTACAGTGCTCGGCCGGGCCGGGGCTCGGTCGCGGCCTGGCCCGGCCTTTTGCTCACTGTAAACGGGGTCTTAGACTTAGAAATGTACTGTGTAAACTTATTTTATTATGTACATACTTATCATTAATGCTAAATATATTTTTTCACTCAAATATCCACAAATTAAAATTACATAATCATAAACCATATAGTATTACAATATATAATAGAACAAATGAATTATACAAGTAACGAAATACTCATGGTTTATATATATATATATGTCATTTTAAAGTGTAAATATTCGAGTAAAAAGATAAATCAAATCAAATCAAATCAAGTCAAGATGCAGGTCATGGAACGCTGAAGTAGTTCCCTTCCATATCATTTTATGTGGGAAGGAACTATTTGGAGCTCCGTCCATGATTTGAGCTTTGATCGGGTATGGGAGCGAGTGTCTGACAGTGAAGTCTAGAAGGTAAACGGTGTCCTTGCATTATTTTAATACTAGGACACTGCTAATGTTTAAATTTCACAGATAGTACATACGTGAAATATGCATATTTCCTGCAAGGTTCTACATAATTTGATGTTGGCTGCAAAAGGGACATAGTATCTTTAATGGTTGAATTGTTTCAGTGTTTTTACTCGGCTTGAAAAACGATAAATTAGGCGAATTGCAGATTTTGTACCTTCCTGATAAGCAACGTTATCAGTAACGGCTTTCAAACTCACTGATGCAACCCCGGTGGACGCCTCTGAAACACTTGCAGACCCTATGTACACATACAAATAGGTGTTTATTACCAACTGGTCCAATTGTCATGTGGTCTAACATCATATCGTCCAACAACCATTTTTCCATCAACAACTTTGTCCAACAATCAATAATTTTCTTTGAGCGTCATGCGGTTCAACCAACATAAAAAACCCTTATCTCGTGTTTGTGTTTATCTTGTTCTCTCCTTTTTTATTTTGTGTGGCGTGTGTGCAAATATGAGCAAATAATTGGACTCGCACCCCCCCCCCCCCCCCACCGGAATTATTCTCTGAGCCCAATGTCCATTTGGTCATATACTTCCAAATAACAATTTGTGTTGTTATAGATGCACATTGAACAATCCAAATCTTCAACAAAGTTAAATTAGATCTATATTCGTTGACGAGTTTGCGTGGAGTGGGATGAGGACTGTTTTTTTCATAAAACCCGTTATTAATAACGAGTTACAATAACTGTTACAAGCTACTGAAAGCATTGTATTTGATTGGCTGAGAGCAAAATTGTCATATAAAGTTAGCATTTGTTATTGATAACAAGTTTTATTAAACAAGGCCCAACATGTATTGTTAGAACATGCTAATATATATTTGGCATGACCTACCCATCCCCGTCCCTGGATACACTGTCAGCATCAGAAAGGACAAAGAAAGTTAATCCGATTATGATGAGAGAATACTGTGAAACTATTAGGCCAAGAGCATTAGTTTTAACATGGACATTTTTGGTAACAAGCTGATTTTTTCAGGATAGCTCCAGGAATATGTCTAGAATAACATACTAAAAGTCCTCGTATATCCTCCTTGAGCGTTTTCCGCAATCCAAGATGGCGTCCAAAATGGCCGCCATTTGCTGTTTTTCTCATAAATTTGAAACTAGGTAACCCCAATACACACTTTAAGTGTCTAAATATATGTTTTGATACATAAGTAACCCAATAAAATACTTATTTAGAAATTTTGAAACACACAAGTACCATTAAAACCACTTGAGGTCATCCCAAAATCCAAAATGGCGCCCAAAATGCCCGCCATTTTGTACGTTCATCACAATTCAAATTAGTAATGTAAAGCAAATATTTATGCCTGTTATAAAGAAACAACAAAGCTCAAAAAATAAAGATAGAGATGTAAATATTCGAAATTTCCAGTTGAATTTAATAAATGATATCCAAAATGACCGCCAGTTTGCTTATTTCTTCATATTTTCATTCTTGACAACATTGAATGGACTTTAAGGTCAAAACCGTTGTCGGAACATCCTGTGTTGATTCTTTAGAAATTTAGATTCATGAAGTTATGTATTGACATCTTTCACAGGCTCTTTAAATATGCAAGGTGATGTCGATACTATTCTGCATCCAGACGATTGTGAAATATAAGTTTTCTATATGGTTCAGAAATGAAATATTTAGGCCTAATATATCCATTGTCCATGAGCAGCTCAAATATTGATAGATCAACAATCTCTTTACCTTAAGCGTGCACAAAGTATACTTCTCAGTTGCATTAGTCATCATCCTCATCGTCAGATGCTGAATCTCCAGTGTTAATGTCCGCTGAAGTTAGGGCAAGGGCCACAATATCATCATCGTTGGGATCTATTGGTGCTGTATTGTTGCAATTGAGGCCACTGCATTTACTGCACATTGAGGTACAGAAGAGTCCAAGTTTCTTGCAGCTACATGTCATGCTTCTGCAACCCTCTGGTTTGCACCCACATGCTACCATGTTCAGCAAAGTGTCGGGTGCCACAGCAATGTCTGTCTCTACAGGTGTAAGAGTTCCATCCTGAAATCGCCAGCCCCATTCTGTTGGAGGTAATGAGTTACCCATCCATTCCTGGACTGTAAGATAGGTGCGGTATGAATGCTGCTTTGCTGCAGCACTAGTTGGAGGTAGACTTTCCAGCTGAAAGGATGAACTCAGAGAACTGCGGCCGATTGCCCGCTTGTATGCAATGTGACGGTAGTCATCAAGAGATTCAAATCTGCTGGCCCCATAAAGCTTAAGAATGAAGGCTTCCCCAGCTCTTTTTACCTCGTCATGGGTGCTTCCACTGTCTGTGAAGGTATCAAGCAAGTCATAGTCCCGTTTCTTGTGGACCATATTGAAAGCTTTACGCTTGCCTTGACGGTAGATTGCAGAAACCGTATCACATCCTGTCACAGCATGAAGAAACATCAGGTGAATTCTAGTGTCCCCTATGACATGCTGAATTTCATGAATGTTGAAGACCGTGACAGGATTACTGCGGCATAGCATGTGCATATCTGTGGATGTGGTTGCCCTAGCAACTAGCATGACCAGTAGGTCTGTATCCGTACCTACGACAACAACTGGCACCTGTTCTGACTCTGCTACTGCTAGTGCCGTGGAGACAATCAGGGTGTCGGCATCCGCTTCTGCCTGCTTGACCAGCCATGAGCATGTTGTCACGTAGAGTTTGTATAAGTCTCATCTTATTGTTGCTGTTGGCTAGGAAAGCGGCTTGGGTTGTGGTTGTTGGCATATTATCATCAAATATGATGTCACTAGAGGTACATTTCTGGGATCTTCGTCTCTGCTCAGCTACCTTTGTCGAAGTTGCACTTCCATATCCATCAAACACCACCGTCGAATGAGCTCCATAATGCTTAAGAATGTATGAAATGTACGACTTAACAACATCAGCATAGGTTGACGGTTGTGGCCAAACAACTGATTGCAGTAGGTGACCACCATCTAAAACAAAGAGACCATTTTCTGGCAGGTTGGATTGCTTAGTGAACGACTTCAGCAGGAGACCCAGCGAACTCTTTGTTGGCTTCCGCATCACCCCACCTTTGAAAAGGGAAGGAGGCTGGGGAGCAAGCTCATAAGTGAAGAATGATTCCATCTCAGTGCTGTCTTTCAGGACACATGTGATTCTGTTGAACAGTAGTGTTGGGTTGACCTCTGTGCTTTGTCCCCTGATTTTCACCGTCTTACTCTTGGCACCAATGGTCTTCACCTTGTCATTACGATGTAGCTTGATATCTGTGAACTTCATATCATTCATTGCGGATGCCGCTGCTAGGCCGATATCTACTGCTTTATCACAATTGACAGATGAGTCAGCGACGATGCCAGTTGACAAGGAGACCAGGCAATCAGTTTCATATCCAGTAAATGGTGGATGTGCCTGCAACCATCTAACAAAGATGCATCTATCTTTGTTATCTCTTGACCTGGTACTTTGCCGTATGTCTTTATGTTGCTCTGACGTACCAGTGTGCACTCCGGTGAACTGTTCCAGTTCATCACAGATAGGAATACAGCGAGGAAGTGCATGAACCCACTTTGCCAATGTACTGTCTGTGATTCCACGTCCATGAGTCATTCCTCCAGATGTTTTCAGCTGCCGCATCAGGAACTGCTCAATGGTCTGATCAGAGAAGTTCCCACCCCAGAATGAATCCACACGGCGGATGGTGAAGTATCCCTTTTCTGCGAATTGTGTATATTCATTTCCTGGCATGATTTGCTCTAGGGCTTCCATCTGTTGTAAATACAACCTGGCAGATTTGGCATAGTGAAGATGTCCTGCAGCATGGAAATGTGGTATCATTTCCCTCACACAGCTGAGATGGAGCATCCAGTCCCCTGTCCTTTCAGCTCGAATGAAACATTGCAGAAGAGACACTTGTCGGATATACTGCACCCAAAGCTTCCCTGTCCTACTTTGTCCTGCTGTCTGATCAAGGAGTTGTGAAATGATCTGACTTAACTTTTTGACACACTCCTCCTCAGCTACATCAGTTGCCTTCTTGTCCTGGTTTAGAAGTGCACCATAAAGATTCGCTAAGTGGTCCTTATCTATGCTGTCTAAGATGCCAGGTTTACCCATCAACACGCCAATGAGGGAAGCTGCAGTAAGAATGTGTGCACGGAGAGAACGGGAAAATGCATGACCTGATTGCATATGTATGACAGACCCTTTGGCGTACACTGTCTCCCATAGCTCTGCAAGCCCACTTCCGTCCATGATGTGGCCTATGCTGCCAAGATATGACATGAGGAGGTGAAATCCACCAAGACGGACGAATACTTTGTCTAGGTCTTGAGAAGAAGCTACAATCTCTGCTGCCTTGATGTACAAGGGCTGGTCAAATGTTACTGCACATATTCTCAAGTTATGCTTTTCACATTGTGACTGTGCAAAGCATAGTGCAGTGTAGATGGTACTCGGATTGGAGGGGTCCAAATTGATGAAGGGCAGAGTTTCAATTCTCGTCCTTTCGTACTGGTCACTCTGCATTGCCACTTTCATGAAACCACTCCATGAAGGACACAAGTCTAGTTCTAGAACATAGCCAGCGACCCAGAGGGAGTCTAGGGCAGCTGCGGATCGGAGAGACGGGAGCTCCTGGTCAGGTTTCTCGAGGGGACCTATTACAACAGACCGTAAGCCAGGAACAGCAGGTTTGCTGTATGTCTTTATAGGAATATGTCCAAATGCTCCAACTTTGTCAGCCAATTGCAATTTCACTGAACGTTTGATGGGTGAAGTATCCACAATCCCAGGCGGAGTAACACAAGCGATTCCTCCCATGTTGTGGAAAGTGTTGTGACCAGTCACTGTCGCTACATTGAAGTCGGCATTGTCAAACACGAATTGGGTAAAACCGCCCAGGTGATAGGATGGTTCATCATTTGACATGAGGGCTTGTTCAAACCGCTGTACTTCTTTATAATCATCAGCAAAGCTCATGCTGCTCAAGATGTCTATCAGTTCACGTGAGCCATACTTCCGGTGTATATACACAGCTATTCCCAACAATATTGGTGAAACAAATGACCTGGGCCTACTGGCAGAGATGATGGCATGTGCTATTGAAGTGCATTTCCTGTTTGAAACCGTGTGACCTTTGCCTTTGCTGTCCACTACATTATGTATGAAACGCTTTAGCGACCTTGGTACTAATGTGTCTCCATTTTCAGTTCCATCTAATGTTGAGTACTCTTCACGGTTGTACACTGTCAGTCTGATATCGTTGAGGATGATGGAAGCAGCCATATCTATTATGCGATCGCTTTGGCTCTCAGCATCTGACACTCTATCACTGTTCCACTTTTCATGAAGTATTTTGTTTGCCGAGTCACGGAAACTCACGATACTGGACTTTCCTTTGATGCTGGTTATAACTAGATCATCACCATAATGATCCTTGAGCTTGCGCTTGAGATGCTTCAGTGAGAAACCCTCGCTCCCTTCCAGAAATGTGGCCATGTAATCTGAAAGCTCTTGAACTGAGTATTGGCATTCATCACTGTCATCAAGAAACTTACAGAGATGCTGAAATGCTTCCTGTCGAATATTGTCAGTTGAAATTCCCTCATACTTGTTCTTAAAGAAGGATTGGGCACATGCTCGATGATACTTGGCTTCAGCTGCAACCAGATCATATGCTTGTTGCACACGATCAGAGACATCGTTACCCCACTTGTCATCTCGCTCTCTTGAACGATCCAATACTGTTACCTGGAACTCTAAGGTCTCAACACTGCTTATTGAACCTTTTCTGCGGGAAGGGTTTTTAGTGTCCTGAGTGATGGACTCCAAACAGAACATACAATCATTTTTTATGTTAAATGTCTTTGAAGCACTTGAGCGAAGTTGAGTCACATCTTCTACTTCTTGAAGACATGAAGATTTTCTCTTTGCAGACACTATGGAACAGTTCCTTGTGTAATTCTTGCGACAAACAGCATGGATTCGTAGTGGTGTTGTCTTCTCAAATGACTCATGGAAGCCATCACCGCGTTCTAAACTTGACACCACAAGTGTCCTCCGTCCCTTCTCCCCAACTGCAACTGTATCAGGTGATGTTTCTTTACAGATAATGCAATGCACATCCATCATCTGTAATGACAAAAAATATGCATTGTTTTTTGTTTTGTTTAGGAAAAAGTATTTATCACACATCTGCTTGGGAATATAGGGTTAGCAAGGTAGGCTGGGGCGTGCATGACACATGGTGAGATAAGAATGTGATTGTCAGAGTGTCTGGTACGGATTAGACTAGTACTACCTTTATTAACAGGATCATCCATCTTATACTGATGTGTCAATTTACTTATAACCGCTCATCTAGATCTTAACATTATAGAGCTAGATCTAGTTAGACCTAACTTAGGCCTAGATCTAGTTAGATCTAACTTAGGCCTAGAGCTAGTTAGATCTAACTTAGATGTAGAACTAATATCTATCTATACTCTAGATGTAGACTATATTGTAAGTTCCAGTGCCAGTGCACTCAGGTTAGTCAGTGCAATATCATTTATGTAATCTGAATGAAATGAATAAATGAATTTGATCATCACAATGTTTTAGGTGAAACAATAGGATACTACATGTCAATTCATTGCCATGTGCTATACATTTTACTGCCATGTGCTGTGTATTTGTAGCACATGTAACTCTGTATAATTCTAAACAGATATGAATACCAAAATTATACTTGAACTTTCTAAGTAATAATTAATAGTTTGAAATGAAACTCACCTCATAGTAGATATGAACTGCATCTTGTTGGTAAAAAAGTTGGTTAGCACTAAAGTTTCATCTCATGTGCTTGATGTGAAGACAATTATAGACCCTGTGGTACAAAATGTCTCCCTCTCTGTTTAGCAATACAACTGAGGGTAAAAATGTTTCCCTCATATAATGCAATAATATAAGTGATTTAGGACAAACTCCTATATTTCCCCTTCACTTTTCTTTGGTGATTGTGTATGTGTGTGTGTGTGTGCGTGCGTGGGTGTGGGTGTGGGTGTGGGTGTGTGTACTTTATGCATAAGAAGTATTTTTGTAATGAAAAGTTTGTTTGTACTGATATGTATTTCAAAGGTGCTATTCTGGTCAAGACATTTGATTATATTCATAACGTATCTTTGATAATACAATGAGATACGATCGGAAATGGTGGCCATTTTGGATTTCGGGAAGGGCTTAAGTGGTTTTACTGCTACTTATGTGTTTCAAAATGTATTGATAAGTATTTTGTTGAGTTCCTTATGCTGAAAAACATATGTTTAGACATTTAAATTTTGTATTAGGGTTATCTAGTTGCAAAGTTACAGGAAACATGAGGAAATGGCAACAATTTAGGGCGCCATTTTGGATTTCGGGAAGGGCCCAAGTGGTTTTACAGCTATTTTGTTCTTCTAAATTTATCAATAAGTACTTTATTGAGTTCCTTAAGCTAAAAAACATATATTTAGACATTTAAATTTTGTATTTGGGTTATCTAGTTGCAAAGCTATAAGAAAATTCAGGAAATGGCGGCCATTTTGGACGCCATCTTGGATTGCGGAAAACGCTCAAGGAGGATACACGAGGACTTTTAGTATGTTATTCTAGACATATTCCTGGAGCTTTCCTGAAAAAATCAGCTTGTTACCAAAAATGTCCAGGTTTAAGCCTATTTTGACCTAATGCTCTTGGCCTATATATAGGATCCTAAAGTTCCTTCTAGGTTTACACAAACAAAAATCCAAGACTTATCGGTCATTTAGACATGACCCTAACGGTTACACAAAACTGGAAAATAGACTAATCGGCAATTATAAACATATTCGGATTAACTTTCTTTGTTCTTTCTGATGCTGACAACAAGTAAAGGTTCTAAACAACTTAAAACTAAAGTATGGCAGCTCTGACCCTATAAAACGCATCGATTTTTGACATGAAAACGTAATCACTGGTAACATGCAAATCATACCTTTAGGTGGTGGTTCCCTCTTGCAGGCGCGGATCTACGGGGGGGTTTAGGGGGTTTAAACCCCCCCCTTGGGCGGCCCAAAAAAAAAAAAAAAAAAAAAAAAAAGAAAAAAAAAGAAAAAAAGAAAGAAAAAAATTGTGTTAATAGATGCCAGGAAAACATCACTTACGGGGTTCAAATAAACACCCCAAAAAAAATCGGCTCGCCGCTTCGCGGCTCGTGGACGATGCTCCGCATCGTCATTATTTTGGTCAAACCCCCCCCCCTTAGCAAAAAGCTAGATCCGCCCCTGCTCTTGAGATACTGAACTACATCGAGATGACCTTTGCGTGATGCAACAATAATTGGTGTCTCACCAGCATTATTACGCCAATCAACTTGTGCTCCTTGACCAACGAGATACTCAACTACATTAAAATGACCCATCTGTGATGCAATATGAAGAGGTGTATCACTATCATTATCACACGTATCAACCTGTGCTCCTTGACGAACGAGGTACCGAACTACATTAAGACGACCACTGTGTGATGCACTATGAAGTGGTGTCACACAATTATTAGTACCCTCCTCAATCTGTGCTCCTTGACCAACGAGGTATTCAACTACGTCAATATGACCCTCCTGTGATGCAAGATGAAGTGGTGTCGCACCTGTATTAGTGCCCCTGTTTACCAGCGCTCCTTGACTAACGAGGTACTCCACTACTTCAACATGACCTCTACTTGATGCAGCAAGAAGTGGTGTCTCACCATCATTATTACCCCTGTTTACCTGTGCTCCTAGGCTAACGAGGTACTCCGCTACATTGAGATGACCATTGTTTGATGCAGCAAGAAGTGGTGTCTGATCAAAATTATCAACCCTCTCTACCTGTGCTCCTTGACTAACGAGATACTGCATTACATTAAGATGTCCCTTCTGTGATGCAAGCTGAAGAGGTGTATCACTATTATTATCACACATTTCAAGCTGTGCTCCTTGACTAACGAGATATTGAACTACATCAAGATGACCACTGAGTGATGCACAATGAAGTGGTGTCACACCCTTATTAACGCACCTGTTTACCTGTGCTCCTTGACCAACGAGGTACTCAACTACTTCCAGATGACCCTCCTGTGATGCAAGGTGAAGTGGTGCCCCATTCGTATTAGTGCGCCAGTTTACATTTGCTCCTTGACCAACGAAATACTGAACTACGTCAAGATGTCCATTTAAGGCTGCCGTGCGTAGTGCTTTATCGTCATCAGAAGGCTCATCTGCTGTTCTTTCAGCCATGTTTTGCTCTGTCCGTGGACCCAATTCTGAAGCGAATCTTATGGATATTTCCTCGTTCTAGACGTTATATTTCCTGTTTGTCAAAGTCACCTTTGCCTTCTGTGAATCGTTCTTGGAATAGACTAACTATATACGTCAGTGAGGTTTATTGTGAGGTATATATCTTTCTCTGTTACCCTGCAGGTTTAACATTTTCGTAGCCTACTAATTCTTATGCATTATTACGGCAAATGATTGATTTAAATTTAATAAAGTTATACTTGAGACCATAATCCAAATTATATAATTAAAGAATCCGTCTCGGACAGTCCTGGCGCTATCAGTACAAGTTTTATATATCCATGTTATTCGTCTGATTTCCTACATATAAACCAACGTGCTCTGCACTATCCAAATATAACATCAAAGGCCCGTTCCTTCAAAATGAAATTGTAGATTGTCCAATCAGTTCACAAATCAGTGCATAAAATTGTTCCACAATTAAACGCTAGAATTATTTTCTTTAAATTTAGCTCTCTACTTTTTATCCAAAGAATTTACCTTGTGTTTGATGGTATATTACACAAAGGTAAGAGCTAAATAATTCATTTGTGTGTGCCTACAGTTTCCCGATCAAATTAAACGATGGAACAGTCATAAAGAAAATGGCGGATCCTTTTGTGAGAATTACGCACGTTGTTTTGTAGAACATAATCAGCACGATAGTCCACTGTTTCTGTGTCGCGCGCACAGAACTGTAAAATACCGTTCTGTTGTCGCGCGCCCAATCAGCTGAGAAATGAACACACCCTCAACGTTGAACCACCGCGAACCGGTGTTGCAAAAGAGATTGTCGAAAAGATAATAATGAATGAATATTGACACTGAAATAAAAACTTGCTTGGACTATAGACACATCACATCCAAACTCAATTGTGATTGAATGTATAAAGTACTTGAGATAGCATCACGTGCTGTGAAATGACGGCCGGATTTGTAGTCCATGTTTTGTAATATATTTTTTGAAATCAAGATCTTGGAGTTACATTTTTTTTTTAAATTCAAGTAATGCTTGTTAATTGTGTGTACAGTACCTACCTTTACTAGGTTATTACATGTTTCATAATTAAGTAAAGGCATATTATATTTGTATAATTTGTCTCAATATTTCTTCTTCCTCTGATTTATTTATTTCATTGCTCCTGCACATGTGTACATACATGTACTTAACCTTCATCACTATATGGAGCTATGTTTTTTAACTTCAATTTAATGATTTGTATTTTACAGTTTATTTGCAGATTCATGACAAAGTAATATATGGAAAATAACAACGTTTACATTGGAGTCTTATCCATTCATACTGTACATTTTTTCTTCTGATAAAACTCGATTATATCTTGGATCGAGATCTCCCCAAGTCTAACAATAGTATATCAATGACAAATGATGAAAGTGTTCTGATGTTCACATGATGTAACAATTTGAATTTGTATATATTACTTTACATTCACAAAATGTTGATCACCCAAACATTGACTGAGCTACATGTACGTGTACATAAAAAAAAACAAAATTAAAGTGCAGTGAATCCAGTTGTTTTATCACGAAGATTTTAATGTAAATGTACATGTGTGCATGTATGAATTTAAACATTTAAATAGACTCATGACAAATAATTGCAAGTCATTCCAGGTCACTAGTATGAGCAAGGTTTTAATGTCAAACTTTTTTGTAAAGAACTGTAATGTGTTTAAAATGTCTAGTTAAATGGGATCACAGTGATATTTAACACACCACTAACCACAAACAGAGCACATATTTCAATTGATATGGGACAACAAAAACAAACACCAGCCAATCTGAGAAATCTACAAAATCTTAGTTTTAAAACCTATTGTGAATTGTATATGAAATTGTTTTCCTAATGGTATACAGTACAATGTGTAAGAAGATATCTTGATGAGGTTTTTAATAATATTGAAACAGATAATAACTGATTTCAAAGTAATTTTCATGGTCATTTTTGTAATGTGAGTGAAACTGGGTGTATAGCAGTAGCGATAGATGAATGTGAGTGAATGTTGATGAAGGACAGTACAGTATAGTGCATCGTGGTTGATTAAGCAAATCTTATGAACATGATTGTAAGAAGATATAGTAAACATTGGGAGTTGCGATAGCACATGTAATACACTCTTGTTATAAAAGGATCGTAAACTGTATCAAATGTTTCAATAAATACGTCTAAACACCTCAAATTAAAAGCAAATGTTTTCATCTAAATATTGATTGTTAGAACAATCCAATAACTTCTAACCCCTCCAAACAAAAACACCTATTTTATAACAAGAGTGTACTACATGTAGGTACAGGTAAAGTCTGATAAAAGAGGTAACTACACAACTATTACATTTCATTTTAAATTTGTATTTACATATCTTCATGGAAAACAGACTTATGATCAACAAGAAACACATTTCTGGCATAACAGAAGCATGTTTGAGAAAATGTGCATATGGATAAAAAAAACCTAATATTTCGTGGAAGGGGTGAAACATATTTTTTGGAAGAAAAAAATTCCTAATACATTCAACTTTGCATACTATGTTGAATCTACTGGGACAAAATTTGATTGAGATGTACATGGGTAAAATAACACTGGAAAATTATATCAATACCTTCGACTAATGCAACGTTTTGACTTCTGCAAGTTCATGCAAGGTTGACTTATTTACTCCCACTTACATTAAAGTAAACTGGTCACATCGTTTCTTGTCTAAAAAATGATTTTTATTTTCATTGGTACAACATTGATAATTACAAACGTTGTGGCTATACAGAAATGTTGGTGGCTTTCATTATCTGTTTTGTCATTCAGTTATGAAATTATTGATGATTTAAAAGCAAAAATGTAACATATCTATATCAGACATTGTAACTTTGTGAAGGCAGTCTAATGGAGGAAAAGGAGTCTCACTTACATATGTTCACTTTTTGTGAAGCACATGATGATGCTTTTGAAGTGCCATTTTCAGGATTCATATTTTACAACATATTACATACACTAATAGCATATATTATAGGGCCTTGCAGCTCAGATTTGGTTTAGCCACCACGATGTTATACCAGTTCACTTTAAAACCCTAGAAAACCCCACACTGTAGCTGTAACATGATGATCAACGGAAAGAGACACAATCAACACTTTGACAGTGTAAACAATATGAACTTCTTAAACTATTTTACAAGTGGTGGCCGTAAATTGACAAATGCTGCAATAACCTCGATTATATCATCAACCAAAGGAATCATTGAAAATTGCAATTGTTCCCCTAGGATAAGAAAAGTCTTCATTCTTCCTATTGCCCGTTCAACGTGGATGCGTGCTTTGGCAATTACTTTGGTTTTAGCAACTTGCTCTGGTGTGTTGCTCTTTTCCCTTGTTTGGTGGTGTGATGTCTAGACTTGCATGCCGCAAAAGATCTTCTTTAATGATGAAGCCTATATATGTTAGAAATACATCACCAGCATCAATTAAATTTTAAAAGCCTGATTCTCTAGTGATGAAAACATCAAAGGCCCACCTTCCCCATGGTTTGAATAACAAGAAAATGGCTACATTCGGAGCAATAGCACCAAGGAATTTGACTGTATTGTAATAGTAGTAGTAGTAGTAGCTCAATACAGAGCGAATTTATTTTTCATTTCTTTTCACATAATATAAACAAAAGAACCAAAAACGGGTGGGTGGTGCACCCAACCAACAAGTGTTGATAATACCGAAGGTCTCCAACATGATGACCCTAAGCATTTTCATGTTTGAGTGTGATTGTAGGTGTATGCATATACATGCGTGATACCTGCTGATAGTTGATGGTTGGTCTTTCATTTCTTTTTTTCTTCTTAATGTACGTATATTTAGCTAGTAAGTTCTATTCATTTCGCTATTTAATATAATATTGTGTCTACCTTGATAGGGGCCACATGTACAAGCACAAGTTGCTTCTTATAGGTCCTGGCTGATATAATTATCTATTCTGTATTTATGAGTTGTCATGTTTTGTATGATGCAAATAAACTGCATTATCATTATATTTAATTAAGAGAAATACGACCAATACTAATTTGTTCTGACTACGTAGAATTTTTTCAGAGGCAAAATTTCCTTACTATTTATCTCTTTCTCTTTCTCTCTCTCTCTGACCCTCTCTCTATTCACCCCTCTCTAACTCTCTCTCTCTCTATCTCTCTTTCTCCCTCTCCCCTCCTCCCCCTACTGTCCAATTCCCCTCTCCCCCTCCTCTTTCTCGCTCCCCGTCTCCCACTTCCTCTCTCAATCAATCTCTCTCTATGTAACACATATAATGTATACTTTTGTAATAGTTCTCTAGTACTTTTATAGACTCTGTTGATCACAAGATCATCTAAATTGGCCTCTGCTTCCGGATGAGGAAAGAAAGATCATGAGAGTTCAAAATAACAGGAAATAACACTCACCCTGTATTCGGCCTAGGCCTTCTTTGTGAAAATAGGGGCAAAGTCCACAAATATACTATCTTTGCTGCAGGCATAATACTAGTCAGGCAGATGTCCTGATATTTTGCAGACACAAAGCCTTGGCAGTCGCTGTGCGTAACAGTGTCTGTACAGTGAGACTAGACTGAGGGCATAATGCAACATGTAATGCTCTACTAAAGCCCCCATTACACAAACTAGTTCTCACTACGTTCTGAAACCGTCTTAGAAACTCTTAAAACGGGTTGTGGTCGGGGTAAAATGTGTTAAAGTGTCTATATTACGATCCTAGCTCGTTCATAAACAGTCCTCAATACGTCCATCCCGTCTGCACCCCGTCCACAGTCAGTTCATTTCAAGTTCAGATCGGGTAAATTTGCCATTTCCAGGAAGTCCAAGCCAGTCCGTAGTTCTACCTCGTTCCCAATACGTCCAAACCCATTATCATCTTAATTGTGTAATATACATTTTTTAATTTTCAAAGTTAACGCATAATTTTGTTTTTTAGTGTCTGTCTTTTTTATGTGTTTAAGTTGAAACTTATAAATATACATTGTTCTTTCATGAATGTTCAGTTTTTACCTATATTGATATGTTATTTAATTCATATATACATATAAATATGAGATTAGACCCAATTGAAGATGACAAGCAATGCCCCCTCCCTTATTCCCTCTGTCTTATTCACTTCTGCCTCGCTTGACTGTTTTAATGGCCTTGATCAGTCTGTGTACCTAAATGCAAACTGGAAAATGCTTTACAATTCTGATCTATTTGCCTCTGACATTTTTACCTCCGAAATTATAACATTTGACATTTTTTACCTCTTGCATTTCTACCTGTCCCCTTTTAAACAAAGAAATACTCCAGTCACACTATTCCAAGATGTTTCATATTATCAAAGCTATAAGTTAGAAAGGGTTAGGGTCATGTTTAGGTATAATATTTAATGTTAGAAATTGAATTAATGTGAGATATTGACCGTGGGATAATGGTCAACGGAGCAAGACTCATAGGAACACAGTTGATGGCAATCAAATCTTTACAACAAGTCCGTTTGTATGGAAACGAGAAAAAAGAAAAAGAAAAACAGAATGCCAAAAGTTAGAAGTAAATCAGACTAATAATAGAAGAGTTATGAAAGTTTGAAATATGAGATCAGTGTAGCTATGCGAATCTCAAATTGGCAATTTTGTCAGTGGATTTTGAAGTAGTCATGAAATGGACATAGATTTGAGATTTGGAAGAAGAAACAATTCTTAACATATCTAGAGTATTTTGGTAGCATTTTGAAGATAGTTTTTCACTAAATATAAAAACCACCTAATTTAAATTTGTCACAATTATCAACAACTGATGGATTTCAAGATATTTAAAATCAGGTATGAACTACACGTTATGATTCAATGTATTATGTTATGCACTATGTGTTAATTGTATATTTATTAAAGTCATGTATATTCCTAATAGCAGTTAATTTTTTATTTTCCTTTGTTTTCCACGAAGGGATGTTGAAAACAAAAAAAGGGATTTACACATTCAAGATTTATATTTTCCACTGTTTGGTTAATAACTTGCAAAGTGGTATATATCCCATATTTCATTTTCATAACAATGTCTATCCGATTGGCGGATCCAGGAGGGGGAGGGAGGTGTAGGGGGTATATGTCCGAAGATCAAGCAACCCCCCGCCCCCAAAAAACAAAAGGGTCATCAACTCATATATTAAGTCTTTCCTCCCCTCTTTTTTTGATGGGGGGGGGGGGGGGGGGGGGCTAGCAGCAGTTGTTGCCTGGTCCCTGGGTCAGCCACCTTTAAATATCTAATGTTCACCCGATAAGAATTTAAAATACTGTTATTGAGAGAACCGAGTCATTAATTTCGGTAGGCATTCTTATTCATGAGGCACTTGACTGGAAGTATCACATTGCTAACATATGTTCTAGGCTTTCAAGAAGTATAGGTGTTATATCCAAACTCAGATATTTTATACCCAACAATCTATATTGATAAACTATATATTTTACATAAACGTGCAATACGACTGATAAAAAAAGAGTGACTTCGTAGTCCCAGTCTTCCACTTTTTGTTAAATTAAAAATTCTCCCAGTGTCTGAACTTTAAAAACTCAATAATATATAAGTTTGCATGTTTAAAGGGATAGTTAAGTTCTGTTTTCAGACCGCAAATACCTTTAAAGTGCATGCCTATTGCTTTTATTCTTATCTATGAAATTTCTAGTGCCCTTTTGGGACCTAAAATTGCTATGAAGGTAATTTTAGACCCCAAAACGTGTAAAATTTAGCCAATCATACCAATTCAGCTTCACTTTCAAAGAAATACAGTGACCGTTAAATAGTTAATTAATTAATAATTGGCATTGGCTGAAATGTAACGTAAAAGGCGCTATTTCGTTTTTTCAACGGCTTTTTTTAATTATCGAATATATGTAGTGGTACACAACTATTACAAATCGCTATATTTAAGGATGTTTTAGTCGTCTCTGAACCGATTTTGATAAACAAAGATGACTTTGTCATTTAAATTGTATGTTCTTTCAAATTGCAAGTTGCTTCTTAGAGGTCCTGGCTGATATAATTATCTATTCTGTATTTATGAGTTGTCATGTTTTGTATGATGCAAATAAACTACATAATCATAACATTTAATTAAGAGTAATACGACCAATACTAATTTGTTCTGACTAGTACGTAGACTTTGTCAGATGCAATATTTCCTTACTATTTCTCTCTTTCTCTTGCTCTCTCCGACCATCTCTCTATCTACCCCTCTCCAACTCTCTCTCTCCCTCTGTCTCTTTCTCCCGTCCCCTCCTCCCCCTACTGTCTCATCCCCCCCTCTCTCTCTCTCTCTCTCTCTAACCTTCTCTCTATCTACCCCTCTCCAACTCTCTCTCTCCCTCTGTCTCTTTCTCCCGTCCCCTCCTTCCCCTACTGTCCCATCCCCTCTCTCTCTCCCTCTCTCTCTCTAACCTTCTCTCTATCTACCCCTCTCCAACTCTCTCTCTCTCCCTCTGTCTCTTTCTCCCGTCCCCTCCTCCCCCTACTGTCCCATCCCCCCTCTCTCTCTCTCTCTCTCTCTAACCTTCTCTCTATCTACCCCTCTCTAGCCCTCTCTCTCTCTCTCTCTTTATTCCTCTCACATCCTCCCCCTACTGTCCCATCCCCCCTCTCTCTCTCTCTCTCTCTAACCTTCTCTCTATCTACCCCTCTCCAACTCTCTCTCTCCCTCTGTCTCTTTCTCCCGTCCCCTCCTCCCCCTACTGTCCCCCCTCTCTCTCTCTCTCTCTCTCTAACCTTCTCTCTATCTACCCCTCTCCAACTCTCTCTCTCCCTCTGTCTCTTTCTCCCGTCCCCTCCTCCCCCTACTGTCCCCCCTCTCTCTCTCTCTCTCTCTCTCTCTAACCTTCTCTCTATCTACCCCTCTCCAACTCTCTCTCTCCCTCTGTCTCTTTCTCCCGTCCCCTCCTCCCCCTACTGTCCCATCCCCCTCTCTCTCTCTCTCTCTCTAACCTTCTCTCTATCTACCCCTCTCCAACTCTCTCTCTCCCTCTCTCTCTATCTCTCTCTCTCTCTAACCTTCTCTCTATCTACCCCTCTCCAACTCTCTCTCTCCCTCTGTCTCTTTCTCCCGTCCCCTCCTCCCCCTACTGTCCCATCCCCCTCTCTCTCTCTCTCTCTCTCTCTCTAACCTTCTCTCTATCTACCCCTCTCCAACTCTCTCTCTCCCTCTGTCTCTTTCTCCCGTCCCCTCCTTCCCCTACTGTCCCATCCCCCTCTCTCTCTCCCTCTCTCTCTCTAACCTTCTCTCTATCTACCCCTCTCCAACTCTCTCTCTCTCCCTCTGTCTCTTTCTCCCGTCCCCTCCTCCCCCTACTGTCCCATCCCCCCCTCTCTCTCTCTCTCTCTCTCTAACCTTCTCTCTATCTACCCCTCTCTAGCCCTCTCTCTCTCTCTCTTTATTCCTCTCACATCCTCCCCCTACTGTCCCATCCCCCCTCTCTCCCTCTCTCTCTAACCTTCTCTCTATCTACCCCTCTCCAACTCTCTCTCTCCCTCTGTCTCTTTCTCCCGTCCCCTCCTCCCCCTACTGTCCCATCCCCCCCCTCTCTCTCTCTCTCTCTCTAACCTTCTCTCTATCTACCCCTCTCCAACTCTCTCTCTCCCTCTGTCTCTTTCTCCCGTCCCCTCCTCCCCCTACTGTCCCATCCCCCTCTCTCTCTCTCTCTCTCTAACCTTCTCTCTATCTACCCCTCTCCAACTCTCTCTCTCCCTCTCTCTCTCTCTCTCTCTCTAACCTTCTCTCTATCTACCCCTCTCCAACTCTCTCTCTCCCTCTGTCTCTTTCTCCCGTCCCCTCCTCCCCCTACTGTCCCATCCCCCCTCTCTCTCTCTCTCTCTCTCTCTAACCCTCTCTCTATCTACCCCTCTCCAACTCTCTCTCTCCCTCTGTCTCTTTCTCCCGTCCCCTCCTCCCCCTACTGTCCCATCCCCCCTCTCTCTCTCTCTCTCTCTCTCTAACCTTCTCTCTATCTACCCCTCTCCAACTCTCTCTCTCCCTCTGTCTCTTTCTCCCGTCCCCTCCTCCCCCTACTGTCCCATCCCCCCTCTCTCTCTCTCTCTCTCTCTCTAACCTTCTCTCTATCTACCCCTCTCCAACTCTCTCTCTCCCTCTGTCTCTTTCTCCCGTCCCCTCCTTCCCCTACTGTCCCATCCCTCTCTCTCTCTCTCTCTCTCTCTCTAACCTTCTCTCTATCTACCCCTCTCCAACTCTCTCTCTCCCTCTGTCTCTTTCTCCCGTCCCCTCCTTCCCCTACTGTCCCATCCCTCTCTCTCTCTCTCTCTCTCTAACCTTCTCTCTATCTACCCCTCTCCAACTCTCTCTCTCCCTCTGTCTCTTTCTCCCGTCCCCTCCTTCCCCTACTGTCCCATCCCTCTCTCTCTCTCTCTCTCTAACCTTCTCTCTATCTACCCCTCTCCAACTCTCCCTCTCCCTCTGTCTCTTCCTCCCGTCCCCTCCTTCCCCTACTATCCCATCCCTCTCTCTCTCTCTCTCTCTCTCTAACCTTCTCTCTATCTACCCCTCTCCAACTCTCTCTCTCCCTCTGTCTTTTTCTCCCGTCCCCTCCTTCCCCTACTGTCCCATCCCCCTCTCTCTCTCTCTCTCTCTCTAACCTTCTCTCTATCTACCCCTCTCCAACTCTCTCTCTCCCTCTGTCTCTTTCTCCCGTCCCTTCCTTCCCCTACTGTCCCATCCCTCTCTCTCTCTCTCTCTCTCTAACCATCTCTCTATCTACCCCTCTCCAACTCTCTCTCTCCCTCTGTCTCTTTCTCCCGTCCCCTCCTCCCCCTACTGTCCCATCCCCCCTCTCTCTCTCTCTCTCTTTCTCCCGTCCCCTCCTTCCCCTACTGTCCCATCCCTCTCTCTCTCTCTCTCTCTCTAACCTTCTCTCTATCTACCCCTCTCCAACTCTCTCTCTCCCTCTGTCTCTTTCTCTCGTCCCCTCCTCCCCCTACTGTCCCATCCCCCCCTCTCTCTCTCTCTCTCTCTCTCTAACCTTCTCTCTATCTACCCCTCTCCAACTCTCTCTCTCCCTCTGTCTCTTTCTCCCGTCCCCTCCTCCCCCTACTGTCCCATCCCCCCTCTCTCTCTCTCTCTCTCTCTCTAACCTTCTCTCTATCTACCCCTCTCCAACTCTCTCTCTCCCTCTGTCTCTTTCTCCCGTCACCTCCTTCCCCTACTGTCCCATCCCCCCTCTCTCTCTCTCTCTCTCTCTCTCTAACCTTCTCTCTATCTACCCCTCTCCAACTCTCTCTCTCCCTCTGTCTCTTTCTCCCGTCCCCTCCTCCCCCTACTGTCCCATCCCCCCTCTCTCTCTCTCTCTCTCCGACCATCTCTCTATCTACCCCTCTCCTCTCTCTCTCTCTCTCTCTCTTTCTCCCGTCCCCTCCTTCCCCTACTGTCCCATCCCTCTCTCTCTCTCTCTCTCTCTCTAACCTTCTCTCTATCTACCCCTCTCCAACTCTCTCTCTCCCTCTGTCTCTTTCTCCCGTCCCCTCCTTCCCCTACTGTCCCATCCCTCTCTCTCTCTCTCTCTCTGTAACCTTCTCTCTATCTACCCCTCTCCAACTCTCCCTCTCCCTCTGTCTCTTTCTCCCGTCCCCTCCTTCCCCTACTGTCCCATCCCCCTCTCTCTCTCTCTCTCTAACCTTCTCTCTATCTACCCCTCTCCAACTCTCTCTCTCCCTCTGTCTCTTTCTCCCGTCCCCTCCTTCCTCTACTGTCCCATCCCTCTCTCTCTCTCTCTCTCTCTCTAACCATCTCTCTATCTACCCCTCTCCAACTCTCTCTCTCCCTCTGTCTCTTTCTCCCGTCCCCTCCTCCCCCTACTGTCCCATCCCCCCTCTCTCTCTCTCTCTCTCTCTCTCTAACCTTCTCTCTATCTACCCCTCTCCAACTCTCTCTCTCCCTCTGTCTCTTTCTCCCGTCCCCTCCTTCCCCTACTGTCCCATCCCTCTCTCTCTCTCTCTCTCTCTAACCTTCTCTCTATCTACCCCTCTCCAACTCTCTCTCTCCCTCTGTCTCTTTCTCCCGTCCCCTCCTCCCCCTACTGTCCCATCCCCCCTCTCTCTCTCTCTCTCTCTCTAACCTTCTCTCTATCTACCCCTCTCCAACTCTCTCTCTCCTTCTGTCTCTTTCTCCCGTCCCCTCCTCCCCCTACTGTCCCATCCCCCCTCTCTCTCTCTCTCTCTCTAACCTTCTCTCTATCTACCCCTCTCTAGCACTCTCTATCTCTCTCTCTCTTTATTCCTCTCACATCCTCCCCCTACTGTCCCATCCCCCTCTCTCTCTCCCTCTCTCTCTCTAACCTTCTCTCTATCTACCCCTCTCCAACTCTCTCTCTCCCTCTGTCTCTTTCTCCCGTCCCCTCCTCCCCCTACTGTCCCATCCCTCTCTTTCTCTCTCTCTCTCTAACCTTCTCTCTATCTACCCCTCTCCAACTCTCTCTCTCCCTCTGTCTCTTTCTCCCGTCCCCTCCTTCCCCTACTGTCCCATCCCTCTCTCTCTCTCTCTCTCTCTAACCTTCTCTCTATCTACCCCTCTCCAACTCTCCCTCTCCCTCTGTCTCTTTCTCCCGTCCCCTCCTCCCCCTACTGTCCCATCCCTCTCTTTCTCTCTCTCTCTCTAACCTTCTCTCTATCTACCCCTCTCCAACTCTCTCTCTCCCTCTGTCTCTTTCTCCCGTCCCCTCCTTCCCATACTGTCCCATCCCCCCTCTCTCTCTCTCTCTCTCTCTAACCTTCTCTCTATCTACCCCTCTCCAACTCTCTCTCTCCCTCTGTCTCTTTCTCCCGTCCCCTCCTCCCCTACTGTCCCATCCCCCTCTCTCTCTCTCTCTCTCTCTCTCTAACCTTCTCTCTATCTACCCCTCTCCAACTCTCTCTCTCTCCCTCTGTCTCTTTCTCCCGTCACCTCCTCCCCCTACTGTTCCATCCCCTCTCTCTCTCTCTCTCTAACCTTCTCTCTATCTACCCCTCTCCAACTCTCTCTCTCCCTCTGTCTCTTTCTCCCGTCCCCTCCTCCCCCTACTGTCCCATCTCCCCTCTCTCTCTCTCTCTCTCTCTCTAACCTTCTCTCTATCTACCCCTCTCCAACTCTCTCTCTCCCTCTGTCTCTTTCTCCCGTCCCCTCCTCCCCCTACTGTCCCATCCCCCTTCTCTCTCTCTCTCTCTCTCTCTAACCTTCTCTCTATCTACCCCTCTCCAACTCTCTCTCTCTCCCTCTGTCTCTTTCTCCCGTCCCCTCCTCCCCCTATTGTCCCATCCCCCCTCTCTCTCTCTCTCTCTCTCTCTAACCTTCTCTCTATCTACCCCTCTCCAACTCTCTCTCTCCCTCTGTCTCTTTCTCCCGTCACCTCCTTCCCCTACTGTCCCATCCCCCCTCTCTCTCTCTCTCTCTCTAACCTTCTCTCTATCTACCCCTCTCCAACTCTCTCTCTCCCTCTGTCTCTTTCTCCCGTCCCCTCCTCCCCCTACTGTCCCATCCCCCCTCTCTCTCTCTCTCTCTCTCCGACCATCTCTCTATCTACCCCTCTCCTCTCTCTCTCTCTCTCTCTCTTTCTCCCGTCCCCTCCTTCCCCTACTGTCCCGTCCCTCTCTCTCTCTCTCTCTCTCTCTCTAACCTTCTCTCTATCTACCCCTCTCCAACTCTCTCTCTCCCTCTGTCTCTTTCTCCCGTCCCCTCCTCCCCCTACTGTCCCATCCCCCCTCTCTCTCTCTCTCTCTCTCTCTCTAACCTTCTCTCTATCTACCCCTCTCCAACTCTCTCTCTCCCTCTGTCTCTTTCTCCCGTCCCCTCCTTCCCCTACTGTCCCATCCCTCTCTCTCTCTCTCTCTCTCTAACCTTCTCTCTATCTACCCCTCTCCAACTCTCTCTCTCCCTCTGTCTCTTTCTCCCGTCCCCTCCTCCCCCTACTGTCCCATCCCCCCTCTCTCTCTCTCTCTCTCTCTAACCTTCTCTCTATCTACCCCTCTCCAACTCTCTCTCTCCTTCTGTCTCTTTCTCCCGTCCCCTCCTCCCCCTACTGTCCCATCCCCCCTCTCTCTCTCTCTCTCTCTCTAACCTTCTCTCTATCTACCCCTCTCCAACTCTCTCTCTCCTTCTGTCTCTTTCTCCCGTCCCCTCCTTCCCATACTGTCCCATCCCCCCTCTCTCTCTCTCTCTCTCTCTAACCTTCTCTCTATCTACCCCTCTCCAACTCTCTCTCTCCCTCTGTCTCTTTCTCCCGTCCCCTCCTCCCCTACTGTCCCATCCCCCTCTCTCTCTCTCTCTCTCTCTCTCTAACCTTCTCTCTATCTACCCCTCTCCAACTCTCTCTCTCTCCCTCTGTCTCTTTCTCCCGTCACCTCCTCCCCCTACTGTTCCATCCCCCTCTCTCTCTCTCTCTCTAACCTTCTCTCTATCTACCCCTCTCCAACTCTCTCTCTCCCTCTGTCTCTTTCTCCCGTCCCCTCCTCCCCCTACTGTCCCATCTCCCCTCTCTCTCTCTCTCTCTCTCTCTCTCTAACCTTCTCTCTATCTACCCCTCTCCAACTCTCTCTCTCCCTCTGTCTCTTTCTCCCGTCCCCTCCTCCCCCTACTGTCCCATCCCCCTTCTCTCTCTCTCTCTCTCTCTCTAACCTTCTCTCTATCTACCCCTCTCCAACTCTCTCTCTCTCCCTCTGTCTCTTTCTCCCGTCCCCTCCTCCCCCTATTGTCCCATCCCCCCTCTCTCTCTCTCTCTCTCTCTCTAACCTTCTCTCTATCTACCCCTCTCCAACTCTCTCTCTCCCTCTGTCTCTTTCTCCCGTCACCTCCTTCCCCTACTGTCCCATCCCCCCTCTCTCTCTCTCTCTCTCTAACCTTCTCTCTATCTACCCCTCTCCAACTCTCTCTCTCCCTCTGTCTCTTTCTCCCGTCCCCTCCTCCCCCTACTGTCCCATCCCCCCTCTCTCTCTCTCTCTCTCTCCGACCATCTCTCTATCTACCCCTCTCCTCTCTCTCTCTCTCTCTCTCTTTCTCCCGTCCCCTCCTTCCCCTACTGTCCCGTCCCTCTCTCTCTCTCTCTCTCTCTCTCTAACCTTCTCTCTATCTACCCCTCTCCAACTCTCTCTCTCCCTCTGTCTCTTTCTCCCGTCCCCTCCTCCCCCTACTGTCCCATCCCCCCTCTCTCTCTCTCTCTCTCTCTCTCTCTAACCTTCTCTCTATCTACCCCTCTCCAACTCTCTCTCTCCCTCTGTCTCTTTCTCCCGTCCCCTCCTTCCCCTACTGTCCCATCCCTCTCTCTCTCTCTCTCTCTCTAACCTTCTCTCTATCTACCCCTCTCCAACTCTCTCTCTCCCTCTGTCTCTTTCTCCCGTCCCCTCCTCCCCCTACTGTCCCATCCCCCCTCTCTCTCTCTCTCTCTCTCTAACCTTCTCTCTATCTACCCCTCTCCAACTCTCTCTCTCCTTCTGTCTCTTTCTCCCGTCCCCTCCTCCCCCTACTGTCCCATCCCCCCTCTCTCTCTCTCTCTCTCTAACCTTCTCTCTATCTACCCCTCTCTAGCACTCTCTATCTCTCTCTCTCTTTATTCCTCTCACATCCTCCCCCTACTGTCCCATCCCCCTCTCTCTCTCCTCTCTCTCTCTAACCTTCTCTCTATCTACCCCTCTCCAACTCTCTCTCTCCCTCTGTCTCTTTCTCCCGTCCCCTCCTCCCCTACTGTCCCATCCCTCTCTTTCTCTCTCTCTCTCTAACCTTCTCTCTATCTACCCCTCTCCAACTCTCTCTCTCCCTCTGTCTCTTTCTCCCGTCCCCTCCTTCCCCTACTGTCCCATCCCTCTCTCTCTCTCTCTCTCTCTAACCTTCTCTCTATCTACCCCTCTCCAACTCTCCCTCTCCCTCTGTCTCTTTCTCCCGTCCCCTCCTCCCCCTACTGTCCCATCCCTCTCTTTCTCTCTCTCTCTCTAACCTTCTCTCTATCTACCCCTCTCCAACTCTCTCTCTCCCTCTGTCTCTTTCTCCCGTCCCCTCCTTCCCATACTGTCCCATCCCCCCTCTCTCTCTCTCTCTCTCTCTAACCTTCTCTCTATCTACCCCTCTCCAACTCTCTCTCTCCCTCTGTCTCTTTCTCCCGTCCCCTCCTCCCCTACTGTCCCATCCCCCTCTCTCTCTCTCTCTCTCTCTCTCTAACCTTCTCTCTATCTACCCCTCTCCAACTCTCTCTCTCTCCCTCTGTCTCTTTCTCCCGTCACCTCCTCCCCCTACTGTTCCATCCCCTCTCTCTCTCTCTCTCTAACCTTCTCTCTATCTACCCCTCTCCAACTCTCTCTCTCCCTCTGTCTCTTTCTCCCGTCCCCTCCTCCCCCTACTGTCCCATCTCCCCTCTCTCTCTCTCTCTCTCTCTCTCTCTAACCTTCTCTCTATCTACCCCTCTCCAACTCTCTCTCTCCCTCTGTCTCTTTCTCCCGTCCCCTCCTCCCCCTACTGTCCCATCCCCCTTCTCTCTCTCTCTCTCTCTCTCTAACCTTCTCTCTATCTACCCCTCTCCAACTCTCTCTCTCTCCCTCTGTCTCTTTCTCCCGTCCCCTCCTCCCCCTATTGTCCCATCCCCCCTCTCTCTCTCTCTCTCTCTCTCTAACCTTCTCTCTATCTACCCCTCTCCAACTCTCTCTCTCCCTCTGTCTCTTTCTCCCGTCACCTCCTTCCCCTACTGTCCCATCCCCCCTCTCTCTCTCTCTCTCTCTAACCTTCTCTCTATCTACCCCTCTCCAACTCTCTCTCTCCCTCTGTCTCTTTCTCCCGTCCCCTCCTCCCCCTACTGTCCCATCCCCCCTCTCTCTCTCTCTCTCTCTCCGACCATCTCTCTATCTACCCCTCTCCTCTCTCTCTCTCTCTCTCTCTTTCTCCCGTCCCCTCCTTCCCCTACTGTCCCGTCCCTCTCTCTCTCTCTCTCTCTCTCTCTAACCTTCTCTCTATCTACCCCCTCTCCAACTCTCTCTCTCCCTCTGTCTCTTTCTCCCGTCCCCTCCTTCCCCTACAGTCCCATCCCCCTCTCTCTCTCTCTCTCTCTCTAACCTTCTCTCTATCTACCCCTCTCCAACTCTCTCTCTCCCTCTGTCTCTTTCTCCCGTCCCCTCCTTCCCCTACTGTCCCATCCCTCTCTCTCTCTCTCTCTCTCTCTCTAACCTTCTCTCTATCTACCCCTCTCCAACTCTCTCTCTCCCTCTGTCTCTTTCTCCCGTCCCCTCCTCCCCCTACTGTCCCATCCCCCTCTCTCTCTCTCTCTCTCTCTCTAACCTTCTCTCTATCTACCCCTCTCCAACTCTCTCTCTCCCTCTGTCTCTTTCTCCCGTCCCCTCCTTCCCCTACTGTCCCATCCCTCTCTCTCTCTCTCTCTCTCTCTAACCTTCTCTCTATCTACCCCTCTCCAACTCTATCTCTCCCTCTGTCTCTTTCTCCCGTCCCCTCCTCCCCCTACTGTCCCATCCCCCCCTCTCTCTCTCTCTCTCTCTCTAACCTTCTCTCTATCTACCCCTCTCCAACTCTCTCTCTCCCTCTGTCTCTTTCTCCCGTCCCCTCCTTCCCCCTACTGTCCCATCCCTCTCTCTCTCTCTCTCTCTCTCTAACCTTCTCTCTATCTACCCCTCTCCAACTCTCTCTCTCCCTCTGTCTCTTTCTCTCGTCCCCTCCTCCCCCTACTGTCCCATCCCCCCTCTCTCTCTCTCTCTCTCTCTCTAACCTTCTCTCTATCTACCCCTCTCCAACTCTCTCTCTCCCTCTGTCTCTTTCTCCCGTCCCCTCCTCCCCCTACTGTCCCATCCCCCTCTCTCTCTCTCTCTCTCTCTAACCTTCTCTCTATCTACCCCTCTCCAACTCTCTCTCTCCCTCTGTCTCTTTCTCCCGTCCCCTCCTTCCCCTACTGTCCCATCCCTCTCTCTCTCTCTCTCTCTCTAACCTTCTCTCTATCTACCCCTCTCCAACTCTCTCTCTCCCTCTGTCTCTTTCTCCCGTCCCCTCCTCCCCCTACTGTCCCATCCCCCCCCTCTCTTTCTCTCTCTCTCTCTAACCTTCTCTCTATCTACCCCTCTCCAACTCTCTCTCTCCCTCTGTCTTTTTCTCCCGTCCCCTCCTTCCCCTACTGTCCCATCCCTCTCTCTCTCTCTCTCTCTCTCTCTAACCTTCTCTCTATCTACCCCTCTCCAACTCTCTCTCTCCCTCTGTCTCTTTCTCCCGTCCCCTCCTCCCCCTACTGTCCCATTCCCCCTCTCTCTCTCTCTCTCTCTCTCTAACCTTCTCTCTATCTACCCCTCTCCAACTCTCTCTCTCCCTCTGTCTCTTTCTCCCGTCCCCTCCTCCCCCTACTGTCCCATCCCCCCTCTCTCTCTCTCTCTCTCTCTCTAACCTTCTCTCTATCTACCCCTCTCTAGCCCTCTCTCTCTCTCTCTCTTTATTCCTCTCACATCCTCCCCCTACTGTCCCATCCCCCTCTCTCTCTCCCTCTCTCTCTCTAACCTTCTCTCTATCTACCCCTCTCCAACTCTCTCTCTCCCTCTGTCTCTTTCTCCCGTCTCTCCTCCCCCTACTGTCCCATCCCCCCTCTCTCTCTCTCTCTCTCTCTCTAACCTTCTCTCTATCTACCCCTCTCCAACTCTCTCTCTCCCTCTGTCTCTTTCTTCCGTCCCCTCCTCCCCCTACTGTCCCATCCCCCCCTCTCTCTCTCTCTCTCTCTCTCTAACCTTCTCTCTATCTACCCCTCTCCAACTCTCTCTCTCCCTCTGTCTCTTTCTCCCGTCCCCTCCTCCCCCTACTGTCCCATCCCCCCTCTCTCTCTCTCTCTAACCTTCTCTCTATCTACCCTCTCCAACTCTCTCTCTCCCTCTGTCACTTTCTCCCGTCCCCTCCTCCCCCTACTGTCCCATCCCCCTCTCTCTCTCTCTCTCTCTAACCTTCTCTCTATCTACCCCTCTCCAACTCTCTCTCTCCCTCTGTCTCTTTCTCCCGTCTCTCCTCCCCCTACTGTCCCATCCCCCCTCTCTCTCTCTCTCTCTCTCTCTAACCTTCTCTCTATCTACCCCTCTCCAACTCTCTCTCTCCCTCTGTCTCTTTCTTCCGTCCCCTCCTCCCCCTACTGTCCCATCCCCCCCTCTCTCTCTCTCTCTCTCTCTCTAACCTTCTCTCTATCTACCCCTCTCCAACTCTCTCTCTCCCTCTGTCTCTTTCTCCCGTCCCCTCCTCCCCCTACTGTCCCATCCCCCCTCTCTCTCTCTCTCTAACCTTCTCTCTATCTACCCCTCTCCAACTCTCTCTCTCCCTCTGTCACTTTCTCCCGTCCCCTCCTCCCCCTACTGTCCCATCCCCCTCTCTCTCTCTCTCTCTCTAACCTTCTCTCTATCTACCCCTCTCCAACTCTCTCTCTCCCTCTGTCTCTTTCTCCCGTCCCCTCCTCCCCCTACTGTCCCATCCCCCTCTCTCTCTCTCTCTCTCTCTAACCTTCTCTCTATCTACCCCTCTCCAACTCTCTCTCTCTCTCCCTCTGTCTCTTTCTCCCGTCACCTCCTCCCCCTACTGTCCCATCCCCTCTCTCTCTCTCTCTCTCTCTCTAACCTTCTCTCTATCTAACCCTCTCCAACTCTCTCTCTCCCTCTGTCTCTTTCTCCCGTCCCCTCCTCCCCCTACTGTCCCATCTCCCCTCTCTCTCTCTCTCTCTCTCTCTAACCTTCTCTCTATCTACCCCTCTCCAACTCTCTCTCTCTCCCTCTGTCTCTTTCTCCCGTCCCCTCCTCCCCCTACTGTCCCATCCCCCTTCTCTCTCTCTCTCTCTCTCTCTAACCTTCTCTCTATCTACCCCTCTCCAACTCTCTCTCTCCCTCTGTCTCTTTCTCCCGTCCCCTCCTCCCCCTATTGTCCCATCCCCCTCTCTCTCTCTCTCTCTCTAACCTTCTCTCTATCTACCTCTCTCCAACTCTCTCTCTCCCTCTGTCTTTTTCTCCCGTCACCTCCTTCCCCTACTGTCCCATCCCCCCTCTCTCTCTCTCTCCCTCTCTCTAACCTTCTCTCTATCTACCCCTCTCCAACTCTCTCTCTCCCTCGGTCTCTTTCTCCCGTCCCCTCCTCCCCCTACTGTCCCATCCCCCCTCTCTCTCTCTCTCTCTCCGACCATCTCTCTATCTACCCCTCTCCAACTCTCTCTCTCCCTCTGTCTCTTTCTCCCGTCCCCTCCTTCCCCTACTGTCCCACCCCCCTCTCTCTCTTTCTCTCTCTCTAACCTTCTCTCTATCTACCCCTCTCCAACTCTCTCTCTCCCTCTGTCTCTTTCTTCCGTCCCCTCCTCCCCCTACTGTCCCATCCCCCCTCTCTCTCTCTCTCTCTCTCTCCGACCATCTCTCTATCTACCCCTCTCCAACTCTCTCTCTCCCTCTGTCTCTTTCTCCCGTCCCCTCCTCCCCCTACTGTCCCATCCCCTCTCTCTCTCTCTCTCTCCGACCATCTCTCTATCTACCCCTCTCCAACTCTCTCTCTCCCTCTGTCTCTTTCTCCCGTCCCCTCCTCCCCCTACTGTCCCATCCCCCCTCTCTCTCTCTCTCTCTAACCTTCTCTCTATCTACCCCTCTCCAACTCTCTCTCTCCCTCTGTCACTTTCTCCCGTCCCCTCCTACCCCTACTGTCCCATCCCCCTCTCTCTCTCTCTCTCTCTAACCTTCTCTCTATCTACCCCTCTCCAACTCTCTCTCTCCCTCTGTCTCTTTCTCCCGTCCCCTCCTCCCCCTACTGTCCCATCCCCCTCTCTCTCTCTCTCTCTCTCTAACCTTCTCTCTATCTACCCCTCTCCAACTCTCTCTCTCTCTCCCTCTGTCTCTTTCTCCCGTCACCTCCTCCCCCTACTGTCCCATCCCCCCTCTCTCTCTCTCTCTCTCTCTAACCTTCTCTCTATCTAACCCTCTCCAACTCTCTCTCTCCCTCTGTCTCTTTCTCCCGTCCCCTCCTCCCCCTACTGTCCCATCTCCCCTCTCTCTCTCTCTCTCTCTAACCTTCTTTCTATCTACCCCTCTCCAACTCTCTCTCTCCCTCTGTCTCTTTCTCCCGTCCCCTCCTCCCCCTACTGTCCCATCCCCCTTCTCTCTCTCTCTCTCTCTCTAACCTTCTCTCTATCTACCCCTCTCCAACTCTCTCTCTCCCTCTGTCTCTTTCTCCCGTCACCTCCTTCCCCTACTGTCCCATCCCCCCTCTCTCTCTCTCTCTCTCTAACCTTCTCTCTATCTACCCCTCTCCAACTCTCTCTCTCCCTCTGTCTCTTTCTCCCGTCCCCTCCTCCCCCTACTGTCCCATCCCCCCTCTCTCTCTCTCTCTCTCTCCGACCATCTCTCTATCTACCCCTCTCCTCTCTCTCTCTCTCTCTCTCTTTCTCCCGTCCCCTCCTTCCCCTACTGTCCCGTCCCTCTCTCTCTCTCTCTCTCTCTCTCTAACCTTCTCTCTATCTACCCCTCTCCAACTCTCTCTCTCCCTCTGTCTCTTTCTCCCGTCCCCCTCCTTCCCCTACAGTCCCATCCCCCTCTCTCTCTCTCTCTCTCTCTAACCTTCTCTCTATCTACCCCTCTCCAACTCTCTCTCTCCCTCTGTCTCTTTCTCCCGTCCCCTCCTTCCCCTACTGTCCCATCCCTCTCTCTCTCTCTCTCTCTCTCTCTAACCTTCTCTCTATCTACCCCTCTCCAACTCTCTCTCTCCCTCTGTCTCTTTCTCCCGTCCCCTCCTCCCCCTACTGTCCCATCCCCCTCTCTCTCTCTCTCTCTCTCTCTAACCTTCTCTCTATCTACCCCTCTCCAACTCTCTCTCTCCCTCTGTCTCTTTCTCCCGTCCCCTCCTTCCCCTACTGTCCCATCCCTCTCTCTCTCTCTCTCTCTCTCTAACCTTCTCTCTATCTACCCCTCTCCAACTCTATCTCTCCCTCTGTCTCTTTCTCCCGTCCCCTCCTCCCCCTACTGTCCCATCCCCCCTCTCTCTCTCTCTCTCTCTCTAACCTTCTCTCTATCTACCCCTCTCCAACTCTCTCTCTCCCTCTGTCTCTTTCTCCCGTCCCCTCCTTCCCCTACTGTCCCATCCCTCTCTCTCTCTCTCTCTCTCTCTAACCTTCTCTCTATCTACCCCTCTCCAACTCTCTCTCTCCCTCTGTCTCTTTCTCTCGTCCCCTCCTCCCCCTACTGTCCCATCCCCCCCTCTCTCTCTCTCTCTCTCTCTCTAACCTTCTCTCTATCTACCCCTCTCCAACTCTCTCTCTCCCTCTGTCTCTTTCTCCCGTCCCCTCCTCCCCCTACTGTCCCATCCCCCTCTCTCTCTCTCTCTCTCTCTAACCTTCTCTCTATCTACCCCTCTCCAACTCTCTCTCTCCCTCTGTCTCTTTCTCCCGTCCCCTCCTTCCCCTACTGTCCCATCCCTCTCTCTCTCTCTCTCTCTCTAACCTTCTCTCTATCTACCCCTCTCCAACTCTCTCTCTCCCTCTGTCTCTTTCTCCCGTCCCCTCCTCCCCCTACTGTCCCATCCCCCCCCCTCTCTTTCTCTCTCTCTCTCTAACCTTCTCTCTATCTACCCCTCTCCAACTCTCTCTCTCCCTCTGTCTTTTTCTCCCGTCCCCTCCTTCCCCTACTGTCCCATCCCTCTCTCTCTCTCTCTCTCTCTCTCTAACCTTCTCTCTATCTACCCCTCTCCAACTCTCTCTCTCCCTCTGTCTCTTTCTCCCGTCCCCTCCTCCCCCTACTGTCCCATTCCCCCCCCTCTCTCTCTCTCTCTCTCTCTAACCTTCTCTCTATCTACCCCTCTCCAACTCTCTCTCTCCCTCTGTCTCTTTCTCCCGTCCCCTCCTCCCCCTACTGTCCCATCCCCCCTCTCTCTCTCTCTCTCTCTCTCTAACCTTCTCTCTATCTACCCCTCTCTAGCCCTCTCTCTCTCTCTCTCTTTATTCCTCTCACATCCTCCCCCTACTGTCCCATCCCCCTCTCTCTCTCCCTCTCTCTCTCTAACCTTCTCTCTATCTACCCCTCTCCAACTCTCTCTCTCCCTCTGTCTCTTTCTCCCGTCTCTCCTCCCCCTACTGTCCCATCCCCCCCTCTCTCTCTCTCTCTCTCTCTCTAACCTTCTCTCTATCTACCCCTCTCCAACTCTCTCTCTCCCCTCTGTCTCTTTCTTCCGTCCCCTCCTCCCCCTACTGTCCCATCCCCCCCTCTCTCTCTCTCTCTCTCTCTCTAACCTTCTCTCTATCTACCCCTCTCCAACTCTCTCTCTCCCTCTGTCTCTTTCTCCCGTCCCCTCCTCCCCCTACTGTCCCATCCCCCCTCTCTCTCTCTCTCTAACCTTCTCTCTATCTACCCCTCTCCAACTCTCTCTCTCCCTCTGTCACTTTCTCCCGTCCCCTCCTCCCCCCTACTGTCCCCATCCCCCTCTCTCTCTCTCTCTCTCTAACCTTCTCTCTATCTACCCCTCTCCAACTCTCTCTCTCCCTCTGTCTCTTTCTCCCGTCCCCTCCTCCCCCTACTGTCCCATCCCCCTCTCTCTCTCTCTCTCTCTCTAACCTTCTCTCTATCTACCCCTCTCCAACTCTCTCTCTCTCTCCCTCTGTCTCTTTCTCCCGTCACCTCCTCCCCCTACTGTCCCATCCCCTCTCTCTCTCTCTCTCTCTCTCTAACCTTCTCTCTATCTAACCCTCTCCAACTCTCTCTCTCCCTCTGTCTCTTTCTCCCGTCCCCTCCTCCCCCTACTGTCCCATCTCCCCTCTCTCTCTCTCTCTCTCTCTCTAACCTTCTCTCTATCTACCCCTCTCCAACTCTCTCTCTCTCCCTCTGTCTCTTTCTCCCGTCCCCTCCTCCCCCTACTGTCCCATCCCCCTTCTCTCTCTCTCTCTCTCTCTCTAACCTTCTCTCTATCTACCCCTCTCCAACTCTCTCTCTCCCTCTGTCTCTTTCTCCCGTCCCCTCCTCCCCCTATTGTCCCATCCCCCTCTCTCTCTCTCTCTCTCTAACCTTCTCTCTATCTACCTCTCTCCAACTCTCTCTCTCCCTCTGTCTTTTTCTCCCGTCACCTCCTTCCCCTACTGTCCCATCCCCCCTCTCTCTCTCTCTCCCTCTCTCTAACCTTCTCTCTATCTACCCCTCTCCAACTCTCTCTCTCCCTCGGTCTCTTTCTCCCGTCCCCTCCTCCCCCTACTGTCCCATCCCCCCTCTCTCTCTCTCTCTCTCCGACCATCTCTCTATCTACCCCTCTCCAACTCTCTCTCTCCCTCTGTCTCTTTCTCCCGTCCCCCTCCTTCCCCTACTGTCCCACCCCCCTCTCTCTCTTTCTCTCTCTCTAACCTTCTCTCTATCTACCCCTCTCCAACTCTCTCTCTCCCTCTGTCTCTTTCTTCCGTCCCCTCCTCCCCCTACTGTCCCATCCCCCCTCTCTCTCTCTCTCTCTCTCTCCGACCATCTCTCTATCTACCCCTCTCCAACTCTCTCTCTCCCTCTGTCTCTTTCTCCCGTCCCCTCCTCCCCCCTACTGTCCCATCCCCTCTCTCTCTCTCTCTCTCCGACCATCTCTCTATCTACCCCTCTCCAACTCTCTCTCTCCCTCTGTCTCTTTCTCCCGTCCCCTCCTCCCCCTACTGTCCCATCCCCCCTCTCTCTCTCTCTCTCTAACCTTCTCTCTATCTACCCCTCTCCAACTCTCTCTCTCCCTCTGTCACTTTCTCCCGTCCCCTCCTACCCCTACTGTCCCATCCCCCTCTCTCTCTCTCTCTCTCTAACCTTCTCTCTATCTACCCCTCTCCAACTCTCTCTCTCCCTCTGTCTCTTTCTCCCGTCCCCTCCTCCCCCTACTGTCCCATCCCCCTCTCTCTCTCTCTCTCTCTCTAACCTTCTCTCTATCTACCCCTCTCCAACTCTCTCTCTCTCTCCCTCTGTCTCTTTCTCCCGTCACCTCCTCCCCCTACTGTCCCATCCCCCCTCTCTCTCTCTCTCTCTCTCTAACCTTCTCTCTATCTAACCCTCTCCAACTCTCTCTCTCCCTCTGTCTCTTTCTCCCGTCCCCTCCTCCCCCTACTGTCCCATCTCCCCTCTCTCTCTCTCTCTCTCTAACCTTCTCTCTATCTACCCCTCTCCAACTCTCTCTCTCCCTCTGTCTCTTTCTCCCGTCCCCTCCTCCCCCTACTGTCCCATCCCCCTTCTCTCTCTCTCTCTCTCTCTAACCTTCTCTCTATCTACCCCTCTCCAACTCTCTCTCTCCCTCTGTCTCTTTCTCCCGTCCCCTCCTCCCCCTATTGTCCCCATCCCCCTCTCTCTCTCTCTCTCTCTCTCTAACCTTCTCTCTATCTACCTCTCTCCAACTCTCTCTCTCCCTCTGTCTCTTTCTCCCGTCACCTCCTTCCCCTACTGTCCCATCCCCCCTCTCTCTCTCTCTCCCTCTCTCTAACCTTCTCTCTATCTACCCCTCTCCAACTCTCTCTCTCCCTCTGTCTCTTTCTCCCGTCCCCCTCCTCCCCCTACTGTCCCATCCCCCCTCTCTCTCTCTCTCTCACTCCGACCATCTCTCTATCTACCCCTCTCCAACTCTCTCTCTCCCTCTGTCTCTTTCTCCCGTCCCCCTCCTTCCCCTACTGTCCCCATCCCCCTCTCTCTCTCTCTCTCTCTCTAACCTTCTCTCTATCTACCCCTCTCCAACTCTCTCTCTCCCTCTGTCTCTTTCTTCCGTCCCCTCCTCCCCCTACTGTCCCATCCCCCCCTCTCTCTCTCTCTCTCTCTCCGACCATCTCTCTATCTACCCCTCTCCAACTCTCTCTCTCCCTCTGTCTCTTTCTCCCGTCCCCTCCTCCCCCTACTGTCCCATCCCCCCTCTCTCTCTCTCTCTCTAACCTTCTATCTATCTACCCCTCTTTAGCTTTCTCTCTATCTCTCTTTATTCCTCTCCCCTCCTCCCCCCCACTGTCCCACTCCCCCCTCTCCCTCTTTCTCGCTCCCCGTCTCCCACTCCCTCTCTTAATCAATCTCTCTCTCTCTCTCTATAACACATATAATGTATACATTTGCAATAGCTCTCTAGGACTTTTATAGACTCTATTGATCACAAGGTCATCTGAGGTGGCCTCTGCTTCCGGACGAGGAAAGAAAGATCATGAGAGTTCAAAATAACAGGAAATAACGCCCACCCGTATTCGGCCTAGGCCTTCTTTGTGAAAATATGGACAAAGTCCACAAATATGATCTCGCAAACATTGCTGCAGGCATAATTGTACTAGGCAGATGTCCTGATAGTTTGCAGACACACATCCTTGACAGTCGCTGTGCGTAACAGTGTCTAAACAGTAAGACAAGGCAGGCGCGGATCCAGGATTTCTTAGGGGTGGGGGTCCAAATTTGACAGGGAGAGCATAGGGAAAAGGCTCTACTGAGCTGATTTGATGCAGCCAGAGACTGACAGAGCTAGATTCTGCTCAATGCTGTAGGATTTGTGGTACAGTGTCAAATCAGAGTCTGTGTGTGCAGACTTGTTTCCTTGAGTGGATTCAATGACCATGACGAGAGTAAGAAGGGCCTAAATAAGTCAAAATCCCTCTGGTTCAATTTTTTTTTAAATATCCACATCGTTAGGAATAACGATAGATTCATTTGTTTAAGCTATATACCCTTTTTCCCTTCTTTTCTTTGTTTCAATTATCCCAGATATACTGGGTTAGTCATGCCCCAAATGCTGGTTTTCTGTAATGTATAGACAGGGAGAAATGATACACACTATGACATTCTTAATCTAACTCCAAAAGAGGGCGGCATGTTACTTTCATGACAAAATTAACATTGGAAACTCTGTCTGATAATAATAATACTAATAATAAGACATACGATTTGTAAGGCGCCGAATTCACTTGACAATCAAATGCTCAAGGCGCAACTTGTGCAAAAGATGAAATACATGATACATAGACAAACAAAACAATGTGAGAGATACGGACATGAAAGGTAATGGTTATCAATTATAAGCTAAATTAAACAGATATTTCTTAAGATTATTTATAACACTTCACCAGAACTGCTATTTTTAATCCATCGAGGGAGAGTATTCCATAATGACGGCCCAGTGTGAGCAAAGGTTCGTTTCAGAGTACGAAAACTAAACAAAAATAGAGAACAGATCGTGTAAAGACAAGCGCCAAACATTGAAAATGTTAATTAGTTGTGACATGATTTCGCTATTTAAGTCTAAGACACATAACGCCACGACACCGGGTCGCTTTCATGTGAACTATTTATCACAGCCATCCATAACAAGCTTCACTGAACACCATTGTATTGGACATGGCATGTACACATCCATTTCTGCCAGATTTTTGAAAAAACCTGAAAATGTTATGATTACATACAAGCTTTGAATAAAATGAATACTTTAAAACCCAATGAGTAGGGAGATTCCATACGTTTATTTAAATAATGAGGGCATTAATTGTTATGAATTGACATTTCTGTATTTTTCAGAAGAGCAAGGGATACAGTTAAGTGAATGTTCAGCAAGAATCAGAGTAAGGAGGACCGTATACTTTAATAAAGGGGAAAGGTATAGTCCAATGGGTACATGTAGGCACAACATGATCTATCGGAATATGTTTTTTCTCTATCGGATGGGCACCCTTTTCAATAACAAAAGGGACACATTTCCATTGCTCTAAGTTTGATAATTGACTTTGGGAGAAAAAAAGGGTGTATGCCCCTGTCATTCTGGAAATGGGTATTGCTTATTTAAACAAACATATCGTCACACAATGGAAATCTGGCACGTTCGCATACCAATTTCACTGTTTTACCCATATCTGGCACAAAATAGATGTTCACATGCTATTTCCAAATGTTGCTTGTGAAACATGTATACGTTGATGTAATCGCAGTATTAGTTAAAATAATCTTACTTTTACCTGATGAAAAGCAAGAAGCAAGAAGCTCGTACTTTGCTCACAATAACCGTTACTTTTCGAGTATCGTTTTTTTGTTGTTTAGTTTAGTTTTGTTTTGTTTTTTTTTTGTTTTGTTTTTTTTTGGGGGGGGGGGGGGTGGGGGGAGGAGGGACGCACTATATATATACATAATTTAAAGGACAATAATTATGATTGAATGATAGACAGATTGAGAACAGTAATAATCCACTCACAACAGAAGACTTGTACGATGCTTTTCATAAAAATTATCATTTGGTTTCACACCATATCAAACCTTGACTTCCATGAAATTATTTTAATAATTATGTACGCTTTGGGATAACTGTTACGGAAACTGTCTCACTGCTCTCGTAACTGGATGTTAACACTCAGTCTCTCTCAATGTATGCTCTCTAATTTTGATCATGGCTCTAGTCTCCCTCGAACATCAACCACACAAGACCATGGGTAATTATAACTAGTAAAAGAAGAGATGAGTCGATGGATTTCAGTTCCATTCATTAACTTTTATTTTACAGCTCAATCTTTGAAGTCGATGTTACAGCAAATCGTGCTCTTTAGTCCTTGCCTTAAATTAGACATTTAAATAAAATTACAAATCATTAGAAACCAGAAAGCTTACATATGACAATCGTATAAAGTTTTAGGTCAACTTTTTATCGGACAATACAAAGTTAACACAAATAAAATCACCTCTCAGGATCTGGGATATACCAGCGCTTCGACAGAAAATGTAGCAATGTTTTGATTTTGTCACATCATACACAAATCGTGCGTGATTATCTTGATTAAACTTATACCATTTTAAACAGTTCACAAAGTAATAAGTATACAATGCTTTTTTAAAAATGATAATATGTTTTCACAGCATATCTTGACTTCCATAACATAATTTATTTAATAATGTTCACTTTAGATGTATAGCATTATGAATTGGATATGAATGAGAATTTACACCTCGAAATCCCTAGGTAACCCACCATATGGGAGCACTAGACTGATAAGTAGAAAGATACAGATACTTGTTTAGATCATATATAATGTCAACATTTGAAGAAAAACATGGAAACATGCTTAAAACACGCTTTAAAAGAACCTGATCTCTCACCCTTTCCAGTTTAGAACAATCTAAAATCACCAATTCTGAAAAAAATACAATGGTTGTGAACTAAACTAATTGATGATTATTTGTTTTACACTGAATTAAACTTTGATATTCAAGTAGGTATAGCATGGCTCGTCGGACATGTCGGATATACACAGAAAGAAAATGAGACAACGACATTATGAAGTATAAATCCATCACCTTTCTGTAAATAAAATTAAAAAAACTGACTTATTTTTATTTCTCTGTCATTCAAGAACAGTCTTTGTACAATTCTGTTAGAAAAGAGTAATTTCAATAATTTACAAATATGGCACTGTGTTCAAAGAAATTATCGTTTGTTTTAAACGTTGCTAGCCTAGGTAGGCCCCTCTTTATCATTGGGGAATCTACACGCATTACTAACGTGATATAAATAAGAATAGTATGGATCCCAAATGAACCCTACCATTGGTGCTTACGTTTATTTGTCCATGTGAATTTAGTGATCAAGGTGTCAAAATAAGGAAAAGATGACAGATCGCAATGTGAGCATAACCGACTCCATCTATAATTATGTTGTGATTGCATCAATATTTAATACGTTAGCAACTACTTAAGAAAATATTAACCCAAGGCAATTACAATAGCCTTGTGCGTCACCTATTGACATGTGAAGAACATGACAATGAAGTATTAAGTAAGCTGAACATGATTCCCATGGGACATACAATAGGGTATTGAAATTGCATTTGACATGAATGTTCTAAAATAGTTGCGGTCGTGTTATTTATAGGATTGAATCTAGGTTTCCTCGTTGTGATTCACGCTGTACATATGTGATTAGCTTTATATAGAAAATTACATAATACAAATTTTGATATGGAATAAACACAACTCCGGTTTATTATAACATTAATTTGTACACAAATATATGCCAACATACAAATAAACTATATACAATTAAACTGAAGTGAAAGCGTAAAAAAGAGGAAATAATCTTAAAAACTGAAATAATAACCTTTAGAACCAAATGATAATGTCACTGAAACTAACATCATTATCTCCCTTCTACACCATTTAAAATAGTCTACATTGACTATGTATAATTCAGTCACAAGATAAGACATTTACAATACTATGTTAATAAGGCAATGTATTGATCATTTGCTTTCACAGTCAAATATATTTTGATTTCTAAATATGTCTACATATAAACGTTGTTAAGTAGGCCCCTATTGACAGTTGTAAATCTACCGCAATGCTCACTAGGCGTGTTTATACAATGTAGATTATCAAAATAGAAGCAAACTTAGAACACTCCTTTTAAACTTAAGTATACATTCTTATTATACATATTATCACCCCTTTCTCAAATCAGTTTTGTCTATGTACAATTCAGTCACAAGAAAATAACATTACAAATATTTTGTGAATGATACTAAATTCATGAAAATAGCCCTGTACAGCTTAAGAAGGTATGAAATAATGAAACTGAATCAAATTGATATTAACAATTCGCATAAAGCTAACATTTATATAAAGATACATGTATATAGCCGTGGCAATCAATAATGAGTATGAGATCGTGTATGAATACGAGACAATACAAGATCGCAATTTCTTTGTTTGTTTAAAAATAAATATCTGCATTCAATAAAGTAATGTAAAATAATTGAATATTACACTAAAAATATATTTGCAGATATTAACATTTCTTTTTAAACACATCAATAAAACACAAATATGTGAAATTTTAATTTCACAATTGGGGGGGGGGGGGTTATTGTCTTGGGGGTTATTTTCCGGGGGTAATTATCCTCGGGAGTAGCTTTCCGGGTGGATTTTCCGGGGGATGATTGTCCAGAGGATAATTGTCCTGAAACGCTCTGAACACTTGCAGACCCTATGCACCCATGCAATCGTATCCAGACACCTACCCCCTGGATATCCACCCCCTTAATAACCACCCTCTAGGACAATTACCCCTAGGACGACTACCCCCGGACAACTACCACCTAGGACAACTACCCCCCAGCCAACTACCCCCTAGGATAGTTGTTAGGGGGTCCTAGAGGGTGTTGTCGTAGGGGGTAGTTGTCCTAGGGGGTATTTGTCTGGGGTAGTTGTCTAGGGGGTAGTCGTCCTAGAGAGTGGTTGCCTAGGGGGTAGTTGTCCTAGGGGGAAGTTGTCCTAGAGGGTGGTTATCCTAGGGATGGTTGTCAGGGGTGGTTGTCCAGGGGTGTAGGTCCATACAAATAGGTGTAAATTACCATTCTATATAGTGATTACTCATCGAATTCCTACAACTCATTAAGTTTTCCCAAACGGCAAAATCATTATACAAACGATACCGGTGCCAAATTTTGCACACAGGATATACAATATATACAGTAGTCATAAAAAGCGAAACAAGTTTTGCCTTCACCACAATTTAGCCTTAAACACTCATTCTAGTATAGTATTCCTTTATATGACCAAATATTTATGAAATGTACCACTATTCATAATTTCAGCTGTTAGCACAAAGATATATCACATTTTGTCTAATTGGTTGTAATTTCAATACAAAAGCACAAAAATAAACATTAACAATCAAATTTAAAATCAAATACTCTCTTGTCAAGTAATCATCCCTATTTTCCTTTTCTCAATGACATCTTCATTTTCGAAATGACATCCAAACAAGTTATATAAATTCATTCAAAACCTTCAACTTTATCTCATAAATCACTGTTTTCTTTAAACTCCTAAGTGTCAAAGAAAACAACTTATTTTTCGCCAGGAAATTTCAGGTGAATAACAATAGTGCGAAACTCAAAACATGGCACTTATTACATAATATTAACAAACTGTGACAAGATACACTGTGTGCATGATATGTAGACTGCTAGATCAGGCATTTTTCCATATGCGTGTCCAACTGCACCTATCACGAATATTTAGATTGAAATATATCTCATAACATTATATTGATAAGGATGGATACAAAGTCGTCTAGAGTTTTTGCAATTCAAGTTTGAGCGTTGATATCTCTCTTGTTAAGCACTGTTTATTCCCCTTGTATACAATGATGCTCCATTTTTAAAGATTACGTTATCATGGAATGTGCAGTACCCCTGAATATTGGGCCAAGACTAAAGACTTAAGTGAGGTCTTGCACAATAAATTGGTATTGTTAACAGTGAATTCTTTATTTGTTTGGAGGATTTACTGTGTTTTCAATGATAATCTCTGAATCAGTCGATTCACACACATTTCATCTTCAAACAAAATAAAGATAAATGAAAACAGCATATTATACTTCACAAATGACAACCTCGTGCAAATCTTTCTCAAAGTATGGGATAATACCCCATTGGCATTCATAGACGGGCGCATCAATATATCATTGTCAATAGCCTGAAGAAGCCCGATGGACGAAATATTATTTCACCTATTAAGCAGAGGGCCAGAGTCAGGAAAGAGGGGTGTTTGCTTGCCACATGACTTCCTTTTTATTGATTTTATTTACAGTAATCAATTAAACCCCCAATTCAGCTTCTATCAGAACTGTATGTAAGTCAGTCACATTTCGGGTTGATCTATTCCTCCATTTCATCATGCAATCCGTCGTAGCCTTCTCGTAGTTGTTGCCCCTTTCTACGACAATGTTCCTGGCCTGGGTAAGATCGATTCCAAGCATTACGCTAAACGTGTCGTAGGCACCGCTTGGAATCTTTTTTGCCAACCTAATTAGCATTTTGTCGGTCACTCTCCTGGTTAGATATAAACAAACATATAAATAAATAAAAAATATAGATCGTAATTTAATAAAAACCTACGTTTTGTGATGGGAATGCATGTCACCTCATTTAGTTTCAATGAATTAAAAAATATATATATTATCTATCTTTTTGATAAAATGTTATCATTCATTAACATAAGACAAAGAGGATCATATGGGGGACCAATGGTCGCCGATAAGCTATTGTTTGCTATATAGAGTTTGCAAGTAGCTGTAAGTAGTGCAGCGGGGCTTTAAAGTTCGTAGATGACACTGTTGGTATGAGACTCCGATAAAAATGTATATCGCACAACGTGTGCGCAGCTTACAATCGACACTCACTGTATGACACCATAACTAATACAAAATAATTTCTCTCCCTCTTATTTTATAGCAAATTCTTGATATTTCGAAAAAGTGATTGTCTGGAAATAATTAAAAATCTGATAGGTAATCCAAACGATAAATATTATCGTATACCATTTATATTGCAATATGATAATTGCAGGGGCGAACCGATATAGTGTTTTTCGCTTGCTTGGGTGCAGCGGATCTCGCGGTGTAGGCTGTCAAACTGCCAGCCCGCTTGCTGGCCACCACAGACTGTTCGTGGTCCGCCCATAGTGTGGCGGAAGGTTTGTGTGGAAGTTGCGATTTCGGTTGGGATAGACTTGTCAAAGCCTTCCGACTTCCGATGTGCGTTAAATTGACGATTTATTCATTTATTTGCTCCTCGGTATTTTTAGTTTCATTAAGAATAAAATACTGTTTAATGTGCAATTTGATGTTCTAAATCGTGGTGACAATCTTTACTGTTGATCTAGTTAAGATTAAGAAGTTATTAAAATTGATAGTATTCGCATTATAACATTAACATTGTAGGTTTGAGCCTATTAAATTTTCGTAATTGGTTCCATTATCTGTTTTTGAAAATTGTCTCTGGTTCTGGTTAAATTTCCGTGGGCGAGGGGTAAATTTTAAAAATAAATTACCCCTTGTTTCTGGCCGCTAATTTCAAGGCTTGTGTAGGCGGCCTTTTTTCCCCCATGAGTTTGACGAATTACTTGAAGAAAAAAACAATATTTTTGTTCGAGAGTACTCACCGGTTTGGAGATCTGGAACCTTAGAACTCCTCAAGAACATGTCTGTAAGTCTTTCAAGCCCTGCCAGCTTCAAGGCATCTGCAAGAGCTGATCGTTCTTCTCCATCTATCTTGTTATCTCGCCAATCGCGGAGCATCTTCAATGTACCCTCATACGTCACATGCTGGTAACGGGTGTTCGTGGCTATGTACCTCTCAATTTCGGCTGGATCAAAACCAAGGGCCTTGCCGAGAGAGTTTACTTTCGTGTTGTCTGGGATGAGACGCGCCACGTTGTTTAAGATGTCATCAAAATCCTCTTCCCGTTCGAGATGACTCCTTCAAAGACATGTAGATAACATTACTCAGTATGTGGACTCAGTATTGAACTATTCTAGTTGCTTAACTGATCTGAAACTGTCTAGAAGTTACACTAATGGTTTATTATGTAGTGAAGAGGCCTCTTTACGAGATTCCGGATGCCACGAACATGTATCGAAACTCCTCAGAAAATCAAAGAAGTACTCCTAAGACATGGAATAGTTTTACTCTGAAGCTAAACAAATCCATAATGCTCCTTGTATTACTTGTAGTCTGTAGTCACCTTAGTGATAATGATGCAGAGCCTTTAGAATATTGTTAAAGGAATAGTAGGAAGAGGTTGATGTTAAAGAAGAAGATGGTATGGTGATGATGATAATGATGAAGCAAAAGAAGAAGACGAAGCAGAAGAAGAAGAAGACAGAGAAATAAAGAAGAAAATGAAGAAGTAGTAGTAGGATAAGAATAACGACAACAAGAGCAGAAGAACATGAATACAAACATCAGCAACACCAACATGAATAAGAAGAATACAAAATAGAAATGTCAGTATAATTATTTCAAATAGATGGACAATATAATCAGTATCACTTAATAGCTCTCCTAGGTTAAAGTTCAGACTTCAAGCCAGACAATTAAAATTATTTCAATTTTTTTTTAACCATAATGCATGGCTGTCCAGAGGAATTTTCCTGATGGGGACCGGGGTAAAATGCAATGATTTATTGTTAATTGTTTGCATTTTCAATTTTTTTTAATTTTCTTTGTGGGGGCTGCCCCCTACCCTAGCCCCCGCTGCGTACAGTCATGATTCAGTGGCAAAGCAACGAGCAGAATTGACAAAAGACTTAACTCAGTTTCATTGACAATCAGCCATGCATGAAGTCTTTCGTCTATGTGTGATCGTCAACGAAACGGGGTTATTTCTTTTTTGAATTCCGTTTGTTGCTACGGCAGGCAGCCAGTTAAAACGAATTCGTTTAATCAAATTATAGAAATGCAAGCATCACTTTGAACAAACAGAACTTTGTTATTCCTGTCTCATTTTTCCTGATTAAAGGTACTATGTCCCTTTTGCAGCCAACCTCAACTGCTGTAGAACTTTGCAGGAATTATGAATGTGTCATGTATGTCCTATCTGTGAAATTTAAACGTTAGCAGTGTCCTCATATTCAAATTATGCAAGGAAACCCGTTTACTTGCTAGGCTTCACTGTCAGACACTATTGAGTGACTGACTGGCTTTTTTCTTTTTTGGTAATAACATACATAAAAAGAATTGTAAAGGGTACATGAGCATTTGTCTACATCAATAACCCACTTCTTGTGATGGCCAAGATTAAACTGATTGAATCTTTGCGCAGCATAAAACGTATGACCATTCGGTACAATTGTCTGAAAATCAAGACTATTACTTTTGGGCTCTATAGCCCTAAAGTCGATTTGACAACTAATAGTCGTTATTTTCCCACTTGAAGACATTTTCAAGCCCCACTTTTTTTTAGGGAAGTTCTAAATTAGTATCATCTTTCAAATGCAGTTGGAATTTAACTTGTTCATTTTTTTGGCCTGCAAATGGGACATAGTACCTTTAAGGTGTCATATGAAAGAGCAGAAAGTGAAATTTTTAGATATGTGAATTTTTCTTCGAAATCAGATACAGCCCGCCAAATGATTTTTTGGTTTCCTTCCTTCAAATTGCTTTTAATCACTCATGCATGAAAAAAACGCATCATATGAGTTGCATCAAATGAAAGAGGAGGATCTAAGCTTTACATAATGTGTCAATCCAGTTCATTTCACTTCAGTTTATTAAAAAACACATGGCATAGGAATAATGACGAACAAACATGATATGCTTGTGAGTGGGGCCCCAGTGAAGGATGGACCTCGTGTTTCAAGGATCTGCGCAATTCAAAACATGAAAGATGGTAGGATATGATCATGGATACGATACAGTCTCACGCGCGCAGAGTCCCCAAAACAAGCAGGTCCCAGAGTCCGCCAACCGAGATCAAGAAGTTCATTTACAACAACAAAAAAACATGGTAATATACAAAACTGATTACAAGGAAATGGCAAGGTTGTGTAACTTTAAAAACATATTAATACGAAAAAAAACATGTATAAACAATAACTGATTACAAGGTTATATACATTTAAAACATTTAGAAGGAAAAAAAGCTGAATCACTGACAACATCATGAACCCCCTTAACCCCCCCCCCCCCCCCACACACACACACACAGAGGCTGACTGGTTAAAGATAAACTTGAGTTCTGGTAAAAAAAAAAAAAAAAAAATTCTCACAGAATCAAACGAAACTTACACTGAATGTTCAAGATTACAAATAAATGACATGTGCCAAACAATTTTGGAAGAAAATGTATACTGGCTGAGTAATGAGCATAGAAAGACAAGGAAATCAAGGTAGTACCAGCCCCGACACCATGTGTGTTGTCCCATATATAGCTTTCCGTGTACAGCGCTTGTTACTTTACCAAGACTCGGTCAAATTTATTATGATTTTGATGACTCCAGAACCTTGCAGTGCACACCAATACTTACATGAAACATGATCAACTGTTTCTGATCCTTTCCACACCTTTTCTTTCACAATGCAATCGCATTACCAGTACTAAAGTTTATCTGTAATCCTTGTTATAATATAGTACAGTCAGTAATAGCCGCAATCTCTTTCAATCTATCTAACAGATATGATTTACACAAAAGTCTGAATCTAGTAAGAATGGTACTGTCCTTAATGTCTGCGGGTAACTGCCTTCACTCTTTAATACATGTGAATCGAAAAGAATTCAGTGCAACATTTGTCCTTACATGAGGTTGATGCACTAGGTTACATTGACGTGTATTGCATGTAGCTATGTATCTGAGAGTTACAGGAAAATAGGTCTTTAAACAGGCAAGCCTGAGGACAAAACTTAAGTTTAAACACAAAAATCATACTACTGAATGACACAAGCTCATCTAAAGGCAACAACTTCATCTCAAGGAATAATGGCTTACTAGGCTGTCTGGAGTTAGAGTTGGTAACAAGCCGAATAACTTTCTTTTGCAATATTTTAAGTGTATCAATATAAGTCTTAAAGGTGTTACCCCATGCAACATTGCAATACGTAAGGTAAGGGAGAACATTACTGTTATATACAATTTAAAAAAACATTCTTAGGTAGGATAAATCTTAACCTACATATGACACCAACACTTCGCGAAATCTTTGTGCCTATAGCATCCAAATGGGGTTTCCAAGACAAGTACTCATCTATAATAACACCGAGGAATTTAACATGCTCACTTCGCGCTACTCTACGACCTCCTACCTCCAGAAGATCAACATTGTTTGGAATTCGTTTACCCCTGGATCTGAAAATAACACAGTTTGTCTTTTGAATATTTAGCAACTACTTATTGCAGCTAAACCATGCAAACAATTGACGAATTAATAACATCGTTGATATAAATTAAAAATAGCAGAGAACCTAGCACTGATCCTTGTGGTACACTATACTGAATGGCAGTAGTCTGGGATTTGACACTTTTGACCAAAACATATTGAGTTCGATGACATAGGTAATTTTTAAACCAAGTTAATGCTATTCCACACAGTGGCGGATCCAGGGGGGCCCCGGCCCCCCCCCCCCCCCTCTTGAGAAAAAAATCATGTAAAATCACGTGATTTTTACGTTTTTGGGGGGTTGCCCCCCCCCCCCCCTGGCGCTCAAGGGGGGGGGGGGGGGGGGGTGGACATTGAAAAATTTTCGAGGACCAAAAAATGTGCTCACTACCCCCCCCCCCCCCCCCTATATAAGGGCTATAGGTCTATAATTGGAGATGTTCTTGTTATCATCCTTTTTATATCCATAAACTACCTTGGCTACCTTAATAAGCTTATCAGGAACTGCTCCCTGTGACAGTGATTTGTTAAAAATATCACACAAGGGCTCCACAAAAACATGAATACATTACTTTACAATCCGAGGGGCAATATCATCTGACCCACTTGATTTTGTTGACTTCAAGGTTGAAACAAACTTTAATATTTCAGAGATGGAAGTTGGTTTCAAGAACAAAGATGCATTATCTATAGTCAGCTTTAAGTACTCATGGAAAGAGTTTTGGACTGAAGGAATTTCCCTGCTTATTTTAGCTGGCAACTCAATAAAATATTTATTAAATTTATTATTATTCTCCTTACTTGTAACCAATAAAGTATCTTCATGGAACATCTCTTGAAGTAACATGTTTTTTTTAGCCAGTCCTAATACATGCTTAATATGTGACCATGTTTTCCTTATATCTCTCTGAGCTTCCTGAAATAAATTTAAATAATATCTTTGTTTAGCTAGCCGAAGAGTAGTTACTAGAACATTTTTATAATCAATATACTTATTCTTAATCACGGCAGAGGTTTACGGTACACCATGTGTAAAGTCCTCGAGGGACTGAGGAAAGTAGATAGAAAATAGAAGTGAGATGGAAAGGCGAGAAAGTGGAGGTTGGAAGGAAGAGTATCTTTCGGAAGTGAGTATAGTCCTGAAAAGGACTGTAAACCAGAAAGTTGTAGGCAGGATGAGAGGTTTGAGTAGAAGACTGGATTGAGTTGGCGAGTTGAGTAGGCGAGTAGAGTTGCAGAGCAAGCGCAAGAGAGTAGGCTCGACGTTTCGGACAGGTTGACTGCCCGTCTTCAGGAGTGAGTGCTAGGCGTGCGGCGGTGCTAATGGCGTGAATGCGGACTTGGGGGAAAGCGCTGGGCCGGTGGGCTCGGCAGGTTGGCAGGCAGCTGTCGGTGGTGGCGCGTGGTTGCGTGAATTGGCGGGAAACGAGTGGGCGGCGGCTATGCGGACGTCGTGTGGTTGGTGTCGGCGGGGTAGCGGGGGGGGGGGGGGGGGGTGTGTCGGTCGTTGAGTGGGTGTATCGATCGGCGGTGAGGATAGCCTATAATCTCGGCGGAGTGCCGAGCTTTTTTCTTTGCTGCTAGACTAACCTTAAGCAGAACGTCTGATTTTATTATCGACCTTGAATCCGTGGCAGTTACGAAAACTGCCACGGATTCATGGTCGATAATACAAAAACAAACGACTAAAGCTAGACCAGTGAGTATAGGCGGTGAGCCGCTTCGCGACTCACGGTTCGTAGTCTCGCCGTATCAGACGTTCTGCTTAGGGTTAGTCTAGCAGCAAAGAAAAAAGCTCGGCACTCCGCCTAGATTACCGCTTCGCGACTCACGGTTCGTAGTCTCGCCGTATCAGACGTTCTGCTTAGGGTTAGTCTAGCAGCAAAGAAAAAAGCTCGGCACTCCGCCTAGATTATAGGCTACGGTGAGGACGGCTATTAGTGGTGTCGCTCTGTGTGTGTTGGTCGGCGGTTTCGGCGTTGGCGTAGGTTGTAGCGAGGTGTGGGCATGGGCGGTGCTTGTGTGGGTGAGGTGGCTAGTTGAGAACGTGTAGTGCTTGGTTGAGTGGGTGTCGTTGGGTGGTTGTAGGTGGTGTCCGGGCTGACGGATGGATGGATTGGTGAAGTGTTGGTGGTTGGCGTGTTGGTTGTGGAGTTGGTTGAAGATTGGTCGGAAGTAGGATGGTGAGGGAGGATTGGGTGCCAGATACTGTTGATGTGAAGGCCTGGGTCTTGGGGTACGGTGTTGTGTTGGTGGATCTCGATGGCTTCTCGGATCCTTCGGGTGTGCCAATGTCGGATGGTGGTGATGAGGTGACTTTTATCCCAGTGAATGCGGTGGAGCTCCAATGTAGACTTTGCCGCAATCGCAGGGAATCTTGTAGACGCCTGGTTGTTTGTTGGATGGGTGCTTGTCCTTGTGAGAGTGAAGAGTGGAGTGAAGCTTGTGGTTGGATTGGTGTCTGACGAGGATGTTGGCTGAGCGGAGGATGCGTTGTAGTCGGTGTGATGTCTTGCCGATGTAGGGAAGTACGATGGTGGCGGTGGGCTTGGTATCAGGTTGGGTTCCGGTGGTGATGTTGCTGGTCTTGTGGTAGGGGGTTCGGGTGTTGATTTTCCTTCTTGGGTACTGGTTGATGGAAGTAAGTGCGTGCGTGATGTGCTTGAGTTCTTGCTGGAGATGTGCTTCGTCACTGAGTTGGTAGGCTCGTCTGATGAGTGAGTTGGAGACTGATTGGTGGACTGATGGATGGTGGTGAGATCGGAAGTTGAGGTAGCGGTCTCTGTGGGTTGGTTTCCGGTATACTTGGTGCGCGGGGAATCCTGATGGTGTCTTGGTGATGAGTACGTCTAGGAAAGGGATTGAGTTGTCGTGTTCGGTCTCCATGGTGAACTTAATGCCTCTGCCGTGATTATTCATACCACCATGCAAACCTTCAAACATCATACTTATTCTTATTACTACAGTCGGTCTTTTGATATAAGGACTATAATTGTGATTAAAGCCCCGTCTTAATAGAACTTTTTCGATCTTACCCGAGCGATATGTGGATGAGAAACAGTGGGGGGTCTGATCGTAAAACACGGGGTTAGCTTTTGGACACCGTCTTTAATCAGCCATCAACAAAAACTTCACCCGGGTAGGTTACCATAACAACCGCCACCTGTTCATCGCGATCAGCTGGCGTGCGCTGTGTACATGACATGTAAATTGCGGGTATTGTATACATTTTTTTCAGGGCGATGACGTAATTTACCAGGGTAACATTCCGCGAGCGTTAATAGGCCGTTTATCGGAAAGTCACACTCCTATCAGTACCACCCTAGCTCGTCTAGGGTGAGATTTACCTCGATATCGTCCAGACGTTACCCCGATTGACGCGTCTTAATTGAAAGTGGGTAAATAGTCGTCCGGACATCGTCCGGACGTCACCGCGACTTTATCTTCCAATTATGATAAAACATCGATAATTCTCGGTCTCGTTTTTTTCCGAGTCGCACTGTATTATTTCAGTATTGTTGGAGAAGGATAAGGCTCAAGTGGTCCATACTATTGAATTTACAAGTTATTACAACAGTTTTTAAATAATGAAACATTTGTTTACACATTATAAGGAGTACAGGGCAAATGGGAGGGGACCTCCCAATATGCGGCACAGAGTGGCCAATTTGGGTTTGAACGACCGCACCTTTCAAAAATGATAACTTTCTTGTTTTGTATCGGTTTTCGCCCAAACTTTCCCCGACTTTTTCTCTTATTTGTCTGCTTCTAATAAACCAACTTGATATCAGGGTGGACTTCCCTTTTAACCCTAACAGTGCCGCGGGGGGGGGGGGGGGGGAGGCGCTACAGTACGTTCGATGTTTTGTTTTTCTTCGAACATGTACCACCCACAACAATAAGAGGGGGAGTGGGTTGAATACACACCCATCCTCCTCCCTCCCTATTTGAGTATTAATTAATTACTAATTCGTTCTTCTCTTCAAATATAAGATGCCTTGTAAAGCATCAGTTTGTTTTCGCGAGGGAAACCTTAAAGGGCAATCCAACCCTATTAATAAGTTAATTTGTATGAGAGCAGGAAAATAAAAGAACTTAGTGGCAAAAGTTTAAATGAATCGGACCAATAGTAAGGAAGTTATGAATGTTTGAAATATGACATCACTAAATCTATGCGAATCTCAAATTGGTAGATCGGTCAGTGGATTGTGACGTAGGACGTGGATAACTCTTCCATTTGCCGTGTACACAAATATCAATAATTTCTGTTTTTCTCTTCGATTCCTTCTCCCTTGGGGCACTTCTTAAAATATATCATAGATAGCATACAAGTATAGGTCTTCTAAATATAATAGACCCTCCTGAGCCATGAACAAATTTTTGAAAAATTTAAATTTTAGTCATTTTATGTTGGAACAGATTGACGTTATATACCTCTTTAGGCAATTTCAAGTGCCCATAGTGATAACAACTTTCACAAATGTATAAGTTTATTACATTTAGTCAGATTTAATTGAAACTTTCATCGGTTTGCTTCTCTGATTGTTCTGCTTTCGTTTAGAATAGTTGTCTATTGGGTGGGATATCCATTCAATCTAATTAAGACCTGCCTCGACCTATAGGTGTGTTTCAGCAGGGAGGTGAAAGAAAGGAGTGGAAACTCTTGTAATTTATTCAAACGCATTCGTGAGTTCTAAAGCGTAACCATGGAATGTGTAATTAGGTGGTCTGTCGATGACAGATCACCTATTGATTTCGTTAGAATTTTCTTTCTTTATTTCTTTATTTCCTTCTTTATTAGGTGGTCTGTCAACGACAGATCACCTATTGATTTCGCTAGAATTTTCTTTCTTTATTCTTTATTCTTTATTCTTTATTTCTTTATTTTTATTTCTTCCGTACACTTTTTTGTGCACACGTTTACTCGAAATCGACATGGTCAATTTCCTTTGAATTTCTGTCAGTCATCAAGCCCTATGATTTCAAGTCTAATTAACTTTTTCAAGTTCATGGGGTTATCGTGACGTCATCCAGGCGCCATTTTGTAAAAATCAGGTCAGTATCATATCTCAATAACGAGTCATCAAAAATCAACCATATTTGGTATACATCAACTTCAGGTCAAAGGTCAACGAAAAATGTCAATAAAAAATTTTGCGCGCGCACCTCGACGCGCACGTACGCGCGCATTAAAATTTTTAAATGGTCAAATTCGTTCCAAATTAATTTTGCATACGTTTCAGGCCATTTTAAGCATTTTGCAAAAAAACGCGCGCACAGACATGCGCGCGCGTTTTCGCGCGTAATTGCATCTTCCAACATAGAATCGCCAAATTTTTTCTGTTATCATATTTTGCACATTTTTTCAAGCATTTTGATACCTTGTTCAACTTTTTCTGCCCATTAATAACGGAATGAGCGTCCGTTTAAGATAATTACCGTGCGCGCGAGCTTTTGTAATACATAGCATACATGGGCAAAAACATGCCTGTACAAAATCCATTGTAGCGCTTTAGGATGCAAGGTGACCCCAAGTTTTTTTTTCATATTTTGATAGAGTATGAATCGGAGATATGATTTCATGTTTCATTTGACCCTCAATTAACTCATGACGTCATCATAATGGCCTCCGAACTCAAAATTTCAATTTTCATATTATGACGTCAGCAGATTTTTGGAAAATTGATTGTATCTCTGCAAATGTTGATCAATTTTCTTTCAAATTTTGATATGTTCTACCTTAGAATATTCTCTACAAATGCATTCACCACGATATTTCATTTTGACAATGGCATCATGGCGTATTTTTGCGATTAAAGGAGGCATGTCAATTTTTCACATTTTGCGTGTATTCTCTATGGGACATGACTTTTTCTCAAAATTGGATTCTACATTCTCGTCTTTCGCGAGCAATATCTCCGTCGTTTTATTTTTGTTAAGGCTGAGCTTTGAGTATGTTGTAGCTGAGACAATAAGCTATCACAAGTGTGCCCTTTATTTTTCGATCAGATGCCGGGATCATGCTCATATTTCACTTACAAAGTGGGATTAGAGAATTCCATTTTCCGTTTACGTGTAATCTCTATGTGAAATGTTTTGGTATAACGGTAACGCACTTGACTTCCGACCTCGAGGTCACTGGTTCGAGTCCGGGCGTCTCCAACAATTTGTTTTCTTCACTTTTTTTTCTTTTTGACCTTTCACTGTACCATCTCCTTTGAATATTAAAACACGTAGAATCGCAAATAATGTAATAAACAACCATATTTACTTTATTATTACCCTATTATCACTTGATCCATTACTTTTTGCGTGTAATCCTTATGGGAGATGACTTTTTCTCAAATCTGGACTCTACATTCTTGTCTTTTGCGAGCAATATCGCCGTTATTTCGGCTTGATTTTTGTTGATTTTTGAGTATGTTGTAGCTGAGACTATATACTATCTCAACGTTCTCTCATTTTGTTCAGTCTGATGTCATCATGGTCTGTTGATGATGATCATCAACATCATCATGATCGTGATGATCATCATCATCGTCATCACCATTACTATCAAGATCATCATCATCATGATCATCATCATGATCATCATTGTTTACATGTCTATATAACTTGAAGGCAGACCACCTTATTCGTCCTCGTGACGAATTAAAATCTAGTAATTTAATTGGAATTGTACAAAAACTCGAATTTGTATTATTTCTTCCGTACACTTTTTTGTGTACACGTTTACTCGAAATCGGCTAGGTCAATTTCCTTCCCATTTCTGCCAGTCATCAGGCCCTATAATATCAAGTTCCCGAAACCTTTTTCAAGGTCATGGGGTCATCGTGACGTCATCCAGGCGCCATTTTGTAAACATCAGGTCATTATCATATCTCGATAACGAGTTATCAAAAATCAACCATATTTGGTATACATCAACTTCAGGTCAAAGGTCAACTAAAAATGTCAACAAATTTTGCGCGCGCACCTCGACGCGCGCGTACGCGTGCATCAAAATTTTCAAATGCTCCAAATCGTCTTAAATTCATTTTGGATACGTTTCAGGCCATTTTAAGCATTTCATAAAAATCGCGCAAAACACACATTTTTGCGCGTTTTCGTTCGTAGCGGCCAAACGAAAAATAATTCCCTGACCCGAATTTTTGACAGGATATTCCTTAAATTTTTCCGAACAATTTGATACCATGTTTATCTTTTCATGACCATTATTGACGGAATTAGCGTCCGTTTAAAATACATGTCCGTACGCGCGAGATCGTGCAATACATAGCATATATGGGAAAAAACATACCTATACAAAATCCTTTGTAGCTCTTTAGGATGGAAGATGACCCCCCAAAAAATTTCATATCGTGATAAAGTATGAGTCGGAAATATAATTTCATGTCTCATTTGACCCTCAATTAACTTATGACGTCATCATAATGGCCTCCGAACTCAAAATTTAAATTTGCATATTATGACGTCATCATATTTTTGGAAAATTGATTGTATCTCTGTAAATATTGATCAATTTTCTTTCAAATTTTGATATGTTCTACCTGAGGATAGTCTCTACAAATGTAGTTTCCACGATTTTTCATTTAGACAATAGTATCATGGCGTATTTTTGCGATTAAAGGAGGCATGTCAATTTTGTACATTTTGCGTGTATTCTCTATGGGACATGACTTTTTCTGAAAACTGGATTCTACATTTCCGTCTTTCACGAGCAATATCTCCGTCGTCTTGGCTTCGTTTTCGCTGAGCATCGAGTATGTTGTAGCTGAGACAATAAGCTATCACAAATGTGACATTTATTTCTCGATCATATGCCGGGATCATGCTCATATTTCAGACCACCTTAATCGTCCTCGTGACGATTTAAATTCTAGTATTCCACTTCGCTTTGAAGTTCCATGCTCCTAGCCGCGCTTCCACTGCGGTGAATTCTGGGGGCCAGGCACCAGTTTCACATTTATTACAAAATATTAAATTACCGGCAAAATGCCGGTGTAAATGATAAAGTTTATATGGGGATTGTATTGGGAATAGTGCATCAAACAGTATTTCAAATTTAGGACTCCACCCTTCCTATAATTTGTGTGCCAGAGGTGGTAAAAGAAAAATTAGATCCTGAAAAAACTCAATATTATAGAATAATCCGCTAATTTGTGCATATTTTAATTTCCCCTTATGTAATCGATGTAACTTCGATAACTATAAGTTTGCTAATGCGTGTTTTTGCGTGTTTTTTTTGTTTGTTTGCAGTTGGAAAAAGGACGAAATTACAGAAGTTTGTGTTCGCTTGTTCTATTCTTTACACATTTAACAATGGATGAGAAATCATTTAAAGGGACAGCGAACAGTTGCTGTAATACCATTTTCTGGTGGAGGAATTCTAAATCCTGAAATTTCATGCGCTCTTTTATCCCTCCACCTGGTCAACAGTTGCAGATTAGCGCAGACATTTTCGGCGGCTTGGAGCATGGGGTCAAAGGAGAGCGGCTTGAGTCCAGTCCTTCTCTTTCACGTCCCTGATTTCAGTATGGTTGATCTGAGTACCCTGACATGCTCAAAGTGTCGCCATATGGTCATAGAATATCAACTACGTTGAATATACGTCTGTAAAATCACGATGTGATTTCGTCGAACTTTTATAAATCTTATTCCGCTCTTTCATTTCCTTCTGTGACGTAACGGGGATATGACTATACACCTTTCAGTACAAATCAAAATTGTAGTCACAATGGGCGTTGGTAGAGACTTTGCAAAAGCATTGTACCAGAACGCAAACAAAATCTCGGTTACACCTTCTTGATATAGGCTGACATATAGTTGATATCTGAGAACAATATCGACATTGTTCCCTAAGTTTTGGCTTATCGCATCAATGAGATTTTAATCACGAATGATTAAAAAAGCAGATTAGCAATTAAGAACAAGTCTAACCTTGCTGTAGACGTAAGAACTTCACCGACTGCTGCTGATGCTCCTTGAGGAGGAATGTCGACTACTGTAGATGCCAACGGTCTCGGAGATGTGGAAGTTGTGTTCCCTAGTGATGGCTTGGTTATTCCTGATTTTGAGAGAGGGAAATGATCGAGTCGAAATGCTTTATATCATGTAGTTTTTAGAATTTCTTCATATGTTCCTTTGTCACCTTCTCTGCATTTACAATGAAATAAAGGTAACTTTCTAAATCCTATCTCTATCAGAGGCCGTAATGACCAAATAAATTTAAAAGGATTGCAATCTAAGAAAAATTGAAAGGATAATAGTTTGTTTGTTTTCTAATTTGTAATTAGGGCTATTTGAGGAGTTGAATAATTTAGAAAGTTATAATAGGGAAATGCTTAGTTGTTTCCTACATCAGACAGAATTTTCGGACTTCCTTGCCTCCCCCTATGATGTAGATAAGGTTGAAAAGGTTTTGGGCAAATACTCCCATGCCTTTAGCATATCTGATCATGATATAGGGCAAAGTAGTATCATCAAGCACACTACCCCCTCAATGATGTTTCTGATTGCAAGTCAGTTAATTTCTTCAAAAACAAAAGTTGAAGCGGTTTCTTTATCTCAAATATGTATAGTTACTTATCTTATGTTTATATTTGTGTTATATGTTTTTTGTTTTCTGTTTTTTGTTTCTTTTTGTTTCTTTTTAATCTTTGTTTTTGTTTATCTTTGCTTTACATTATGCTATGAATGCTTAAGGAACTATGCTTTTACAAGGCCTTAGGGCTTTATTTATGTAGTTCTCCATTTCATTTCTAAATTTTCCAAATGAATAATTTTGTATCTTTTGTATTAATGTAATTTTTAATCGAGAATGAAGTAAATAAGAATTCAATTCAATTCAATTCAATTCAATGTTGCACAGCCATTTCTAGAGAGGTACCGGCGGATCACTCCCTCAATATGCGAAGAAGTGCGTGTACACATTAGGTCTGTGCATGAAGCAGGCGTCATTAGGAAATCATTCTCCCAATATGCAAGACCTGTCGTTCGTGTTCGCAAGAAAGATGGAACTTTGAGATTTTGCATTGATTTCCGCCAGCTTAATTAGCGCACAATCCGCGATTCATATGGTTTGCCAAGAATAGATGAGACGCTCCAAATGCTCCATGGTGCAAAGTGGTTTAGCTCCTTAAACCTTAAATCTGGCTACTGGCAGTTTGAAGTTGATGAAAAAGACAAGCACAAGACTGCAGTTGCACTTTCCCTTCCGATTGGATTATAGGAGTGCAATCGCATATCTTTCGGACTTTGTAATACTCCCAGCACTTTTCAAAGGGCGATGGAGAAATGCCTAGGAGAATTGAAGCACACTTGTTGAGTCGTTTATTTAGATGATATAATAGTGTATAGTAAGACTATCGATGGACATCTTGTGAGGCTCGAAGCTGTAATTGCTCGCTTGGCGAAACATGGCTTTAAGCTTAAGGCGTCAAAGTGTAAATTGTTGCAAACAAGATTTTAATATTTGGGCCACATCATTTCAGAAAGAGGAATTGACACTGACACATACAAAATTGAATCTCTAAGAAGTTGGACCACACCGGCCTACTTGTGTCCGAGAGGCTCGTTCTTTTTTTGGATTTGCTAACTATTACAGGAAATTCATCCCTGGATTTTCTAAGATAGCCACACCTCTGTATGATTTCATGGGTGGACCCCGTAAGAAGAAATGTAACCGTAATAACCCCCCACATATGCATTTATAGTTGAGGAGTATGAAAAAAAATCAAGTATAACATAACCCACTACATACGGAAGTAAGGACTTGGGTTCCATGCAGGCCCCATTCTATGTCAGTGTGTGCAGATGTGTCAACTAGTCTACACATGTGTGACTTTTATCTAGATTAACGATGCATATCAATGGGCTCTCATGGGGAATTTGACACCATTCGGGTGTTTGCCCAATAACAAGTGTTAGCAATCACCAGGATAAGCTTTCAGTTTTATGACTAACAGGCCTTATGTAATGCTCTGCATTTTTTCCATCAATCACCCCAGATGGAAAAAATATTATCTTTACATTTCACTCACTCAAAGACTCTCCGAGAGACTATAGGGGTGTTTCTTTATGAAATCATGGGTTTGCTCTGTGGGATATTTGTTTCAATACGGAGCAAAATAGTTTTTGGTGGAGTACCAAGTCCTATAGACCCACCAAACTTAAACTTGATTGGAGCCGTACGGATGTTATGTAGTCCACACTTGAGTGACATTCCCTTGCATTCTTTAAGCGCTTTCTTCTCACTGCAGTTCGGTCTCGGGCACATGAAGCGGACATCATACTCGATCCTTCTAGCCCAGTGCTGAATAAGGCTATCAAGGGTTTCTGTTACAAAGTCCATCACCTGCCATAAATACACAAACAGCACCAAGGAAGATATTTTAAATTCACTTAACTTTCAGGATTAAAGATTTAAATTCACACCTCATAGTAGACAGATTTACAATGACACTGTCATTAGGATAGTGCTTTGATCACAAGTCATATTGGCTTATATTGTCTCTTCAGCTAACAAAGTCTGGGACATATGAACAGGCATTGCCGATTTGGGCCGAGGAAAACAATTATCCCCTCATCTTCCTAATACCCCGGTCACATATAGACGCCGCTTCTACTACGATGGAAAAGTGGCCGAGAGCGTGGCCAATCGGGGCCAATCGTGGGCCAAACGTGGGAGGATCTCCATGAGTGCGGTTTGGTCGGGAAGCTGCATGCTCTCCCAACGCTTATTTAGTACGTGCACAGCTCATGAAATAGGAGAAGAAAAATCGATTAATTAATAGATTTTATATATCTACTTAAAACGTATTAATATTGGTGAGATATAATCTTTTCATAGAATGTTTGAATTTTGAAAGAGTTGAGCTTCGCTGAATACTGTGATCAAGGCTGTTCCACAATTTGATATATTTTACACGGAATGAGTTTGAGGCCATGGAAGTGGAAACCTTAGGTTGATGAAATTGTTTACATTGACAATTGTTGTAATTACATTGACGAATGTTGTAATCAGGGGCGTACGCAGGATTTTTTCAAGGGGGGGTTTTAACATTTTGAAATCGGGCCGAAAATTTCGCAACAACTCAACCAGCCGCTGAATAAGCGGGGGGTGGGGAGAGGGGGGGGGGGGGGGTAAGAGGACACAATTTTTGTTTTTGTCTCGAAATTTGAAAATTGACATTTTTCTTCGTTGTGCATTTTTTATTTTTTTATTTTTATAATTTGAAAAAAAAATACCAAGGGGGGAGGGGGGGGTTAGGGGGTTTTCTTAAAAATACACACATAAAAATACCAAAGGGGGAGGGGGGTTTAACCCCCGAAACACCCCCCCCCCCCCTGCCTACGCGTCTGGTTGTAATACATTGCCCCGAAAAAAATGTGTTTATTTTGGTCCGCGGTGCCCCCACGCGCCGAAATTTATGACCGCGGATCCTTCAGGATTTCGAATATGGTTTAACTTAACCAGACTTTCAGAAACAGAAATGGAGTTAATTCTGTCTTCAAATGTAGTTGATTTCCAAGTCAAATTTAAGTGTAATTGGTCACACTTTACTATTTTCTACTCTGGACTTTCCAAACTCAACGTTCCACAACACTTCAGAACATGGGCCTTTTACTTTGAAAACAACTACAGTTAACTCTGCATAACTCAAGAACATGTCAAGTTTTCTGTAAATTATATTCATTTTTTGGACCATCCTATGTAAATCATGTGTTATTCACTTCCTAAGTCGAATTTGTGTTTGTGGTTTCAACTGATTCGACTTATTTCCACAGTTACCTGTACTTACTTATTTCTATTAGAAATATGTGCTTTGACACAAAAGCAAATTGTTTACTAGTGACAGTTTCAATTTTGGGGTTCAGAGGCCTTTCTCAGATGTGAACTTTCCCAGATATGTTTTCCAATCGAACACTATATGATTTTGTGAACGCGCATAGTAGATAGAAGAGAACTGGTATTCGCCTCCATCTCTGTTCATTTATACAGAGTCGTAATTGAAACCATCGTGTTGAGCTACTTACCTCTTTGACAGCACTTGGGGCTGGAGGTTGATGGTTATCCCCATCATGATCAGAATCAGCAAACGTTCCTTTGAATACAGTGACCTGATGTGTTCAGCATCAAAGGGCAAGGGGAAAAGATTTAGAAATTAATAATATGATGGTTTGGGATTGTGTACAGTTGATAACTAAACGAATTGTGCTATATCAATACCATTGTATTTTGTTCGGCAAAGGAGAAACATTACAAATCAGAAAGAAAAAGAAAATTGAACAAGTACAGATAATGCAACCACCGGAATGCCAGGAACAGAAAAAGTTAACTAAATAACTGGCATAAAGCGTTTTGTATTTTGAAGTATCAAAGAAAAAACATAATCCCAAAGAATAAGAGTAAGGATGCTGAAAGAACAGATTTATTCCTACCTATTGATGTTACTTATGACAATTTACAAGAGATATATGTATATAACAGAAGATTTCTGGGCATGATGGAATGCCTTTTTGCATGACATGGGTGCAGCCTTTTTCTTAATAATGTGACGAACCATGTGAACATGGACTTGTATCGTGCACCAAGCTCTAGTTGGAGTTACAACAACTTTGCCTTTCATTGAGGGAGTGTATTTTTTAATTTTCCTTTAACAAGATTAAAGGTGAAATTTTAGAGGTCAAACAAAGTTTTAACAAATATATATAGAAGACAATAATTGCAAGTCTATTGAGAAGGAAAAATAGAACATCAACAGAGAGTTTGTAGCATGTAAATTTCCAAATTCAAAGCCTGTACAGTAGTCATCATAATTACATTCCGAAATTTCCCTCAATTTATAAATGTCTTTATTTTTTATTTCTTTATTGAGTATGCTCTTCAGTACACAAAAAACTAATTTGCAAGAGAGCACTGTATTACATAATACAATTAAAAGGCAATGTAAAACAGAACAATTATAGGATAACACAATATACATAACATTGCAAAATAAAACAAGAACAAAAAGATGGATTGAAAGTAGAAAAAAAAAATTTGGGCTTGTGATCACATCTTAAATACACTTATCAGCGTAGAATGTATGTGTATTTAAACCCCCTCTCCCCCCCCCCCCCAAAAAAAAAAAAAAAAAAAACGCCAAAGGTGAGATATTATGAGGTTCCGCTTTTCAGAGCACTGAGAACCAGAGCTTGATACCGATGTATAGGTAGAGTTTTCAGGGTTATTCAATGCAATTCTTTCAAAGAAATAAGAGCCCTGATCTGAAAAGCTCTGGGTTCTCTATGTATAAACAGTATGATCGTCTTTAGGAGAATGACAATAACATTGCCCGGTGGAGGTTATCCATTGCCTATGAAGGGATCCGATGTGCGGCCTCAAAACACTTGACCTACAATTCAGTATCTCCACCATGAAGAAAAAAGGTATCACTGACACTTGACTCAGACCTTGATAGTTGCTTCACGAGGGGGTAACATCTCTATTAAGGCATGATGCTCTTCATCAACCATAAGACTGATGTGCCGATAGAAAAGATTCACTAGTTGTCCATCTCTTTCACGCATCCATCTGACTGTTCTCGCCATCAACCGATGAAACAGCCCATCTGTGTAAATAGCAAACAAGAGAGATGACCAACATATTATGGCTAGTGACGTTGTGAAAGCCAGCTCAAAAAGATTTCTTAGCTGCACTAATACTTCAAGACAATTAAATATTTCTGAGAAACAAAATACAAGTTTCCAAAAAGATGGACTAAACTCCGACTATTAAAGGTACCATGTCCCTTTTGCAGCCAACCTCAAATTCTGTAGAACATTGCAGGAATTATAAATATGTCATGTCTGTCCTATCTGTGAAATTTAAACGTTAGCAGTGTCCTCATATTCAAATTATGCAAGGAAACCTGTTTACCTGCTAGACTTCACTGTCAGACACTATTGAGTGACTGACTGGCTTTTTTTTCTTCTTTGGTAATAATATACATGAAAAGAGTTGTAAAGGGTACATGAGCATTTGTCTACATCAATAACCCACTTCTTGTGATGGCCAAGATTAAACTGATTGAATCTTTGCAGCATAAAACGTATGACCATTCGGTAAAATTGTCTGGAAATCAAGACTATTACTTTTGGGCTCTATAGCCCTAAAGTCGATTTGACAACTAATAGTCATTATTTTCCCACTTGAAGACATTTTCAAACCCCACCTTTTTTAAGGAAGTTCTAAATAAGTATTATTTTTCAAATGCAGTTGGAATTTAACTTTTTCATTTTTTGGGCCTGCAAATGGGACATGGTACCTTTAACATAGTAATAACTATGTCTAATGGTTTGTACACCTAACCGCCCTGACACGTTCTTTTACAATGCATTATTCTACATTTGCCACTCTCCACCCAGGTATTGAATCAGTACCGGCAGGGAGGAATTCTTTAATTTGCTGGGAGCAACCTACAATAAGTAGCCCAGCAGAGCTGGGGGTAATATTGGAGCACATTGAGCACCTTGCGTGGTGGATATGTGCACTCTGATATTATCCAATATTGATATTATCATTATCATTAAAGCAAATGAAAAGAATACTGTAGACAAATGTGATACCAAAACAATATCATAAATAGTCTGTAATTTACCCTTTTTCTACTCAAGGTTGAAGGCATTCCTTAAATCTTCAAATCAATACGTGAGTTGGACATAGTGAACTTCTTGTTTACTCTGGATGCATGGGTCATCCTTGGTAAAAACCTATAAAGGTCAGTCAAACCTGTCTATTGAGGCCACTCAAGGAAAATAGAGCAAGTGGCCAATGTAGACAGGTGGTCTTTCAGGACATATAATTCTTTCTCAGGGGAGAACAAATGCATGGTCTTTCTAGACAGGTGACATTTATAGGGGGATCTACAACCTACAAGCACTGCTTTTTAGTGGATCCCCCCTTTTCCTCAGAAATTAAGATATTCTTGTAATAATTTTATTATGTGCAAAGTTTATTTGTATAGTTTCATGAAAAAATGAATTATGTATGAAATCAAATGTAATATCTTTGTTTACCTTTCTGTTGGAAATGAAATAAATATGAATATGAATATGAATAGAGAGGTGGCCACTTCGACAGGTTTGACTTTATACAAACCTTGTTGCAATATAATTGCCATACGGTCCCTTTGGAGCAAGAAAAGCATAAACTCAGTGATACAGTAAGTACACGTGTTAACACCCTTCTGGCTGTAAACAGATGATGAATTCATTCTCACCTGGTAAGAAGCGCTGGAAGTCCACATAAAAGTCTGTAGAAGATTTAATCTGTGCAATCTCTTCTGGGGAGCAATGGGACGTCAGCCTGGAAGGAACGTAGTAGCGCTTCTTTACCACTTTCCCTGTTGCATTTGATACCTAAAATATTAAAACATATCCAAACACTTAAACCATGAATACAAAACAAAATATACCAAGACAAAAAATACATTTTGTAAATCCCCCCCCCCCCCCCAAAAAAAAAAAAAAAAAAAAAAAAATCGCATTTCACTCATTATTTCATTTCACACATCCCACTCCTGTCACTGAATTGTAGAAAGTTTCACAACAACGTGGATCTATTGAGCAATTTTGATTCCAAATTTGATGAAAAGACATTTTAGTAACATTTGTAAAAGCTGTCAAAACTGTACTTAATCCCTACTTTTCACAGCACAAAACAGCATTTTGAATGGAACTTGTATGGACAGATATAAACAAAATTATGGTATCGAAATTAAGCACATTTAACATTTCGACATTATGAACCTATTTCCAACCCTGTGTCATTTTTTTTGCAGCATACCTATATGAAAAAGCAGGGAAAAGGCCCCTGTTTTGCACGTTTATTGTCCGTATATTTCTAGCGAAAGTATTTTCAGCCTTACTTAAAACATGATGTTTAGCACCTGCGATAATTGCTTCATGGTAATTTCCTACCCTAACCGAATGCCTAACTTCAGCACTGGACCAAACAATAAACCCTAACCGTAAATCGAAAACCCAATTACAACCATAACCTAACCCTATACTTTTGACAGAATTTGGGGCATTGCTGCGGGAGCACGGGTCAGGGCACCATTTAGCTGGAGATTTACCTCAGTGTCTACTCCATCCTGTTGCTCTTGCTGGAGTCGTTCTACAGGAGCCTCACAGATGAGATCAAACTTGGCCATGAGCTCGACTAAGGCCTCCTTCTGCTCCAAGAAACCTTGCCACATATGCTGAATCAACCTATCCTCTAAGATACCCTCCTTCTGAAGAGTGGTCCAAGCATCACTCACGATCCTGTCCTGTAATTAAAACACAATGTCAACTTAATGGCAGTTAGAATAACTGGACTTAGGAGTATAGATTGTAAACCATTACTACATGGTAAAATAAAATATGTCCTAACATTGTTATCAATACTCTAAAACTCTGTCTCTCAAGAGACTTCTTTACAGCCTTTCTTTACATAGGTTATAGTGCTGCAGTTTACCTTGTAAGTGTACTGTACTTCTAATTTTCTATTTGTTAACACATAGATACATTGTGGCTGAATCCGATGACGGGGAAATGATACATATGTAAAGCTAGTACAGACTTTGTTGATGTATTAAGCTCTATGTAAATCCACAATATTTGTTTGAATGGAGGAGAAGGCTACTTCCTCTTTCTGCAAAACAAAGGATGGTAATGACCTGCTCAAAGACATCAATTAGCCACATCTCCTACGATGTCTCGTAGGACCGACTGCATAGGACCTTTGTGGTACGCAATTAGTTTGTAATTCCCACTTCCCATTCATTGTGTATATCAAACAAAAGTGCTGCAGGTTACCACATCATATTTGAAAGAGGGTGTAATGGAGGAGGTTTCTCACCATCTCTGTAGGATCCAGGATGGTTATGACCTGCTTGAAGACATCAATTAGCCACTGCGGATTTAGGATCACCATGTTTCGTAGGAGAGACTGCTGGTCTTCAATGCATCCGTAGTAGACTATGTAACCCAGGTCGTGATAGAAGGTCAACATTGTGAGAAGTTCACCCTCTGATTCCATCCCGAATGGCTGCGTCAGTTTCTTGGTCTGGGAGAATTTATAAAAATGGCTTCAAAATCATCATATTATTGGTGGAAAATAGGGTTAGGGTTAGGGTTAGGGTAGTATCTATCAAATAAACAAATATCATAACAGTAACATTACATTTAATTTACACAAAGCATTTACATAATATAAATATTTATAAAGTATTACTCTTACAGAAGGCAACATGGAGCCTGAATCTTATGCCAATATTTTCAAAGGCACTACATCGTTTTATTAAGACGGGTATAATTTGGGCCGTTTACAAAATTAAAAGGGTATCATCGATGCATTTAAATAATATAGCATCATATATTCCCAACAATACCAGGAGAGTTGTACGTAGCTGTGAAGAAATGAAATAAGGACTAAACTTAAATTTGCTTGAAATTAAAATACATACAAATAAATGTTTGCTAAAACATTCATTACATAAAAATGGGAAGAAAAAAAGGATTTCCAATATGAACTACATGTATAAACAAATGCTCACTATTTTTCTTCCACTACAGTACATAATAATTTAAATTACTTAAAAATGGCAAGAATGAACGTTGCAGTCTTACCTGATCTAATGACATGTAATTGGCTTTATCTGCAGCTAAAGTATCCTCAAATAAAAGCCATCTAAGTGGAATCTCTTCTCCCATGTAAGGCTCTTCCATCGCTACTTTCTCAATATGTTCCCTCAATTCGACTAGCTACAAAGGAAAGTAAGTTTCGGTTGGTTAAAAAACAACGTGACATGTAGCTCAATGCAAATATTGTCTATTTAAAAAGAGTAAACAGATACTTACATCATACTAAAAACATCAAAATACAAAAGCAATATCACAAAATAACAAATAGCATCCCACAACAGTATTAGAAAAGATTTATAAAAATGTATCGAAGATGTGGATAAATAGTTATCAAAACGATTAAGGCAATGTCATTAAACATTAGACGATACATTTAATTGACCATGTTTAGGAATATTTAACTTACTGTACACAAATATCACTTTATAGTAGGAGAGGAAATAATTGCACAGATGTAGCACATAAATGTGGAGAAGAATTGACAATGGGTAATACAAGAAGTGATATTTATCTTCCACAAAGAATATAAATAAATGTATTTGTTTAGTTGTATTATTACTAGATGGAATTAAAGCATGAAGCTTGTGTCAAGTTTTCTAAGAATAATAACTACAATCTAAATCAATACCAGTTGATTTTATTATTAAATACCTATAATTGATTTTCGTCAAGCACAGTGGATGCAAATCAATGTCAGTGTAACCACATGTACTACCTAAATTGTATAATTTTTCATGAGCAGTAGATTAAAATGAATGAAATATTATTGTTCGGAATAACTTCTTGGGAGCTAGCATGAAATCGAAAGTGTTTCGGGAGTTAACATACAATCATATGATTCTTTGAGCGAGGAAATATTTTAGGATTATTACCACAAAACATTGAGATTTCATGTCAAACGGAATAAACATCATAATGTGGTACGGTATGTCACTGAGACAGCTCCCGTAGGATTTTTGTGCCAAAGTTGCTGTTGTGGTGGTGCAGATTTTTCTTCTGCCCCAAAAAAACGTTTTTGCTAGTTACGCCACTGCCCCTGAAAGTTGAGCCCCCTGGAATGTTTGCCCCCTCCCCAATCCCAAACTGTTGAAATGTCTGCACTACTAAGTCAACAAAATCAGAGGAATATCTTCAATAAAGCACCTTTTTGGCTCAAAATTTATATTTCATACGACATCACTCATTGAAATTGATATCAGAATGAAGTTATTTTAATTATCAATCTTTTGATACCAAATACATGGTGATTAGAGGTTTTAGTCCAAAGTTATCTTTAAAACTTGATGTAAACACACCAAACAGGTCCTTAATACACTAATGCACGTATATGCATACAGTTATCACACATGTAGGCAAAAATGTTGTTTTTGTGGAAATCAAATCAATAACTTTGAATTGCTATAACTTTGTATTGAAACGATATATTAACCTCTCCCTCGCACAGGATATTGTCGTTTCACATAAGCGAATTCCTGGAAAGTTATGAAAAATTGCAATTCTCCAATTTTGACATATGGAAAATAATGTTTTTTTATAAAATTAAATTTTTCGAAAAAAATCACAAAAATCATGTTTTTTTACTTAAATTTGCGATGTTAATTAATCCCAAATTCTTTGAAATTCGGTATCACAATGTAGATAATTTAACTCTCTTTCATATGACACCAAACTCATTGTGGTTCAAGGTTTCCTTAAAATTGTATTTACATAATACTATTTTGTCGTCAAAAGGGACACTTTTTTGGTGGGGGCGTCCCCCTGGCCACACCCACCACTTAAAACATGCCAGACGGTCAATTTGTTATGTGGAGCTATGGGATCTTTACATCTGTGCTCATGAAAATTGGTTTCCTGTCCAGCTAGGTTGACCCCCACTGGCTTCCGGTCTAGGACCCCCAGGAAATGAAGGAGAGGTCTGAAAATTTGAACCCCATCATTTTTGGTCAATTGGGACCCTTTTGAAACCAAAACAGCAACAAAATCAACTTTGGCACAAAAATCCTACGGGATTACATACCGTACCGCACTATCACGTCTTAAAGTGAGCAGATTTTTTAATATGTGTTAAAAGTCAGATATTAGCAGATGGGTATGTCAGCTCTTTGTGTTTGAAAGAGCATCTTAATTTATGCAATAGTTTAACAAATCGGGACAATATTTAAGACAACAAAAATAAAAATTAGTCTAAAAATCCATCACATTTCATCAAGGCTAAGAAACAAAATGTAGATTGTATTTTGTTACAGACCAATTGACTGCATTAGCTTAAATTTTTGAAGTGATATAATATTTTTGAAGCGGTCCAAACATTTGGATCAATTTGTGCAGCACTTTGTAACTACAAGGAATTGCCACTTTACTTTTTGTATTGGATGTAACTGAATTGGATAGATAATCAGGAATAGTATTTTGCTACAGGGTTACTATAAATATATTGATAGTTGATAATTAATCATGATGTACCTCTTCGTCTTTGTCCTCTAAGCTGTTTTCAATGGCATAATACTTGGGGACCACATGGCATTCAAACGGCCTCTTCATGATAGATTCAAGGATCTTCCCAAAGGCAGAGCCAATCTAGAAGACAAATGAGGTGAAATGAACATAAAATACACGTCTCAGTCGTAATATTAAACATGATAATCTATGCAAAAACAAAAAATGCCGATGTGACTTATTATCTTTTGAGGTCCTCTCCCATTTGCTTGGTAGTGCCAATTTCATGAATGAAAGCAATGAGGCTGTGTAACAATATATTTGTAATGATTACATCTAGGGTGAACGTATGACTAAACAAAATTGTACATATAAATGAATAAATTAATAAAAACCAGAATTATATCAGGATGAACTTTTTTAAATACATTTTAATTCAGAATAAAGTGTAAATCCACATTATGCAAATTTATATCTAGTAAAGCTGTTCAATGCCATAGTCCAACTTTACTGCCATACTGACTCCTTACTGAATCCGCATGACCAATCTATTGGCCACAGGGTTAGACAGAAAGAACCATCTGTTATGGGGAATTGTTTGATAAAGCTGGCATTGGTCACCCTGACAACGAATTCTGTTGATAAAAAGTCTCGAACTGAAAGTTAATTTAGGAGCCATAGGAAATATATGAAGACGTAAAGAGTGAAGAAAAAAGGCTTAGCATCTCATATTCATGTCGTTGTCTCAGCGGAACAACCGTCGATATCAGAGACTGAAGTTTTCAGTCTTACTCGGGGTATGCTACTTTTTGCTCGTTTTTAGGCGTGGCAGCCGGTAGTCAGTAGTCACCGGGCTAGCTGTCAATATAACATCGCTATCGTTAGGTGTATGTGTTGATCCCTTTCACTTCGGTTTTTTTTACAGTATATCGTTAGCAATTATCTTTTTGTCTTACTTGGATTTTTTTTTTTTTAAATATTTTTTCCCCTTCCACCGGGTTCTTTATTTTCAAACAAATTTCATCATATACAGAACATCCATATATCATATACAAATAATTAAATAAATGATTTCCATACATAATGGCTTGGCACAGATAATAATCATCACGGCCAAAAACTTTTGTGGCAGATAAAAACAAACATATATGACAAAATTAGTACTTTAAATATACCAACAACAAAAAACCAAACATAAAATACATGATCATGTTTATGTTAGCACATTTCCAACACTCTCAAAATATTTTCTAAAGTGAAACCATTTCTTTTTCAATTTATTCTCTCTGAGATTTGTTTGGTATATATATATTTTTCCATTTCATAATAACGTTTTACAGCTGATAAAATTATATTAAATAATGGTAATTAATTTCGTAATTTAGCTGAAAATATTTCTTGTCTTACAACCATCAGAATATGGTGCAAAACTGCAAACCTGCCGTCAGTGCTGGTCGCAAACAAATAAAGCCTTCAGAGATATCCCTGAATGAGAAATGTGACTTGGCTAACATTTTCAAAAATTCCTACACTGCGCACAACCTGGAAAAAGTTGCTCGATCCGAAGGCAATAAAAGTTTGAAATCCCTGCACGATCGAAATAGCTTTCAGAAACGTACCACACGCATGCTACATGCATGCACCGTGCAACTAAACGGAAATATGTAAGTCCCAGAAGTGGCTCGAAATTTCATCCAAGGGTTCGTTCAAGCGATTTTTCGAAGCTAGAATCACAAACATGAATCACAAATCAAAACGCCGTTACAAAACAAGGTCACTGCGGGAAAGCGGTCAAGCGATTTTCCATTAACGCTGATTTTAGCTCATTTCGAGCCCAGCCACTGCGCATCACACTGCGCAGTTTGACCCAGGAAGTATAAATAAAAATAATAATAATAAGATATTTGTATACCGCAAATTGCAAAATTGCCTCTAAGCGGTTTAGAAGAAAATAGCTGATAAGTAAAGGAAACAGAATTTGCATTACAAATATAGGCCAACTTCGGCGCGCGCTTTCTGGAATTGTTTACGGCCGACTGTCGACTGCTGTTTTGAGCATAGATCGCAATAATAAAACAAAGAATGAGAAGGTGATAGAAGGAAGAAACAAAGAATAACAGACAGGAAGAGAAAGTCGATAGAATGATTAAAACAAAGAATAACATAAGAGAAAGTGAATGTGATATAAGGAATGAACAAAGAATAACATAAGGAAAGACAGAAAGATAAAGTGATAGAATGATTAAAACAAAGAATAAAATAAGAGAAGGTGATAGAAGGAAGAAACACAGAATGACATAAGGAATGACGGAAAGAGAAAGTGATAGAATGATTAAAACAAAGAATTACATGAGAAAAAGTGATAGAAGGAAAAAACAAAAAATAACAAAAGAATAGAAGGAAGAAACAAAGAATAACAAAAGAGAAAGTGATAGATTTATAAAACAAGGAATAACATAAAAAAAAGTGATAGAAGCAAAAAACAAAGATTAACATAAGAATAGAAGGAAAAAACAAAGAATAACATAAGGAAAGACAGAAAGAGAAAATGATAGAATGATTAAAACAAAGAATAACATAGAAAGTGATAAAATTATAAAAACAAAAAATAACATAAGAGATGGTGATAGAAGCAAAATACAAAGAATAACATAATAATAGAAGGAATAAACAAAGAATAACATAAGGAAAGACAGAAATAGAAAGTGATAGAATGATTAAAACAAAGAATAACATAAGAAAATGTGATAGAAGGAAAAAAACAAAGAATAACATAAGGAAAGACAGAAAGAGAAAATAATAGAAGGAAAACAAGGAATAACATAACGGAACCGGCCCAGATAGAGAGCATGGTATAGTGAACGCAAATTGCATGAAAAGCAGGCGCGCGGTTTTTGCCCAAACCGGAACAGGCCACGAAAATGACGCCATAGAATCATGATTGAGAACTCCGTTCGTTCAATCGAATTTTAGCGACCGTGATTCTGCAGAATCATGATACAAAACTCATCCTTTTCAGCGTTTCATTTTTGTGTTTTTAAACACGTTTATTTTTACGACTGACGAAAAAATCACTTGAACGGAACGTGTTTTAAACTAAACGTCTTTAATTATCGTGATTCTAGGGTGAACAAGTGTCGATTAAACGCACCCCAAGAGGCGCATGCACCATTCGGCATTTTGGGGGGTATTGGCGATAGCAAGAATTACAGAACCGTCAGGAAGAACAGCTGATGCTGGAAGGAGCTTCATGTGGTAAACAATATTATTCGTTTATTATCAAGATAAAGTATATCATAAACCATTACTTTTTCCTTTTTCTCTTTTGCGTTTCCTTGCACACTTTCTCGATGGGTTCCAACGATGAATATTGGTGGAGATTTCTGAGTGGTTTTAGACGTATCCTTATTCCTGACCGAAGAGGGCGCCACAGCATGGGCGAAGATGGAACACAACCAGAAATTGATGAACTCTAGACATGTCAGTTCTGATTTCGCACCTGCTTTAGCCTGTGTTTTAAAAATGTAAACAATTATATATATGACAAGGCCAATGATAAAAACGCACAGAAACACCATGCTTTGTAATATATATATATATTAAACATAATTTTCATTTGTGTTGTTGTTGAATGATTTGATTTATTTATCTTCATACACTCCTAACATAAATAATCGATTACAGCTTGATGATCAAATCATATAATGAAAACAACATTATCACATTTATGTTTTTACTTTGTAATATTACCATAAAATAACCATGAAGAAGGATTGCACCACAAACTAAGCTTGAAGGGTGGCAATTTTTTATAAACTTTCATAATATAATATATGGTATTGAGGAAAATACTTTAAACTATACTAACAGAAATATAAATCATTAAAAGATGAGGGGTGAAATATGAGGTGTGTGAGCAGTTTTCAGGAGGAGGTGGTTAATTAATCATAAAGAGATATATCAGTACTCTTTGATTTTAAATTAAAAAAGCATTACCAGCTATTATGATTGGTAATCATATTATCATAAATTGATCGCTTAAATAACATGCCCAAGTGTGGAAGTGATTGGAAGGAAGACTAAGTAGGCCAACGTGTATTTTTTTCGAACTGAGATGGATTTTCACACCATACTCTCAAAGGGAAAACAAGTCTAATTTACGACTGATTTAATTGTACCAACAATTTACACATGAATTAATCCCGAAGGAAACAGGTAGTTGATTCTATAATGAAAGAGAGTTGAAATGAAAAAGAGCTATCATGGTATTTATACTTTAAAAAATACATTTAACTCGAGTATAATGATCAATAAGAATATGTTAAACTTTACAAATTGAAATGTGGTTTATAAGTTATGTTTAGCAAATAATAAATAACACTTTCTATCATTCATCACTCCCCCTGTAAAGCATAATTATTTTTTAATAATCAGTATGAAATGAAATTTAAAAAATACCATTTCATAATACTTGTCTCTGGATTCAGGAGGAACGACCGAATCCAAACTTCTACTGAGATCAAAGACTATCACATAGATGGCTCGCCATGTCAGAAACACCTAAAGGAGGAGGAAATAAAAATGATGCATACGGGTTTAATAATTACCATGCTATGTTCTTTCTATATGCTCCATTATATCTATAATTATAGGTACCTCGTGTACTGTTTATATACGGAGACATAGGCGAAGGGGATAAACGGAGGCGTAGTAGCTCAGTGGTAGGGAAATGTTCTCGTAACCGAGAGGTCCCAGGTTTGAAACCAAGTCGATGCACTAGTGCCCTTTGGTAAGGCATTAATTCTCACTAAAAAAGTCCCACGAAAATGATTTATAGCCACCGTGGCGGCTTTAAGTTCCCTGGTTGCTTACTTCCATGCATACATCTGCTTTCCTTAGCAGTCACTTAGTACAAATAAACTAAACAAAACAATAACAATATATTAATATAATGAGCACAATTTAGCATTAAGGGCAAAATGTCTCTAAATTGCAATATATCTATCCAACCCAAGACAAAGCATTAATTTTCGAAATCACCAAGTCTCTGGATTTAACTGACTGATGCAGATCCTCTGGCTCCATATTAATAGCCATTATCAATTTGTGAGTATCTATGTTACAATAAAATACAGATTAACAAACCACTAGCATACATATTATCAATTCTAAATAACTTCATTAGGATGACAGGCGAAATAGATTATGTTAAACAAGAAAACTAACAGTTATAGTTTTAGAGGTGTTGCTGTTTACAGCACATTTCTGCACTTAATTAGATAGCAAGAAATCAGTGATTACTAACTAATGTCAAGCCTGTTATCCTACATTGGAATAGATGCTAGATAATCAACCTTTTCTGATCGATTCCACAACGTTTCTTACACAATGCAATCGCATGACCATTACTGGTCTTTACCTTTAACTAATGTCAAGTCTGTTATCCTACATTGGAATATCATATAAACGAAAGAAGAAATAATTTTGACTCTGGACAAGATTGTGCACCTATGACTGGAACACACATTCAAAGGGAAGTCAAACCTGATATCACCTGGGTTTTAATAAAACCAAATAAAACCAGAAAAATGAGAGAGAGAAAAAATAGTGAAAGTTTAAGAAAATTTCATAAACCTTCATTTCTTAGTTATGGGTGACACAATATATTCAATTCATACAGGGGATTTATAAAAACATTTGTGCAATTATATTTCGGGGGAATGTATGATTCGAAATTGTCTTAATGGAAAATTTAAATTTTTGAAGTTTTGTTAGTACAAGGCAAGTGGGAGGGGATCTCGCGAGATATGTTATAGTGTTTGCAGTTGGTGTTTCACTGACCAGTTTCTCTCATTGTTCTGCTTCTATCAAAACAAACTTAATATCAGGGTTTCTCCTTTCATGCACATGTCTAACACTGATGGTAAAACCAATATGTAGGCCAACAGCTGTGCATAAAATACATGATTCCATGTGCTCTGAACTAAAGTATTATATTGAGACAATGGGAGAATACTCTAAATTTCTACTCTGAAATTGATTAGAACAAAATCACAGGAGAAATATCAAATATTTATGACATGAACACTTTGATGATTGTATGGGAGACTGCAGTCAATACAATTTTATCCCTTTTTCTTCTTCTTAATACCAGAATCTAACAATATATTACACATTTGCTTTCAAGGCACTAAGGTAGAATTTACTCTTTTACCTGATGGGTTGTGTAGTACATGTCGTGTCCGGCAAAGTCCCATATACTTAGTGAGACCCTTTCTCCACTAGCGCTATCAGTACTATCTGTTCCTATCTCCTGAGGAATAAAGGAAACGAATACACTTCTACATGAACCTGTATCGTTACATGATAGTATTTTTTTTGCCAACAACCGTCCCTACTTCTCTGTTATTTATTTTGCATCTGCTCTCTATCTCTTTCTCCATTTATGAATAGCTCGGTTCCAGAAGGTACTACATCCATAAATCCAAATTCTGAGAAAAACACGATGTTTTAATTTTAATAGCTAGCAATGTCACTTTGGAATGATACTTTGGCTGATTATAATGTTGTATGATACAAGTAAAATAACACTCTTTAACAAAATCTGAGTCTGCACAAATATTTGTTATTAATTTTTTTTTTTTTTTTTAATTTGTGGATGTAGTATCTTTTGGAACCGAAATTGGATGTCGTACTTTTTGGAACCGAAAATCGTGCATTCTTTATGCAAGTTATAATTCATAGATTGAATGGATATAGTACCTTTTGGAATCGAACTTATTTTCAAATTCCATTTTTACTTTTTTGTTCACAATAATCTTTTCGAAGTGTCAGTGTATGAGGCAATGGATGTAGTACCTTTTGCAACCGAGCTCTTTATATATTCTTCCCATTCTTCAGACTCACTCCCGTTTCTTTTCACCTCTACTGTCCTTCTGTCTCTTTCACCCTTTGTCTTCTTTTACTCTCTTAGTGCTTACACTGTGTGTGCATGCCTCTCACCCTTTTAATCTGTTATCAATGTTATTCAATGTGCTATGTGAAATTTTAATTTAATTTCTATGTCAATGTCTATATATACAGACCTTCTACTATCCACAAGGTCTAATAACCATTTTGTCTACTTATCATTTCGTCTAATGACCATTTAGGCTAATTGTCTTTTGGTCTAATGTCCATTTTGGTCTAACAATCATTCAATCAAACATCATAACTATCAAATAATTATTATACCTTATTGATAGTAGAAGAAATGGGCATTATATAAACTTGGAATTATATTAACTGATTATTAGAATAAACGAACAATAGACCAAATGGAAATTATAGCAAATGGTTTTAGCCTAAATTGTCATGAGACCAAATGATGAATAGACGACATGATTATTAGACCATTTGAATTGTAGACGTGCTGGGTGTAGACCAAACGGCATTTCTCCCTCGCTGTCACACCTATGTAGAAATGTTTCTGATAAAATTCATAAGGTCATGAGACGCAACACTCACTTGTTTGACATCTAGTGGACCTGGTAAATTCTGTTAGATACGCCAAAATACGGTTCGCTGCACTTATGAAGAAACAGACTTATCGTATTCTGCTAAGTGTTACTATAGTTTGTTTATTATTATAGGTAGACCCTTTTGTTATTTCTGGGTCTCCTGTAGTATAGATCGTAAAACAAAATGGAACAAAGAAGTGGAAGATTCTACGATAAAACAAAGACATTGTAGACAATCGTTTACATACATGTATCATCCCACATAAAAGTACAAGGTTCAAAACTGAATTCTACCTTTAGGTGAACCTGTTTCTTAAGCAGTCTCTCCACCAGACTTGATATTTGACTCGGCATATTGTCATCCTCCTCTTTAGCCTTGGGCGCCTCCACCTTATCCAAGACAAATCCTTCTGTAATAAATAGAAAAAATACATATATGTGTTTGTAGGATATATACATTCATAATTAATCTACATCTGCCACTCTCTGCTCAGGTGTTAATATGTACCAGCATGGACCTTCTATAGCATGTCCTTAGTACCAGAAAGGATGTGGTTGGATTGGCATGTGTGCGTTTGTAAAATAGCACCTGGTCAAAATACTCCCCAGGGGAGTTGTGTGTGTGTGTGTGCTCTATCATTCTACCACCTAAATAAGGCCTTCAAATGTGAATACTTTTATTACATTTTAAGTGTCAAGTAACGCCTGGCTGGAATGCTCCCCATGGAGTGGAGATTGTGCACACAGTGTGTGCGGGCAAGCACTGAATCCAATGACCGGGGTAATAGTATATTTCTAAAGCGCTTTGAGACATTTGTATTAAGCGCTATATAAAAGCTAAATATTATTATTATAATCATTATTATGAGAATATTTCATGTAACTGACATTTTTTTAAATCAGAAATGATTACAGTTTAAATCCATCACTGGATAATAACAACCTCTGTGTAATAACAATTTAAAGGGAGCTTTAACAAGTAAATACTAATTTTTTATCAACTTGAATTGATACTTAATATCTTATGGCAATGAATTAAGGATTAATCGAGGGTTAAGAAGAAAAAAAAATGGTATATTGAGCAGCATTCAAATTCGTTGAGCAAATTTCTGAGGTTATTTTTTTTTTCTTCTGGCAGAATTTAACATCTTCTTCATATTCATAACTCACTACTACATTTACTTTCATAGCGATTTTAATTTGAATTACTTTACATGATAGCCATTCCATTCTCTCTCACTGATTTTCCCTTAAATCAGATATACTATATCTGCATGTAGCTGATAATTACCTGTGTTGGGGTCATGGACATCCTCTTTGTGTTTTGTATCCAGGCCTCTGCTGCGAGTATTATCGTTGTGTGGATCCAAACTTTCTTGATTCTGTACACACAAAAAAACAGTATTAAGATTGGCATCGAGTAGCTTGCACTAGCCGCATCACAATTAGCAACTAGAACTACTTTTGTAAGGGGCTGATGAGATGAATTCACTCTTTATTCGTTTACCTTGTCATTCTAGATTGGTCAAGAGCAATTAATTGTGTCGTTGCATGATTGACAATGTACTTGACATTCCAGATGCAAACAGCTAATGCATGTACTAGGGTTTATGACTAATTGAATGGCTAATACCGAGTTAAATGCAAACTAGTGTTACACTAACGAAATAATCAAAATACATTATCATGAATGAAATTGCATATGCAAAGGAAACAGCGACCTCAATATATTGTACATGCAGTGTTTGTAGTCTCAGATAGCCCATATGATTATTCTTTGCTAACTACTCAAGTATATTGCTTTCAAATTCATTGAGCGCAATTTCTGATAGCATTTATTTGTTTGGCTGATCATCATGAACTTAAAACAAATCTTCTGGCTTAACTTGTCTTCTCCATCATAATCATCACTCACTACTATATTTACTTTCATGAAGATTGTCATTTGGATTAACAAGTACGATATCCATTTCATTCTCTCTTACTGGTTTTCCTCAAATCAGAAAAATAAATACATGTATGGAGATAATAATTACCTGTGATGGGGTGACGATCAGCCTCTTTGCTATGTCATCCGCAAGAGCTTTACTATATTCATCTTCTTTGAAATTAAATCATCATATATCATATATTTAATGTATTATTAGGTTGTATGATTCCAGAGTAATTTAAATTACATGTATATTATTTAAATGAACAATTTGATATGCAAACCTGCCTTTACAGCAAGTTAAACATTACCAGATAGCTAGAAGCGATGTGATGTCATGCAACTCCTTCAATTTTTTTAATATACTCCTTGACTACAATATAATTTTCTTCAAAACTTAAGGCTTAAAAGGATATGTTTTTGGTGACTTCTAACAAAATGCTATCCATAACTCTGAAGGGAGGAGAAGCTTGTGGAAAGAAATTGATTTAAAAAAAGTCTGATTGTACAGGAAGTGGGAAATTTGTTCCAAATACTTTGCAGTCAATCAATCAGTTCGACAATTGGACATTAACATACTCTCTTTAAAAAAAAGAGTGAATTTTCAAAATCACGGACGTTACTCCTCTGGAGAGTGAAAATGTAGTGAAAATAGAGTGAACATTCACTCTTTTCTTCTTAGAGAGCACTCTAAATCAATCGATTTTCACTCCTAAACAAGTGATCACGGACGTCACTCCCAAGAAAGTGAAAATAGAGTGAAAATTCACTCTTTTTTTTTAAGAGAGTAGCAGTACAAAAACAGTTATATTGCCATGATATCATAAGGACAATTCAGTTTACTTCTTATATCTATATTACTACTGCAAGAACTATAACTTTTTTGATTGCTATTTCAGGAATCGTTTCAGACAGTAGTAGTGAAAATTATAATAACAATTATAATGATAATAAAAATAATAATAGCAAACATAAAATTGTAATGATAATGAAAATAATAACAATAACAATAATGATGATGATAATGATTATAACAAATGACAATAATAATAAGAACAATACAACATAAGAAATTAACCACTATGTGCTCATAAATTGTAATATTAAGATACTAAAATTGAAAAGATACGCTTTAAGTTTTTATTTAAAAGTGTTTTCCGTCCTCCCTTGTCACCCACAAACAGTTTGATGTCAGAATGAAATATATACTTATGGAGAGAATGTCATTTTCTTATAGTAAATTCAAATTATTTTTTAAAGTTCTACTTACCTTTTGTATCTTCATTCCCATGTCCTTTTTTGTGAATTGACCACATTTTCTCGCCAGCCTTAGCAACCTCAATGCAAATTTCACATGCGTTTGTTGTTTCTACACCGTTCGTCATTGCCTCGTTTTGATCAAATCTGAAGTAAATAAAACAAAATGATAATATTAATAATAATAATAATGAAATTAATACAAATTGGAATAATAATTCGAATACAAAATTTAAAAGTTAATAACAATTATGTTAATGATATTGATATATACTCACTTATATTCCGAAGCACAAAAGTAAAACTGACACGCATAGTATTCAAAACGTTCAAGAAGCTAAATTCCGTACATTCAGACATATCCGAGTACAATTAACAGAATCCGATAAATACATTATGAATTTTAAATGTTTCGAAGTTAAAATCACATAATCTATGTAAATCTCAAATTGTTGAATAATGTGAATTCAATTGTGACAACATGTGTGACGTAATTGGGGATTAACATGTCGTCTAATAAACCATTTTTTAATTGAATCGAATTTCATATTGGCAAATTAAAACTCATTTATTTTGTACCACAATGGTGAAGTTACCGTACACGACATCTGTTTGTCTAGTTTTTCCGATTTCCTTCAAAGTAACTTGCTATAAACTGATTTGTACCAAAATACTTTGTTTAACTGTTTAAGGGGTTAGGCTCGACTAGCACATGTGCTAGTATCTGGCCCCTTTTACCAACCAATAGTTTCTCTTCCTGTATTATGTAACTATTGTATAAAATGTATGTATGAAATGTATTGCTGTTGGTAAATAAATCAAATCAAAATCAAATAAAGATCAGATAGCCCCTTAAAATACACATGTATATTATTTAGATTTTTTTTGTTTACTTCGTATACACTCTAGAAGTTTTATTTTTAAAGTAAATCTTTATTTCCTTCAAAACAAAAACAAAAACACATTGTGACGTCTTTACAACATAAACTGATGTCCTCCAATAAACAAACATAACATTTGACATACATGTAGATATTTATCATCAAGTCCAATTGTTGGATAAAAGATTACAAATATTTCAAATGTTTGAAATGTTTACAAGTTCTTATTCTTTATTTTCTCGGTTTTGTCTTGTTAAAAAAATATATTGCTACATGTGTTAACGATTTTTAATAATTTCAATTTTTTTCAATAATAGAAAGAAGCGGGACAAATTTTTACATTTTGATTCCAACAGTTAATTATTGTGCACAGTGTTGTGATGAGTCATCTCACTTCTGCCTTAGGTGATCAACATGTTATATGAGTATACACATCGCAGCACGTTTATAAACATTGTAGACATAGTGGTATACACATAATAGTCATCACATTATTGTATACATAATTTGCACATTCACAAATTTGATCACAAACGACCGAAGTGTATAATACATGTACATTTTCCTGATTAAAAAAGATTATATAACCAACAAAGAAAAAATAAGAGATAAATTCGATTTAAAAAAGGAAAACTTATCACAAAGGGAATTATTTTCCTTATCAAGAAGTCAGAATAAACAAGATCAAAATCATCTTGCTACCTGACCCTTTATTATGTTGGACAAAGATTTCATGTATCCAAACAGAACATTTTAAGTCAACATGACTGGTAATAAAGTTGTTTATTTTTGTTGTCAAGTGAATGAAAAAACATAATACAAAGACAGATAATCAAGGAACATTAAAGAGAGAGAGAGAGAGAGAGAGATAGAAGTTTTAAAGAGATAAAGGGGGTAATCAAGAGATTACCTTTGTCCTGTAAGAGTTTTCTTTAGACTTGTCTTTCCAACACGTTCTTGTCCAACAAGCATCAGGCGAGTTCGAAAAACTTTCTTCGTGCCAGCTTGAGCTGCTTCGGCATACGCTCGCCGTGCTCTCAGCCCCCGAGCGAGAATCTCGGGGGGTGCCGAAAGACCACCGAAGGAAATATCATCCCGATTGGTCCCCGGGTCATGTGTGAGAGATGTCACTTGGTCATCGTTTCCCTCATTATTATCAGTATCATCTGTAATAATGAAGATCAATAATAACTAAACAAATACGTCAGGATAAAGACACAAATTTGGCGTGCCACAGGAAGCAAAACTGTTCTTAACTATAACAAAAACATGAGAAAAGCAAGAACAACACCACAAACAAATTTAAGCTAACAGAAACAAAACAAAACATATACACAAACCTGCTTCTTTAGCATTCAGACCGCTACCGAGAGTAGTATCGCTGTGTGGTTCCAAACTTTCTTGGTCCTATGCATAAAATAAACCAGTATTAATATTGTCATCGAGAAGCTTGCACTAGCCGCATCACAATTAGCAACTAGAACTACATTTGTCAGGGGCTGATGAGATTAATTCACTTTTTCTGTTTACACTATCATTCTAGACTGGTCTAGAGCAATATATTGTGTCGTTGCATGATTGACTATGTACTTGACATTCCAGATGCAAAAAGCTAATGCATGTACTAGGGTTTATGACTAATTGAATGGCTAATACCGAGTTAAATGCAAACTAGTGTTACACTAATGAAATAATCAAAATACATTATCATGAATGAAATGCATATGCAAAGGAAACAGCGACCTCAATATATTGTACATGCAGTGTTTGTAGTCTCAGATAGCCCATATGATTATTCTTTGCTAACTACTCAAGTATATTGCTTTCAAATTCATTGAGCGCAATTTCTGATAGCATTTATTTGTTTGGCTGATCATCATGAACTTAAAACAAATCTTCTGGCTTAACTTGTCTTCTCCATCATAATCATCACTCACTACTATATTTACTTTCATGAAGATTGTCATTTGGATTAACAAGTACGATATCCATTTCATTCTCTCTTACTGGTTTTCCTCAAATCAGAAAAATAAATACATGTATGGATATAATAATTACCTGTGGTGGGGTCACCCTCTTTGCTTCTTCATCCGCAATAACTTTACTATATTCATCCTCTGTGAAAGTAAATCATCATATATCATAGTAGACTATCGCATCATATATTACATTGCAATATACGAGTTTATGACTCTCTATACAAAATTACCCTTATAGGACAATTACCCCCTAGGACAACCAACGACCACCACTCCGAGGAAACCCCCCTTCCTGTTCATTAAAGGGGAAGTCTATCCTGATTTAGTTGGGTTTTTTAAGTATAATTTTTTTTCGGAGGGTACTTGTCCACGGTGGGGGGGGGGGGGGGAAGCTGCACCCTGTAAAGTGCAAAAGTGCACCCTCATGGGTGCAGACATTTGCTACAATAGCAGCACCCCATAGTTGATTATAATATTTATGTATGAATTGAACATGCTAAGATGTGCAAATTAGAAGATAAATATTCAAATCAACTATAAAATAAAATAACAATGACTTTGTATTGCATATTCACAACGGAAGTTCCAATCACATGTGAGAGTGTACAACATTAATGTTCAATAGCTAAGACGGATAGTATGCAAATACCTGTGAGGTGAAGCATAGTGAGAAGGTATTCTATAACAAAGTGAAGGATCAACTTGGGAATGTAAAGCATGAAGGAGAAATGATGATAACAAAAGCAAGAGGGAGCAATGTTAGTGAGTGTAATTCTGAGAGGCTATGGTACAGTGAACACAGGCTTGGAGAAAATTAAACATTTAGTAAAAAACATTAACCCTGATCGCTGGATGTAAACAGAATCCAATTGTGTACAAAATAGTTCACCACGTTATTATTATTATTATTATTAAATTGAGTATGTTGTCCTTGTTATTAATATTGTAATCATTATCATCATCATTTATATTATAACGCCACTCCCCCTTCTCTCTCTCTCTCTCTCTCTCTCACACCTTCTCCTCCAACCCACCTCTCCCCTCCAACCCACCTCTCCCCGCGTTAAAAAATTATTTGCAGTTGATTATTTTAAAGCAACACTATTTCACCCTAGAAACGTGGATTTCAAAGACGTTTAGTTTAAAACACGGTTGCGTTTTAGCGATTTCAAGCGGTTTTCCGTCGGTCGTAAAAATAAACGTGTTTCAAAACACAAACATGAAACGCTGAAAAAGATGCGTTTTGTATCCTGATTCTGCAGAATCAGGGCCTACATGCTTGCTATTGATGGAAGATAAGAACAAAATCGAATGAAATTAAGTCAATTGTCTGGCTTGTAGTCTGAACTTTAACCTTGGAGAGCTTTTGTGGACGTATTGAAAAACATGCAAAAAAAAATATTTTCATCGTTATGCATGAACACTAGAAAGACATCAGTGACGTATCGAGGGGCCGGGGTTCTTATCACAGCATTCCATAGCACGCTTTACTAAGCACCATTGTATCGAACAATACATGAACAAATCCATTTGAGCCAGATTTTGGAGGAAAAAAAGCCCTGCAAACGTTAAAATCACTTGCAAGTAATACCTTAATAAAATGAAAACTATAAAATCCAATGAGTGATAGTCCACATACGTTTCTTTAAATAATGATGAAATTCATTGTAATGAATAAAGATTTCTGCATTTTTTAAAAATGGAACACTTTCAGAAGAGCAAGGCTTCCTATCGGAATATAATTTCCCCTCTCGAATGGTCATATGCATACGGTTAATTAGGGCATTTCTATCTTTATAACTTGTCCCTTTGTATGAAAGCGAAACAAAACAAGAAAAACAGAACGGCGAAAGTTACAATCAATTAGCTAAACAATAGGAGAGTAATAAATGTTTGAAATATGAGATCAGTGTAGCTATGCGATTCTCAAATTGGCAATGTTGTCTGTGGATTATTACCCCTGTTAGTCGTGTATACAAATATAATTAATTTCTTTTTTGTTCTAATTGTCGTCTCCCTTGGGTCACTGTTCAAGATATAGGCCTCTTATAGATCGTATATTATGATGGGTCCACTTAAAGGAAAAAGACCATCCCGAGTCATACATTTTGAGAGATAAATCTATATTTCAGTAATTATGTGTTTTGGAATGATGAGAAAATTGTCTGGCACTGCATTACAGAGACATTACAGATTCAGAAAATTTAAAGTTCAGACACGTATACTGATTACAACTTTCCAAAAGTCAAATCTTTGTTTGTTTTTGTCCAATTTTATTCTAATTTTCACTTGTCTGCTTCCCTGATTTTTCTAAAGTTCTCTGAAAGTTCTTTACTATGAAGGTTGGATTTCTATTTACGGACAGTACAATAAGAACGCCCTCTTGCGCTCAAAATTAATTTAATGACGACACTAAATATGTCAGATTGACATGAAAATTATAAACCTTGTGACCCCTACCGTAAGATCAAATTTGCTTTCTCTTTGTAAATTGCCTAAATGTGGAATTTTATCGCTCGTGTGAAGTAATACCCAGTGTAATCCATTCTGGCACTATTATCTATTGATGGAAGAGAAGGAAAAAATCGAAAGAAATGAAGTCAATTGTCTGGTTTGTGGTATGAACTTTAACCTAGGAGAGCTTTTGTGGGCGAATTGAAAAGCATGTAAAGAAAAATATTTTCATCGTTATGCATGAACACTAGAAAGACATCAGTGACGTATCTAGGGGCCGGGGTTCTATCACGTGATATATTTATCACAGCATTCCATAGCACGCTTTACTGAGCACCATTGTATTGAACATGGCATGAACAAATCCATTTGAGCGAGATTTTGGAGAAAAAAGCCCTGCAAATGTTAAAATTACATGCAAGTAATACCTTAATAAAATGAAAACTATTAAACCCAACGAGTGATAGTTCTCATACGCTACTCTAAATAATGATGGAATTCATTGTAATGAATAAAGATTTCTGCATTTTTCAAAAATGGAACACTTTCAGAAGAGCAAGGCATCATATCGGAATATAATTTCCCCCCTCGAATGGTCATATGCATACGGTTAATTAGGACATTCCTATCTTTATAACTTGTCCCTTTGTATGAAAGCGAAACAAAATAAGAAAAACAGAACGGCGAAAGTTACAATCAATTAGCTAAACAATAGGAGAGTAATAAATGTTTGAAATATGAGATCAGTGTAGCTATGCGATTCTCAAATTGGCAATGTTGTCAGTGGATTATTACCCCTGTTAGTCGTGTATACAAATATAATTAATTTTTTTTTTTGTTCTAATTGTCGTCTACCTTGGGTCACTGTTCAAGATATAGGCCTCTTATAGATCGTATATTATGATGGGTCCACTTAAAGGAAAAAGACCATCCCGAGTCATACATTTTGAGAGATAAATCTATATTTCAGTAATTATGTGTTTTGGAATAATGAGAAAATTGTCTGGCACTGCATTACAGAGACATTACAGATTCAGACAATTTAAAGTTCAGACACGTATACTGATTACAACTTTCCAAAAGTCAAATCTTTGTTTGTTTTTGTCCAATTTTATTCCAATTTTCACTTGTTTGCTTCCCTGATTTTTCTAAAGTTCTCTGAAAGTTCTTTACTATGAAGGTTGGATTTCTATTTACGGACAGTACAATAAGAACGCCCTCTTGCGCTCAAAATTAATTTAATGACGACACTAAATATGTCAGATTGACATGAAAATTATAAACCTTGTGACCCCTACCGTGAGATCAAATTTGCTTTCTCTTTGTAAATTGCCTAAATGTGGAATTTTATCGCTCGTCTGAAGTAATACCCAGTGTAATCCATTCTGGCACTATTATCTATTGATGGAAGAGAAGGAAAAAAATCGAAAGAAATGAAGTCAATTGTCTGGTTTGTGGTATGAACTTTAACCTAGGAGAGTTTTTGTGGACGAATTGAAAAGCATGTAAAGAAAAATATTTTCATCGTTATGCATGAACACTAGGAAGACATCAGTGACGTATCGAGGGGCCGGGGTTCTATCACGTGATATATTTATCACAGCATTCCATAGCACGCTTTACTGAGCACCATTGTATTGAACATGGCATGAACAAATCCATTTGAGCGAGATTTTGGAGAAAAAAAGCCCTGCAAATGTTAAAATCACTTGCAAGTAATACCTTAATAAAATGAAAACTATAAAATCCAATGAGTGATAGTCCACATACGTTTCTTTAAATAATGATGAAATTCATTGTAATGAATAAAGATTTCTGCATTTTTTAAAAATGGAACACTTTCAGAAGAGCAAGGCTTCCTATCGGAATATAATTTCCCCTCTCGAATGGTCATATGCATACGGTTAATTAGGGCATTTCTATCTTTATAACTTGTCCCTTTGTATGAAAGCGAAACAAAACAAGAAAAACAGAACGGCGAAAGTTACAATCAATTAGCTAAACAATAGGAGAGTAATAAATGTTTGAAATATGAGATCAGTGTAGCTATGCGATTCTCAAATTGGCAATGTTGTCTGTGGATTATTACCCCTGTTAGTCGTGTATACAAATATAATTAATTTCTTTTTTGTTCTAATTGTCGTCTCCCTTGGGTCACTGTTCAAGATATAGGCCTCTTATAGATCGTATATTATGATGGGTCCACTTAAAGGAAAAAGACCATCCCGAGTCATACATTTTGAGAGATAAATCTATATTTCAGTAATTATGTGTTTTGGAATGATGAGAAAATTGTCTGGCACTGCATTACAGAGACATTACAGATTCAGAAAATTTAAAGTTCAGACACGTATACTGATTACAACTTTCCAAAAGTCAAATCTTTGTTTGTTTTTGTCCAATTTTATTCTAATTTTCACTTGTCTGCTTCCCTGATTTTTCTAAAGTTCTCTGAAAGTTCTTTACTATGAAGGTTGGATTTCTATTTACGGACAGTACAATAAAAACGCCCTCTTGCGCTCAAAATTAATTTAATGACGACACTAAATATGTCAGATTGACATGAAAATTATAAACCTTGTGACCCCTACCGTAAGATCAAATTTGCTTTCTCTTTGTAAATTGCCTAAATGTGGAATTTTATCGCTCGTGTGAAGTAATACCCAGTGTAATCCATTCTGGCACTATTATCTATTGATGGAAGAGAAGGAAAAAATCGAAAGAAATGAAGTCAATTGTCTGGTTTGTGGTATGAACTTTAACCTAGGAGAGCTTTTGTGGGCGAATTGAAAAGCATGTAAAGAAAAATATTTTCATCGTTATGCATGAACACTAGAAAGACATCAGTGACGTATCTAGGGGCCGGGGTTCTATCACGTGATATATTTATCACAGCATTCCATAGCACGCTTTACTGAGCACCATTGTATTGAACATGGCATGAACAAATCCATTTGAGCGAGATTTTGGAGAAAAAAGCCCTGCAAATGTTAAAATTACATGCAAGTAATACCTTAATAAAATGAAAACTATTAAACCCAACGAGTGATAGTTCTCATACGCTACTCTAAATAATGATGGAATTCATTGTAATGAATAAAGATTTCTGCATTTTTCAAAAATGGAACACTTTCAGAAGAGCAAGGCATCATATCGGAATATAATTTCCCCCCTCGAATGGTCATATGCATACGGTTAATTAGGACATTCCTATCTTTATAACTTGTCCCTTTGTATGAAAGCGAAACAAAATAAGAAAAACAGAACGGCGAAAGTTACAATCAATTAGCTAAACAATAGGAGAGTAATAAATGTTTGAAATATGAGATCAGTGTAGCTATGCGATTCTCAAATTGGTAATGTTGTCAGTGGATTATTACCCCTGTTAGTCGTGTATACAAATATAATTAATTTTTTTTTTGTTCTAATTGTCGTCTACCTTGGGTCACTGTTCAAGATATAGGCCTCTTATAGATCGTATATTATGATGGGTCCACTTAAAGGAAAAAGACCATCCCGAGTCATACATTTTGAGAGATAAATCTATATTTCAGTAATTATGTGTTTTGGAATAATGAGAAAATTGTCTGGCACTGCATTACAGAGACATTACAGATTCAGACAATTTAAAGTTCAGACACGTATACTGATTACAACTTTCCAAAAGTCAAATCTTTGTTTGTTTTTGTCCAATTTTATTCCAATTTTCACTTGTTTGCTTCCCTGATTTTTCTAAAGTTCTCTGAAAGTTCTTTACTATGAAGGTTGGATTTCTATTTACGGACAGTACAATAAGAACGCCCTCTTGCGCTCAAAATTAATTTAATGACGACACTAAATATGTCAGATTGACATGAAAATTATAAACCTTGTGACCCCTACCGTGAGATCAAATTTGCTTTCTCTTTGTAAATTGCCTAAATGTGGAATTTTATCGCTCGTCTGAAGTAATACCCAGTGTAATCCATTCTGGCACTATTATCTATTGATGGAAGAGAAGGAAAAAAATCGAAAGAAATGAAGTCAATTGTCTGGTTTGTGGTATGAACTTTAACCTAGGAGAGTTTTTGTGGACGAATTGAAAAGCATGTAAAGAAAAATATTTTCATCGTTATGCATGAACACTAGGAAGACATCAGTGACGTATCGAGGGGCCGGGGTTCTATCACGTGATATATTTATCACAGCATTCCATAGCACGCTTTACTGAGCACCATTGTATTGAACATGGCATGAACAAATCCATTTGAGCGAGATTTTGGAGAAAAAAAGCCCTGCAAATGTTAAAATTACATGCAAGTAATACCTTAATAAAATGAAAACTATTAAACCCAACGAGTGATAGTTCTCATACGCTACTCTAAATAATGATGGAATTCATTGTAATGAATAAAGATTTCTGAATTTTTCAAAAATGGAACACTTTCAGAAGAGCAAGGCATCCTTTATAACTTGTCCCTTTGTATGAAAGCGAATCAAAAGAAGAAAAACAGAACGGCGAAAGTTACAATCAATTAGCTAAACAATAGGAGAGTAATAAATGTTTGAAATATAAGATCAGTGTAGCTATGCGATTCTCAAATTGGCAATGTTGTCAGTGGATTATTACCCCTGTTAGTCGTGTATACAAATATAATTAATTTCTTTTTTGTTCTAATTGTCGTCTACCTTGGGTCACTGTTCAAGATATATGCCTCTTATAGATCGTATATTATGATGGGTCCACTTAAAGGAAAAAGACCATCCCAAGTCATACATTATGAGAGATAAATCTATATTTCAGTAATTATGTGTTTTGGAATAAATGAGAAAATAGTCTGGCACTGCATAACAAAGACATTACCAATTCAAAAAAATTTAAGCTCAGATACGTATACTAATTACAACCTTCCAAAAGGGAAATCTTTGTTCGTTTTTGTCCGATTTTATTCCAATTTTTACATGTCTGCTTCCCTGATTTTTCTACTTTCTCTGAAAGTTCTTTACTATGAAGGTTGGATTTATATTCATAGACAATACAATAAGGACGCCCTCTTGCGCTCAAAATTAATTTAATGACGACACTAAATATGTCAGATTGACATGAATATTATAAACCTTGTGACCCCCACCGTGAGATCAAATTTGCTTTCTCTTTGTAAATTGCCTAAATGTGGAATTTTATCGCTCGTCTGAAGTAATACCCAGTGTAATCCATTCTGGCACTATTATCTATTGATGGAAGAGAAGGAAAAAATCGAAAGAAATAAAGTCAATTGTCTGGTTTGTGGTCTAAACTTTAACCTAAAAGAGCTTTTGTGGACGAATTGAAAAGCATGTAAAGAAAAATATTTTTATCGTTATGCATGAACACTAGAAAGACATCAGTGACGTATCGAGGGGCCGGGGTTCTATCACGTGATATATTTATCACAGCATTCCATAGCACGCTTTACTGAGCACCATTGTATTGAACATGGCATGAACAAATCCATTTGAGCGAGATTTTGGAGAAAAAAAGCCCTGCAAATGTTAAAATAACATGCAAGTAATACCTTAATAAAATGAAAACTATTAAACCCAACGAGTAGTAGCTCTCATACGCTTCTCTAAATAATGATGGAATTCATTGTAATGAATAAAGATTTCTGAATTTTTCAAAAATGGAACACTTTCAGAAGAGCAAGGCATCCTATCGGAATATAATTTCCCCTCTCGAATGGTCATATGCATACGGTTAATTAGGACATTCCTATCTTTATAACTTGTCCCTTTGTATGAAAGCGAAATAAAATAAGAAAAACAGAACGGCGAAAGTTACAATCAATTAGCTAAACAATAGGAGAGTAATAAATGTTTGAAATATGAGATCAGTGTAGCTATGCGATTCTCAAATTGGCAATGTTGTCTGTGGATTATTACCCCTGTTAGTCGTGTATACAAATATAATTAATTTTTTTTTTGTTCTAATTGTCGTCTACCTTGGGTCACTGTTCAAGATATAGGCCTCTTATAGATCGTATATTATGATGGGTCCACTTAAAGGAAAAAGACCATCCCGAGTCATACATTTTGAGAGATAAATCTATATTTCAGTAATTATGTGTTTTGGAATAATGAGAAAATTGTCTGGCACTGCATTACACAGACATTACAGATTCAGACAATTTAAAGTTCAGACACGTATACTGATTACAACTTTCCAAAAGTCAAATCTTTGTTTGTTTTTGTCCAATTTTATTCCAATTTTCACTTGTTTGCTTCCCTGATTTTTCTAAAGTTCTCTGAAAGTTCTTTACTATGAAGGTTGGATTTCTATTTACGGACAGTACAATAAGAACGCCCTCTTGCGCTCAAAATTAATTTAATGACGACACTAAATATGTCAGATTGACATGAAAATTATAAACCTTGTGACCCCTACCGTGAGATCAAATTTGCTTTCTCTTTGTAAATTGCCTAAATGTGGAATTTTATCGCTCGTCTGAAGTAATACCCAGTGTAATCCATTCTGGCACTATTATCTATTGATGGAAGAGAAGGAAAAAAATCGAAAGAAATGAAGTCAATTGTCTGGTTTGTGGTATGAACTTTAACCTAGGAGAGTTTTTGTGGACGAATTGAAAAGCATGTAAAGAAAAATATTTTCATCGTTATGCATGAACACTAGGAAGACATCAGTGACGTATCGAGGGGCCGGGGTTCTATCACGTGATATATTTATCACAGCATTCCATAGCACGCTTTACTGAGCACCATTGTATTGAACATGGCATGAACAAATCCATTTGAGCGAGATTTTGGAGAAAAAAAGCCCTGCAAATGTTAAAATTACATGCAAGTAATACCTTAATAAAATGAAAACTATTAAACCCAACGAGTGATAGTTCTCATACGCTACTCTAAATAATGATGGAATTCATTGTAATGAATAAAGATTTCTGAATTTTTCAAAAATGGAACACTTTCAGAAGAGCAAGGCATCCTATCGGAATATAATTTCCCCTCTCGAATGGTCATATGCATACGGTTAATTAGGACATTCCTATCTTTATAACTTGTCCCTTTGTATGAAAGCGAATCAAAAGAAGAAAAACAGAACGGCGAAAGTTACAATCAATTAGCTAAACAATAGGAGAGTAATAAATGTTTGAAATATAAGATCAGTGTAGCTATGCGATTCTCAAATTGGCAATGTTGTCAGTGGATTATTACCCCTGTTAGTCGTGTATACAAATATAATTAATTTCTTTTTTGTTCTAATTGTCGTCTACCTTGGGTCACTGTTCAAGATATATGCCTCTTATAGATCGTATATTATGATGGGTCCACTTAAAGGAAAAAGACCATCCCAAGTCATACATTATGAGAGATAAATCTATATTTCAGTAATTATGTGTTTTGGAATAAATGAGAAAATAGTCTGGCACTGCATAACAAAGACATTACCAATTCAAAAAAATTTAAGCTCAGATACGTATACTAATTACAACCTTCCAAAAGGGAAATCTTTGTTCGTTTTTGTCCGATTTTATTCCAATTTTTACATGTCTGCTTCCCTGATTTTTCTACTTTCTCTGAAAGTTCTTTACTATGAAGGTTGGATTTATATTCATAGACAATACAATAAGGACGCCCTCTTGCGCTCAAAATTAATTTAATGACGACACTAAATATGTCAGATTGACATGAATATTATAAACCTTGTGACCCCCACCGTGAGATCAAATTTGCTTTCTCTTTGTAAATTGCCTAAATGTGGAATTTTATCGCTCGTCTGAAGTAATACCCAGTGTAATCCATTCTGGCACTATTATCTATTGATGGAAGAGAAGGAAAAAATCGAAAGAAATAAAGTCAATTGTCTGGTTTGTGGTCTAAACTTTAACCTAAAAGAGCTTTTGTGGACGAATTGAAAAGCATGTAAAGAAAAATATTTTTATCGTTATGCATGAACACTAGAAAGACATCAGTGACGTATCGAGGGGCCGGGGTTCTATCACGTGATATATTTATCACAGCATTCCATAGCACGCTTTACTGAGCACCATTGTATTGAACATGGCATGAACAAATCCATTTGAGCGAGATTTTGGAGAAAAAAAGCCCTGCAAATGTTAAAATAACATGCAAGTAATACCTTAATAAAATGAAAACTATTAAACCCAACGAGTAGTAGCTCTCATACGCTTCTCTAAATAATGATGGAATTCATTGTAATGAATAAAGATTTCTGAATTTTTCAAAAATGGAACACTTTCAGAAGAGCAAGGCATCCTATCGGAATATAATTTCCCCTCTCGAATGGTCATATGCATACGGTTAATTAGGACATTCCTATCTTTATAACTTGTCCCTTTGTATGAAAGCGAAATAAAATAAGAAAAACAGAACGGCGAAAGTTACAATCAATTAGCTAAACAATAGGAGAGTAATAAATGTTTGAAATATGAGATCAGTGTAGCTATGCGATTCTCAAATTGGCAATGTTGTCTGTGGATTATTACCCCTGTTAGTCGTGTATACAAATATAATTAATTTCTTTTTTGTTCTAATTGTCGTCTACCTTGGGTCACTGTTCAAGATATAGGCCTCTTATAGATCGTATATTATGATGGGTCCACTTAAAGGAAAAAGACCATCCAAAGTCATACATTTTGAGAGATAAATCTATATTCAGTAATTATGTGTTTTGGAATAAATGAGAAGATAGTCTGGCACTGCATTACAGAGACATTACCAATTCAGAAAATTTTAAGCTCAGATACGTATACTGATTACAACTTTCCAAAAGTCAAATCTTTGTTTGTTTTTGTCCAATTTTATTCCAATTTTCCCTTGTCTGCTTCCCTGATTTTTCTAAAGTTCTCTGAAAGTTCTTTACTATGAAGGTTGGATTTCTATTTACGGACAGTACAATAAGAACGCCCTCTTGCGCTCAAAATTAATTTAATGACGACACTAAATATGTCAGATTGACATGAAAATTATAAACCTTGTGACCCCTACCGTGAGATCAAATTTGCTTTCTCTTTGTAAATTGCCTAAATGTGGAATTTTATCGCTCGTCTAAAGTAATACCCAGTGTAATCCATTCTGGCACTATTATCTATTGATGGAAGAGAAGGAAAAAATCGAAAGAAATGAAGTCAATTGTCTGGTTTGTGGTATGAACTTTAACCTAGGAGAGCTTTTGTGGGCGAATTGAAAAGCATGTAAAGAAAAATATTTTCATCGTTATGCATGAACACTAGAAAGACATCAGTGACGTATCGAGGGGCCGGGGTTCTATCACGTGATATATTTATCACAGCATTCCATAGCACGCTTTACTGAGCACCATTGTATTGAACATGGCATGAACAAATCCATTTGAGCGAGATTTTGGAGAAAAAAAGCCCTGCAAATGTTAAAATAACATGCAAGTAATACCTTAATAAAATGAAAACTATTAAACCCAACGAGTGATAGCTCTCATACGCTTCTCTAAATAATGATGGAATTCATTGTAATGAATAAAGATTTCTGAATTTTTCAAAAATGGAACACTTTCAGAAGAGCAAGGCATCATATCGGAATATAATTTCCCCTCTCGAATGGTCATATGCATACGGTTAATTAGGACATTCCTATCTTTATAACTTGTCCCTTTGTATGAAAGCGAAACAAAATAAGAAAAACAGAATGGCGAAAGTTACAATCAATTAGCTAAACAATAGGAGAGTAATAAATGTTTGAAATATGAGATCAGTGTAGCTATGCGATTCTCAAATTGGCAATGTTGTCAGTGGATTATTACCCCTGTTAGTCGTGTATGCAAATATAATTATTTTTTTTTTGTTCTAATTGTCGTCTACCTTGGGTCACTGTTCAAGATATAGGCCTCTTATAGATCGTATATTATGATGGGTCCACTTAAAGGAAAAAGACCATCCCGAGTCATACATTTTGAGAGATAAATCTATATTTCAGTAATTATGTGTTTTGGAATAATGAGAAAATTGTCTGGCACTGCATTACAGAGACATTACAGATTCAGAAAATTTAAAGTTCAGACACGTATACTGATTACAACTTTCCAAAAGTCAAATCTTTGTTTGTTTTTGTCCAATTTTATTCCAATTTTCACTTGTCTGCTTCCCTGATTTTTCTAAAGTTCTCTGAAAGTTCTTTACTATGAAGGTTGGATTTCTATTTACGGACAGTACAATAAGAACGCCCTCTTGCGCTCAAAATTAATTTAATGACGACACTAAATATGTCAGATTGACATGAAAATTATAAACCTTGTGACCCCTACCGTGAGATCAAATTTGCTTTCTCTTTGTAAATTGCCTAAATGTGGAATTTTATCGCTCGTCTGAAGTAATACCCAGTGTAATCCATTCTGGCACTATTATCTATTGATGGAAGAGAAGGAAAAAATCGAAAGAAATGAAGTCAATTGTCTGGTTTGTGGTATGAACTTTAACCTAGGAGAGCTTTTGTGGGCGAATTGAAAAGCATGTAAAGAAAAATATTTTCATCGTTATGCATGAACACTAGAAAGACATCAGTGACGTATCGAGGGGCCGGGGTTCTATCACGTGATATATTTATCACAGCATTCCATAGCACGCTTTACTGAGCACCATTGTATTGAACATGGCATGAACAAATCCATTTGAGCGAGATTTTGGAGAAAAAAAGCCCTGCAAATGTTAAAATAACATGCAAGTAATACCTTAATAAAATGAAAACTATTAAACCCAACGAGTGATAGCTCTCATACGCTTCTCTAAATAATGATGGAATTCATTGTAATGAATAAAGATTTCTGAATTTTTCAAAAATGGAACACTTTCAGAAGAGCAAGGCATCCTATCGGAAAATAATTTCCCCTCTCGAATGGTCATATGCATACGGTTAATTAGGACATTCCTATCTTTATAACTTGTTCCTTTGTATGAAAGCGAAACAAAACAAGAAAAACAGAACGGCGAAAGTTACAATCAATTAGCTAAACAATAGGAGAGTAATAAATGTTTGAAATATGAGATCAGTGTAGCTATGCGATTCTCAAATTGGCAATGTTGTCTGTGGATTATTACCCCTGTTAGTCGTGTATACAAATATAATTAATTTCTTTTTTGTTGTAATTGTCGTCTCCCTTGGGTCACTGTTCAAGATATAGGCCTCTTATAGATCGTATATTATGATGGGTCCACTTAAAGGAAAAAGACCATCCCGAGTCATACATTTTGAAAGATAAATCTATATTTTAGTAATTATGTGTTTTGGAATAATGAGAAAATTGTCTGGCACTGCATTACAGAGACATTACAGATTCAGAAAATTTAAAGTTCAGACACGTATACTGATTACAACTTTCCAAAAGTCAAATCTTTGTTTGTTTTTGTCCAATTTTATTCCAATTTTCACATGTCTGCTTCCCTGATTTTTCTAAAGTTCTCTGAAAGTTCTTTACTATGAAGGTTGGATTTCTATTTACGGACAGTACAATAAGAACGCCCTCTTGCGCTCAAAATTAATTTAATGACGACACTAAATATGTCAGATTGACATGAAAATTATAAACCTTGTGACCTCTACCGTGAGATCAAATTTGCTTTCTCTTTGTAAATTGCCTAAACGTGGAATTTTATCGCTCGTCTGAAGTAATACCCAGTGTAATCCATTCTGGCACTATAATCTAATAATGGAAGAGAAGGAAAAAATCGAAAGAAATGAAGTCAATTGTCTGGTTTGTGGTATGAACTTTAACCTAGGAGAGCTTTTGTGGGCGAATTGAAAAGCATGTAAAGAAAAATATTTTCATCGTTATGCATGAACACTAGAAAGACATAGAGCACAACTATGAGACTAGACAAAGAGAAAGTAAGAAGTTAAGTGTGCCTAAAGTAAGGACAACGCAAGGTAAATTTTCAATGTCATTCAGAGGCACACGCTATTGGAATGATCTACCCCTTTCTGTACGGGAGAAAGCATCAGTATCTTGCTTTCGTAGAACTCTTATATCACAAATGTTAATAGAATAGTTGTTTATAACTTAGAACCAAGGCTCTTGCCTTATTGTAAATATTATGTTATATAATTCTTCATCTTTTATTTAGTGTAAAATACCAAAGCTTTGTATATAAGCACAGAACATATTTACCCTAGATGTAGAATAATTTGTAGCTTAGGTATGTATTCAATAGTTATTCATATTTATTCATTACATTCTCATTTATTGCTGTGATACTTTTTGTGTGTTAGTGGTACTAGACACGATTAGCATTAAATGCTATTTTCTGGTCCCATTTATCCTTTCAATGTTAATTAATCATTCACATTTGATTGTTATATTGATGTACTTTTTGTTTTGGATAATAAACTTCAAACTAAAAAAAAACTCACTCAAACTCAAACTCAAAACTCAACATCAGTGACGTATCGAGGGGCCGGGGTTCTATCACGTGATATATTTATCACAGCATTCCATAGCACGCTTTACTGAGCACCATTGTATTGAACATGGCATGAACAAATCCATTTGAGCGAGATTTTGGAGAAAAAAAGCCCTGCAAATGTTAAAATAACATGCAAGTAATACCTTAATAAAATGAAAACTATTAAACCCAACGAGTGATAGCTCTCACACGCTTCTCTAAATAATGATGGAATTCATTGTAATGAATAAAGATTTCTGAATTTTTCAAAAATGGAACACTTTCAGAAGAGCAAGGCATCCTATCGGAAAATAATTTCCCCTCTCGAATGGTCATATGCATACGGTTAATTAGGACATTCCTATCTTTATAACTTGTCCCTTTGTATGAAAGCGAAACAAAACAAGAACTAGACTTTAATTCGTCACTTTGACGAATTAGGTGATACGTGCTATTTTGTTATCATGAAAGTGTGCCGATGATGATCTAATGACAATGATCATAAATACGATAAAGACCATGATTAAGAGCGGTATAGCGCCCCATTCAGGTATTCGATAGAGATTTGTAGAATCAGGATTTGAGAAAAAGTCGCCTAACACGCAAACTAAGAAAATTCTGACATGTCACCTTTAGTTGAAATTTTCACTATGATGATGTCATCGAAATGATAAATAATGTACGTCTATATTGTAGATAATTTATTAGCTACACCGTATAAAAATTTGGGAGAACATAGAATACAAATAAGCTAGATAGTGCTCAAAGATCAATGTCATGAAGATTCATGATGTGAACGAAATTCACCTTCCTTAGGCATAACATGCAAATTGAGAAAATTCTGACATGTGGCCTTTAATTGAATTTTGTACTATAATGACGTCAATAAAATAAAAAGCAGAGTGTATTGATCTTGTAGGCAATTCCCTAAGCTGCAAGATACCGCAATCTGGAAGAAAATCAGTCAATATTATGAGAAATACACTAAATTTTCAAAAAATATAATGACGTTATAATATGCAATTTTGTATTTTGACTTCCAAGGCCATTATGATGACGTCAATATGTATTTAATGGCCAAATGAGCTATGAAATCATATCTCCGACTCTCACTCTATCAAAATATGAAAAAACTTGGCAGTCCTTATTCATCCCAATGGACTTTTTATAGGCATGTTTTTTCCCATATACAGTGCGTCCCAGAAAAAACGAAACCGAGAAGTATCGATGTTCTATCATAACTTAATCACAACTATAATTAATGAATGATACATATTTGGAAAGCTTAGAGTCTCTTCTTTCATGTGATGCTACTCGGATAATGCATATTTCACGCATGAGTGATTAAAAGCAATTTGAAGGAAGGAAACCAAAAAGACATTTGGCGGGCGGTATCTGAATTTCGAAGAAAAATTCACATTTCTAAAAAGTTGAGTTTCTGCCCTTTCATATGACACCTCAATCAGGAAAAATGAGCGAGGAATGACAAAGTTCTGTTTGTTTAAAGTAGTGCTTGCATTTTCATAATTTTAACAAACGAAGTCGTTTTCACTGGGTGCCTGCCGTAGCAAAAAGCAGATTTGACAAAAGACTTAACTCCGTTTCGTTGACAATCAGCCGTAGACGAGAGTCTTCATGCATAGCTGATTGTCAACGAAACGGAGTTAAGTCTTTTGTCAAATCTGCTTTTTGCTACGGCAGGCACCCAGTGAAAACGAATTTGTTTGTTAAAATTATGAAAATGTAAGGGCTACTCTAAACAAACAGAACTTTGTTATTCCTGGCTCATTTTTCTTGATTGAGGTATCATATGAAAGAGCAGAAAATGAACTTTCTAGAAATATGAATTTTTATTTGAAATTCAGATACCGCCCGCCAAATTACTTTTTGGTTTCCTTCCTTAAAATTGATTTTAATCACTCATGCGTGAAATATGCATCACGTGAGTAGCATCAACTGAAAGAGGAGACTCTAAGCTTTCCAGATATGTATCATTCATTAATTATGGTTGTGGTTAAGTTATGATAAAACATCGATACTTCTCGGTTTCGTTTTTTCTGGGACGCACTGTATACTATGTAATACATGAACTCGCGCACAAGGATATTTATCTTGAACGGACGCTCATTCCGTTATTAATAGTGATAAAGAGATTAAAATGGTATCAAAATGCTTGGAAAAATGTGCCAAACATGATGACATAGAAAATTTGGCGATTATATGTTGCAAAATGCCAGAAGGCGCAAAAAACGCGCGCGCATGCGCGTTTGAGTGATTTTTTGTCAAATGCTCCATATGGCTTGATACGTGTGCAAAAAAAATTGGGAATGATTTGGAGCATTTTAAATTTTTGCGCGCACGTAAACGCGCGTACGAACGCGTACGCGCGGATTTGCGCACGTTTTTTAATCTCAAATTGACCGGAAGGATATTGATCTTATTCATGATAAAAATGAAAGAAAAATTACTTTCCGTTATGAAGATATGATCATAAGTTGATTTTTACAAAATGGCGCCTGGATGACGTCACGATAATTTCGAGTCTTTGAAAAGTCATGCAGTTCTAAGTTAGACTAAGATCTATCATCATTGAAAGTTTCATGACAATGGCTTTTGCCATTCTTGAGATATCCTGCGAACAAAATTGAGGAAGAATAATAATAATTTCTTCTATACAGACACAAAATAAATACTAGACTTTAATTCGTCACTTAGACGTATTAGGTGATACGTATGATAATGGTTTACAAAACGAATAATGCATTACACGATATACTATTTTATAAAATGCTTCTTCCATTATGATCTATCCATATGTCAAGATTGAATCGTGTCTCCTTGATCTCCATGGATCTAGGGAAGATAGATTGAGACGATATATGACCGCATTTTGATGATTTTATCTCATTCAAAGAAATGAAAATGTAATTGATATATTAGAGCTTATGCCTGAATATTAAAAAGTTAATAGTGTATGAAGTCACGATGTCCCGGTGTAAATGAAAAGTCAAAATAAATGTGGGAATACATTAGCGATTATTTTTAGTTGTCGACGTGAGATTATAGCTAGTTGCTTGATAATAATATCTTTAAATATCGGATCGATAAGTTTGTGGATTAGACCACAGTTGAATTAACAGGAAATAATGTAAGAAAGAGAAAGAATGAGAGGCATAGAGTGTTGATTTTTTTCTTCAAGTAATGCATGGAACCGTAGATAGCTGAAGATATTATTCGGAAGGGAAAGGAGCTTAGCAATCATCGAGGCCAGGATGGTAAAAAAAGAAGGAAATAAAGGGAAGTTTGATTTTGACCCATTGTCTTTGACTAAAATTCCTTCATGATCCCGTCATCAAAAAATAAAATAAGTTGTATTTGGAACTTAGATCATAAACACAGCTACTACATATTAGAATTTGGGAGAGATTCGAATAAAGATAAACGATATACGGTTGAAAGTGCATTGTCGTTGATTACGAAATCACTTAAAATCGATTGAAATTAAATATTTTAATTTAAGCGAGCAATATAATGGTGTCGAGAAATCCGTTTAGCCAAGAAGATGTAGGAAATAATATCTACAACTCATACTCTATCCACATTTAATAAAACAATTGGTGTATCCGATCATTTTAAGAAGTTATGGCCAATTAAACATAGGCATGTTTTTTTTTAATTTCTGGGAAATGTGCGCACGCGCGTGTTGTTATCTTTGACGCGCGCATATTACATCAATTTGAGTCAAAAGTTACTGAAATTTACAGGGATTGTTAATGGAATTATCGTTAATCCAAAACGAGCAAAAAAACTAAGAAATTTGATCTGCGTACGATACAAACGCAAATACGCGCGCGCTGACCGGCACGCGCGGAAATTTTTGAAACGCTCAGAATTGGCTGAAACGTATGCAAAATTACTTGGTTTGGAGTTTTGAGCATTTTGTTTTTTAATTTCTTTTTGACGCACGTGTACGCGCACGTTAGAGGGGGCAGACAAATTTGCGTGGGCAAAATTTCTGACCCATGACCCGAGCATGATTGATACCAAATTTGAATTGAAATCGATAGTGCATGGCCGAGATACGACCATTAATGACATTTTACATAATGACGTCATGATGACGTCACGATGCACTGGCGTCACTGAAAAGTCACGCAGTTCTAAGTTGGACTAAGATCGATCTTCATAGAAAGTTTCATAACGATGGCTTCAGCCATTCTTGAGATATCCTGCGAACAAAATTGAGGAAGAATAATAATAATTTCTTCTATACAGACACAAAATAAATACTAGACTTTAATTCGTCACTTAGACGAATTAGGTGATACGTATGATAATGGTTTACATAACGAATAATGCATTACACAATATATTATTTTGTAAAATGCTTCTCCCATTTATATGCTTCTCCCATTATGATCTATTCATATGTCAAGATTAAATTGTGTCTCCTTGATCATCATGAATCTAGGGAAGATAGATTGAAACAATATATGACCTTTGACCCTGTGCAGTAACCAGTTACACATTTGACTCTTATTTATATCATGAAGAACACCTTTTGACGATTTTATCTTATTCAAAGAAATGAAAATGTAATTGATAAATGATTTTCATCATTACGATAATGATGATCATGATGATAATGATCATGATCATGAGCGCAATCATGACATCTTATTGAAAAAATGAGGAGTGATTTAGATAGCATATAGTCTCAGCTACAACATACTAAAAAATCAACAAAATCCAAGCAGAAATAACGGCGATATTGCTCGCAAAAGACAGGAATGTAGACTCCAGATTTGAGAAAAAGTCATCTCCCATAGGGATTACACGCAAAAAGTAATGGATTAAGTGAAAATAGGGTAATAATAAAGTAAAAAGGGTTGTTTATGACATTATTTGCGATTCTACGTGTTTAAATAATCAAAGGAGATGGTACAGTGAAGGTCAAAAGGAAAAAAAAAGTGAAGAAAAAAAATGTTGGAGACACCCGGACTCGAACCAGGGATCTCGAGGTTAGAAGTCAAGTGCGTTACCGATATACCAAAACATCTCCCATAGCGATTACACGTAAACGGGAAATGGAATTCTGAAATCCTACTTTGCAAGTGAAATATTGGCATGAACCCGGCATCTAATCGAAAAATAAAGGGCACACTTGTGATAGCTCATTGTCTCAGCTACAACATATCCAAAGCTCAGCGAAAACGAAGCTAAAACAACGGAGATTTTGCTCGCGAAAGACAGAAGTGTAGAATCCAGTTTTGAGAAAAAGTCATGTCCCATAGAGAATACACGCAAAATGTGAAAAATTGACATGCCTCCTTCAATCGCAAAAATACACCATGATAATTTTGTCAAAAATAAAAGTTGTGGATACTGCATTTGTAGAAAATTGTCTCAGCTAAAACATATCAAAATTTGAAAGAAAATTAATTGATATTTACAGAGATACAATCAATTTTCCAAAAATATGCTGACGTCATAATATGCAAATTAAAATTTTGAGTTTGGAGGCCATTATGATGCCTTTATGAGTTAATTGAGGATCAAATGAGACATGAAATCATATCTCCGACTCATAATCTATCCAAATATGAAAAAATATTAGGAGTTTCTATCTATTCTAAAGAGTTACAATGAATTTGATATAGGCATGTTTTTGCCCATGTATTGTGGATAAAGATAACGCAAATCCGCGCGTGCTGTCAACTTTGACGGACGCTCATTGGATTATTAAAAGGTGAGCAAGTTATCAAAATGCTTGAAAAAATGTGCCAAATACGATGACAGAAAAAAATCGGCGATTCTATGTTGCAAAATGCCAGTACGCGCGAAAATGCGCGCGCATGCGCGTGTGCGTAATTTTTTTATCAAATGCTCCATATGGCCTGAAACGTATGTAAAAAAAATTTGGGATGATTTAGAGCATTTTAAAAAAAATCGCGCGCGTAAACGCGCGGACAAAAGCGTACGCGCATTTTTGCGCGCATTTTTTGACCTGAAATTGACCAGACGGATATTGATCTTAATCATGATAAATATGAATAAAGAATTACTATCCGTTATGAAGATATGATCATTAGTTGATTTTCACAAAATGGCGCCTGGATGACGTCACGATAATTTTGAGTCTTTGAAAAGTCACGCAGTTCTAAGTTAGACTAAGATCTATCATCATTGAAAGATTCATAACAATGGCTTCATTCAGTCTTGAGATATCCTGCGAACAAATTCGAGGAAGAATAATAATAATAATAAATAATAAATAATAACAATCTTGACGAAATCAATAGGTGATACGTAGACTTCGTTACGTATCACCTAACTAGACTTTAATTCGTCACTTAGACGAATTAGGTGATACGTATGATAATGGTTTACATAACGAATAATGCATTACACAATATATTATTTTGTAAAATGCTTCTCCCATTTATATGCTTCTCCCATTATGATCTATTCATATGTCAAGATTAAATTGTGTCTCCTTGATCATCATGAATCTAGGGAAGATAGATTGAAACAATATATGACCTTTGACCCTGTGCAGTAACCAGTTACACATTTGACTCTTATTTACATCATGAAGAACACCTTTTGACGATTTTATCTTATTCAAAGAAATGAAAATGTAATTGATAAATGATTATCATCATTACGATAATGATGATCATGATGATAATGATCATGATCATGAGCGCAATCATGACATCTTATTGAAAAAATGAGGAGTGATTTAGATAGCATATAGTCTCAGCTACAACATACTCAAAAATCAACAAAATCCAAGCAGAAATAACGGCGATATTGCTCGCAAAAGACAGGAATGTAGACTCCAGATTTGAAAAAAAGTCATCTCCCATAGGGATTACACGCAAAAAGTAATGGATTAAGTGAAAATAGGGTAATAATAAAGTAAAAAGGGTTGTTTATGACATTATTTGCGATTCTACGTGTTTAAATAATCAAAGGAGATGGTACAGTGAAGGTCAAAAGGAAAAAAAAGTGAAGAAAAAAAATGTTGGAGACACCCGGACTCGAACCAGGGATCTCGAGGTTAGAAGTCAAGTGCGTTACCGATGTACCAAAACATCTCCCATAGCGATTACACGTAAACGGGAGATGAAATTCTGAAATTCTACTTTGCAAGTGAAATATTAGCATGATCCCGGCATCTAATCGAAAAATAAAGGGCACACTTGTAATAGCTCATTGTCTCAGCTACAACATATCCGAAGCTCAGCGAAAACGAAGCTAAAACAACGGAGATTTTGCTCGCGAAAGACAGGAGTGTAGAATCCAGTTTTGAGAAAAAGTCATGTCCCATAGAGAATACACGCAAAATGTGAAAAATTGACATGCCTCCTTTAATCGCAAAAATACACCATGATAATTTTGTCAAAAATAAAATTTGTGGATACTGCATTTGTAGAAAATTGTCTCAGCTAAAACATATAAAAATTTAAAAGAAAATTGATCTATATTTACAGAGATACAATCAATTTTCCAAAAATATGCTGAAGTCATAATATGCAAATTAAAATTTTGAGTTTGGAGGCCATTATGATGCCTTCATGAGTTAATTGAGGATCAAATGAGACATGAAATCATATTTCCGACTCATAATCTATCCAAATATGAAAAAATATTAGGAGTTTCTATCTATTCTAAAGAGTTACAATGAATTTTATATAGGCATGTTTTTGCCCATGTATTGTGGATAAAGATAACGCAAATCCGCGCGTGCTGTCAACTTTGACGGACGCTCATTGCGTTATTAAAAGGTGAACAAGTTATCAAAATGCTTGGAAAAATGTGCCAAATACGATGACAGAAAAAAATCGGCGATTCTATGTTGCAAAATGCCAGTATGCGCGAAAATGCGCGCGCATGCGCGTGTGCGTAATTTTTTTTATCAAATGCTCCATATGGCCTGAAACGTATGTAAAAAAAATTTGGGATGATTTGGAGCATTTTAAAAAAATTCGCGCGCGTAAACGCGCGGACAAAAGCGTACGCGCATTTTTGCGCGCATTTTTTGACCTGAAATTGACCCGACAAATATTGAACTTGATCATGACAAATATGAATGAGAAATGGCTTTCTGTTATGAAGATATGATCATAAGTTGATTTTCACAAAATGGCGTCTGGATGACGTCACGATGACTTTGAGTCTTTGAAAAGTCACGCAGTTCTAAGTTAGACTAAGATCTATCATCATTGAAAGATTCATAATAATGGCTTTATTCAGTCTTGAGATATCCTGCGAACAAAATCGAGGAAGAATAATAGGAATAGGAATAAAAATCTTGACGAAATCAAAAGGTGATACGTTGACTTCGTTACGTATCACCTAATGATTCCTTCAAAATTTGCAATTTCAACTTTCGATCGAAAATGTTAACATGATCCCAACATCTGATTAAAAAACAAAGTCACCCTTTTTTATAGCCCATGGTCTCAGCTATAACATATCCAAATTTGGGAGAAAACAAAGCACAAATGAGCGAGATAGTGCTGAAAGATGGATGCGATGTAGATTCATAGTGTGGACAAAATTCACCCTCCATAGACATAACACGCAAATGACGAAAATTCTGACATGTGGCCTTTAATTGAATTTTTGACTATGATGACATCATTTAAATGAAAATTGGTGTGGACTGATCTCGAAGACGATTGCCTCGGCTACAACATATTAAAATCTAGAAGAGAATCGATGAATATTAAGAGAAATACACTAAATTTTCCATAAACATAATGACGTCATAATATGCATTTTTGTATTTTTGACTTCCAAGGCCATTATGATGACGTCAAGATGTACTTAATGGCCAAATGAGATATGAAATCATACCTTCGACTCATACTCTATCTAAATATGGAAAAAAAATTGGCAGTCCTTATTCATATCAATGGACTTTTTTGGGGCATGTTTTTGCCCGTATATGCTATGTATTACAAAAATCGCGCGTGCGGACGGTTATCTTGAACGGACGCTCATTCCGTTATTAATAATGATAAAGAGATAAACTTGGTATCAAATTGTTCGGAAAATTATGAGGAATATCCTGTCAAAAGTTTTTGCGAAGGAATTATTTTTCGTTCGGCCGTGACGAACGAAAACGCGCAAAAATGCGTGTTTTGCGCGATTTTTTAAGAATGCTTATAATGGCCTGAAACGTATGCAAAAAAAATTTAAGACGATTTTGAGCAATTCTAAATTTTACGCGCGCATTAACGCGCGCACCTAAGCGTACGCGCATTTTTGCGCGCATTTATTGATCTGAAATTGACCCGACAAATATTGACCTTGATCATGACAAATATGAATGAGAAATGGCTTTCTGTTATGAAGATATGATCATAAGTTGATTTTCACAAAATGGCGTCTGGATGACGTCACGATGACTTTGAGTCTTTGAAAAGTCACGCAGTTCTAAGTTAGACTAAGATCTATCATCATTGAAAGATTCATGATTATGGCTTTATTCAGTCTTGAGATATCCTGCGAACAAATTCGAGGAAGAATAATAATAATAATAAATAACAATCTTGACGAAATCAAAAGGTGATACGTTGACTTCGTTACGTATCACCTAACTAGACTTTAATTCGTCACTTAGACGAATTAGGTGATACGTATGATAATGGTTTACATAACGAATAATGCATTACACAATATATTATTTTGTAAAATGCTTCTCCCATTTATATGCTTCTCCCATTATGATCTATTCATATGTCAAGATTAAATTGTGTCTCCTTGATCATCATGAATCTAGGGAAGATAGATTGAAACAATATATGACCTTTGACCCTGTGCAGTAACCAGTTACACATTTGACTCTTATTTATATCATGAAGAACACCTTTTGACGATTTTATCTTATTCAAAGAAATGAAAATGTAATTGATAAATGATTTTCATCATTACGATAATGATGATCATGATGATAATGATCATGATCATGAGCGCAATCATGACATCTTATTGAAAAAATGAGGAGTGATTTAGATAGCATATAGTCTCAGCTACAACATACTAAAAAATCAACAAAATCCAAGCAGAAATAACGGCGATATTGCTCGCAAAAGACAGGAATGTAGACTCCAGATTTGAGAAAAAGTCATCTCCCATAGGGATTACACGCAAAAAGTAATGGATTAAGTGAAAATAGGGTAATAATAAAGTAAAAAGGGTTGTTTATGACATTATTTGCGATTCTACGTGTTTAAATAATCAAAGGAGATGGTACAGTGAAGGTCAAAAGGAAAAAAAAAGTGAAGAAAAAAAATGTTGGAGACACCCGGACTCGAACCAGGGATCTCGAGGTTAGAAGTCAAGTGCGTTACCGATATACCAAAACATCTCCCATAGCGATTACACGTAAACGGGAAATGGAATTCTGAAATCCTACTTTGCAAGTGAAATATTGGCATGAACCCGGCATCTAATCGAAAAATAAAGGGCACACTTGTGATAGCTCATTGTCTCAGCTACAACATATCCGAAGCTCAGCGAAAACGAAGGTAAAACAACGGAGATTTTGCTCGCGAAAGACAGAAGTGTAGAATCCAGTTTTGAGAAAAAGTCATGTCCCATAGAGAATACACGCAAAATGTGAAAAATTGACATGCCTCCTTCAATCGCAAAAATACACCATGATAATTTTGTCAAAAATAAAAGTTGTGGATACTGCATTTGTAGAAAATTGTCTCAGCTAAAACATATCAAAATTTAAAAGAAAATTGATTGATATTTACAGAGATACAATCAATTTTCCAAAAATATGCTGACGTCATAATATGCAAATTAAAATTTTGAGTTTGGAGGCCATTATGATGCCTTTATGAGTTAATTGAGGATCAAATGAGACATGAAATCATATCTCCGACTCATAATCTATCCAAATATGAAAAAATATTAGGAGTTTCTATCTATTCTAAAGAGTTACAATGAATTTGATATAGGCATGTTTTTGCCCATGTATTGTGGATAAAGATAACGCAAATCCGCGCGTGCTGTCAACTTTGACGGACGCTCATTGGATTATTAAAAGGTGAGCAAGTTATCAAAATGCTTGAAAAAATGTGCCAAATACGATGACAGAAAAAAATCGGCGATTCTATGTTGCAAAATGCCAGTACGCGCGAAAATGCGCGCGCATGCGCGTGTGCGTAATTTTTTTATCAAATGCTCCATATGGCCTGAAACGTATGTAAAAAAAATTTGGGATGATTTAGAGCATTTTAAAAAAAATCGCGCGCGTAAACGCGCGGACAAAAGCGTACGCGCATTTTTGCGCGCATTTTTTGACCTGAAATTGACCAGACGGATATTGATCTTAATCATGATAAATATGAATGAAAAATTACTATCCGTTATGAAGATATGATCATTAGTTGATTTTCACAAAATGGCGCCTGGATGACGTCACGATAATTTTGAGTCTTTGAAAAGTCACGCAGTTCTAAGTTAGACTAAGATCTATCATCATTGAAAGTTTCATGACAATGGCTTTATTCAATCTTGAGATATCCTGCGAACAAAATCGAGGAAGAATAATAAAATAAAAAATAAAGAAAATCTTGACGAAATCAATAGGTGATACGTAGACTTCGTTACGTATCACCTAACTAGACTTTAATTCGTCACTTTGACGAATTAGGTGATACGTGCTATTTTGTTATCATGAAAGTGTGCCGATGATGATCCAATGATAATGATCATAAATACGATAAAGACCATGATTAAGAGTGGTATAGCGCCCCCTTCAGGTATTCGATAGAGATTTGTAGAATCAAGATTTCAGAAAAAGTCGCCTAACATGCAAACTAAGAAAATTCTGACATGTCACCTTTAATTGAAATTTTCACTATGATGATGTCATCGAAAGGATAAATGATGTACGTCAATATTGTAGATAATTTATTAGCTACACCGTATCAAAATTTGGGAGAACATAATACAAATAAGCTAGATAGTGCTCAAAGATCAATGTCATGAAGATTCATGATGTGAACGAAATTCACCTTCCTTAGGCATAACACTCAAATTAAGAAAATTCTGAAATGCGGCCTTTAAGTGAATTTTGTACTATGATGACGTCAATGAAATAAAAAGAAGTGTGTATTTATCTTGAAGGCAATTGCCTCAACTACAAGAAACCGAAATTTGGAAGAAAATCAGTCAATAATATGAGAAATATACTAAATTTTCCATAAATATAATGACGTCATAATATGCAATTTTGTATTTTGACTTTCAAGGTCATTATGATGACGTCAAGATGTATTTCATGGCCTAATAAGATATGAAATCATATCTCCGACTCATACTGTGTCTAAATATGAAACAAAAATGGCAGTCCTTATTCATCCCGATGTACTTTTTATAGGCATGTTTTTGCCCATATATGATATGTAATACATTACCTCGCGCGCGCGGATATTTATCTCGGACGGACGGTCATTCCGTTATTTATAGTGATAAAGAGATGAATATGGTATCAAAATGCTTGGAAAAATGTGCCAAACATGATGACAGAGAAAATTTGGCGATTTTATGTTGTAAAATGCCAGAACACGCAAAAAACACGCGCGCATGCGCGTTTGAGGGATTTTTTGTCAAATGCTTTATATGGCTTGAAACGTATGCAAAAAAAATTTGGGATGATTTGGAGCATTTTAATTTTTTGCGCGCACGTAAACGCGCGCACAAATGCGTACGCGCGGATTTGCGCACTTTTTTTGATCGGAAATTGACCGGAAGGATATTGATCTTATTCATGATAAATATGAATGAAAAATTAGTTTCCGTTATGAAGATATGATCATAAGTTGATTTTCACAAAATGGCGCCTGGATGACGTCACGATAATTTTGTGTCTTTGAAAAGTCATGCAGTTCTAAGTTAGACTAAGATCTATCATCATTGAAAGTTTCATGACAATGGCTTTTGCCATTCTTGAGATATCCTGCGAACAAAATTTAGGAATAATAATAATAATTTCTTCTATACAGACACAAAATAAATACTAGACTTTAAATCGTCACTTTGACGAATTAGGTGATACGTGCTATTTTGTTATCATGAAAGTGTGCCGATGATGATCTAATGATAATGATCATAAATACGATAAAGACCATGATTAAGAGTGGTATAGCACCCCCTTCAGGTATTCGATAGAGATTTGTAGAATCAGGATTTCAGAAAAAGTCGCCTAACACGCAAACTAAGAAAATTCTGACATGTCACCTTTAATTGAAATTTTCACTATGATGATGTCATCGAAATGATAAATGATGTACGTCAATATTGTAGATATTTTATTAGCTACACCGTATCAAAATTTTGGAGAACATAGAATACCAATAAGCTAGATAGTGCTCAAAGATCAATGTCATAAAGAATCATGATGTGAACGAAATTCACCTTCCTTAGGCATAACACGCAAATTAAGAAAATTCTGAAATGTGGCCTTTAATTGAATTTTTACTATGATGACGTCAATGAAATAAAAAGTAGTGTATATTTATCTTGAAGGCAATTGCCTCAACTACAAGATACCACAATTTGGAAGAAAATCAGTCAATATTATGAGAAATACACTAAATTTTCAAAAAATATAATGACGTCATAATATGCAATTTTGTATTTTGACTTCCAATGCCATTATGATGACGTCAAGATGTATTTAATGGCCAAATGAGCTATGAAATCATATCTCCGACTCATACTCTATCAAAATATGAAAAAAAAATTGGCAGTCCTTATTCATCCCAATGGACTTTTTATGGCATATTTTTGCCCATATATGCTATGTAATACATGACCTCGCGCGCGCGGATATTTATTTGGACGGACGCTCATTCCGTTATTAATAGTGATAAAGAGGTGAACATGGTATCAAAATGCTTGGAAGAATGTGCCAAACATGATGACAAAGAAAATTTGGCGATTATATGTTGCGAAATGCCAGAACGCGCAAAAAACGCGCGCGCATGCATGTTTGAGTGATTTTTTGTCAAATGCTCCATATGGCTTGAAACGTATGCAAAAAAAATTGGGAATGATTTTGAGCATTTTAAATTTGTGCGCGCGCGTAAACGCGCGCACGAACGCGTACGCGCGGATTTGCGCACGTTTTTTGATCTGAAATTGACCGGAAGGATATTGATCTTATTCATGATAAATATGAATGAAAAATTACTTTCCGTTATGAAGATATGATCATAAGTTGATTTTTACAAAATGGCGCCTAGATGACGTCACGATAATTTTGAGTCCTTGAAAAGTCATGCAGTTCTAAGTTAGACTAAGATCTATCATCATGGCAAGTTTCATGATAATGGCTTTAGCCATTCTTGAGATATCCTGCGAACAAAATTGAGGAAGAATAATAATAATTTCTTCTATACAGACACAAAATAAATACTAGACTTTAATTCGTCACTTTGACGAATTAGGTGATACGTGCTATTTTGTTATCATGAAAGTGTGCCGATGATGATCTAATGATAATGATCATAAATACGATAAAGACCATGATTAAGAGTGGTATAGCGCCCCCTTCAGGTATTCGATAGAGATTTGTAGAATCAGGATTTCAGAAAAAGTCGCCTAACACGCAAACTAAGAAAATTCTGACATGTCACCTTTAATTAAAATTTTCACTATGATGATGTCATCGAAATGATAAATGATGTACATCAATATTGTAGATATTTTATTAGCTACACCGTATCAAAATTTTGGAGAACATAGAAGACCAATAAGCTAGATAGTGCTCAAAGATCAATGTCATAAAGATTCATGATGTGAACGAAATTCACCTTCCTTAGGCATAACACGAAAATTAAAAAAATTCTGAAATGTGGCCTTTAATTGAATTTTTACTATGATGACGTCAATGAAATAAAAAGTAGTGTGTATTTATCTTGAAGGCAATTGCCTCAACTACAAGATACCGTAATTTGGAAGAAAATCAGTCAATATTATGAGAAATACACTAAATTTTCAAAAAATATAATGACGTCATAATATGCAATTTTGTATTTTGACTTCCAAGGCCATTATGATGACGTCAAGATGTATTTAATGGCCAAATGAGCTATGAAATCATATCTCCGACTCATACTCTATCAAAATATGAAAAAAACTTGGCAGTCCTTATTCATCCCAATGGACTTTTTATGGCATATTTTTGCCCATATATGCTATGCAATACATGACCTCGCGCGCGCGGATATTTATTTTGGACGGACGCTCATTCCGTTATTAATAGTGATAAAGAGGTGAACATGGTATCAAAATGCTTGGAAGAATGTGCCAAACATGATGACAAAGAAAATTGGCGATTATATGTTGCAAAATGCAAGAACGGGCAAAAAACGCGCGCGCATGCATGTTTGACTGATTTTTTGTCAAATGCTCCATATGGCTTGAAACGTATGCAAAAAAAATTGGAAATGATTTTGAGCATTTTAAATCTGTGCGCGCACGTAAACGCGCGCACGAACGCGTACGCGCAGATTTGCGCACGTTTTTTGATCTGAAATTGACCGGAAGGATATTGATCTTATTCATGATAAATATGAATGAAAAATTACTTTCCGTTATGAAGATATGATCATAAATTGATTTTTACAAAATGGCGTCTAGATGACGTCACGATGATGTTGAGTCTATGAAAAGTCACGCAGTTCTAAGTTAGACTAAGATCTATCATCATGGCAAGTTTCATGATAATGGCGATAGCCATTCTTGAGATATCCTGCGAACAAAATTGAGGAAGAATAATAATAATTTCTTCTATACAGACACAAAATAAATACTAGACTTTAATTCGTCACTTTGACGAATTAGGTGATACGTGCTATTTTGTTATCATGAAAGTGTGCCGATGATGATCTAATGATAATGATCATAAGTACGATAAAGACCATGATTAAGAGTGATATAGCGCCCCCTTCAGGTATTCGTTAGAGATTTGTAGGATCAGTATTTCAGAAATAGTCGCCTAACACGCAAACTAAGAATATTCTGACATGTCACCTTTAATTGGAATTTTCACTATGATGATGTCATCGAAATGATAAATGATGTACGTCAATATTGTAGATATTTTATTAGCTACACCGTATCAAAATTTGGGAGAACATAGAGTACAAATAAGCTAAATAGTGCTCAAAGATCAATGTCATGAAGATTCATGATGTGAACGAAATTCACCTTCCTTAGGTTTAACACGCAAATTAAGAAAATTCTGAAATGTGGCCTTTAATTGAATTTTGTACTATAATGACGTCAATAAAATAAAAAGCAGTGTGTATTGATCTTGTAGGCAATTTCCTAAGCTACAAGACACCACAATTTGGAAGAAAATCAGTCAATATTATGAGAAATACACTAAATATTTTCAAAAAATATAATGACGTCATAATATGCAATTTTGTATTTTGACTTCCAAGGCCATTATGATGACGTCAAGATGTATTTAACTCATAGCCTGCCATGAGGCTGCGTGCACGCTACTGTTACGCTGCTTCTTGCATGCTAGCAAACATTCGTAATAGCAGTTATTGTTCATGCCCATTGGACTGTGCCTAGTGTTTTGCACGCGCTATTGTTAGTACCATCGCGTTAATCCGATTATCTCGTTATAAATCTGGCACTGGGGGGATTAGCCCTGTAGCAGGATAAGAGTTAATGGCTAAATAAGCTATGAAATCATATCTCCGACTCATACTCTATCAAAATATGAAAAAAACTTGGCATTCCTTGTTCATCCCAATGGACGTTTTATAGGCATGTTTTTGCCCATATATATTATGTAATACATGAGCTCGCACACAAGGATATTTATCTTGAACGGACGCTCATTCCGTTATTGATAGTGATAAAGGGATGAACATGGTATCAAACATGATGACAGAGAAAATTGGGTGATTATATGTTGCAAAATGCCAGAACGCGCAAAAAACGCGCGCGCATGCGCGTTTGAGTGATTTTTTGTCAAATGCTCCATATGGCTTGAAACGTGTGCAAAATAAATTGGAAATGATTTGGAGCATTTTAAATTTTTGCGCGCACGTAAACGCGCGCACAAACATGTACGCGCGGATTTGCGCACGTTTTTTGATCTGAAATTGACCGGAAGGATATTGATATTATTCATGATAAATATGAATGAGAAATTACTTTCCGTTATGAAGATATGATCATAAGTTGATTTTTACAAAAGGGCGCCTGGATGACGTCACGATAATTTTGAGTCTTTGAAAAGTCATGCAGTTCTAAGTTAGACTAAGATCTATCATCATTGAAAGTTTCATGACAATGGCTTTTGCCATTCTTGAGATATCCTGCGAACAAAATTGAGGAAGAATAATAATAATTTCTTCTATACAGACACAAAATAAATACTAGACTTTAATTCGTCACTTAGACGAATTAGGTGATACGTATGATATTAGTTTACATAACGAATAATGCATTACACGATATATTATTTTGTAAAATGCTTCTCCCATTTATATGCTTCTCCCATTATGATCTATTCATATGTCAAGATTAAATTGTGTCTCCTTGATCATCATGAATCTAGGGAAGATAGATTGAAACAATATATGACCTTTGACCCTGTGCAGTAACCAGTGACACATTTGACTCTTATTTATATCATGAAGAACACCTTTTGACGATTTTATCTTATTCAAAGAAATGAAAATGTAATTGATAAATGATTTTCATCATTACGATAATGATGATCATGATGATAATGATCATGATCATGAGCGCAATCATGACATCTTATTGAAAAAATGAGGAGTGATTTAGATAGCATATAGTCTCAGCTACAACATACTAAAAAATCAACAAAATCCAAGCAGAAATAACGGCGATATTGCTCGCAAAAGACAGGAATGTAGACTCCAGATTTGAGAAAAAGTCATCTCCCATAGGGATTACACGCAAAAAGTAATGGATTAAGTGAAAATAGGGTAATAATAAAGTAAAAAGGGTTGTTTATGACATTATTTGCGATTCTACGTGTTTAAATAATCAAAGGAGATGGTACAGTGAAGGTCAAAAGGAAAAAAAAAGTGAAGAAAAAAAATGTTGGAGACACCCGGACTCGAACCAGGGATCTCGAGGTTAGAAGTCAAGTGCGTTACCGATATACCAAAACATCTCCCATAGCGATTACACGTAAACGGGAAATGGAATTCTGAAATCCTACTTTGCAAGTGAAATATTGGCATGAACCCGGCATCTAATCGAAAAATAAAGGGCACACTTGTGATAGCTCATTGTCTCAGCTACAACATATCCGAAGCTCAGCGAAAACGAAGCTAAAACAACGGAGATTTTGCTCGCGAAAGACAGAAGTGTAGAATCCAGTTTTGAGAAAAAGTCATGTCCCATAGAGAATACACGCAAAATGTGAAAAATTGACATGCCTCCTTCAATCGCAAAAATACACCATGATAATTTTGTCAAAAATAAAAGTTGTGGATACTGCATTTGTAGAAAATTGTCTCAGCTAAAACATATCAACATTTGAAAGAAAATTGATTGATATTTACAGAGATACAATCAATTTTCCAAAAATATGCTGACGTCATAATATGCAAATTAAAATTTTGAGTTTGGAGGCCATTATGATGCCTTTATGAGTTAATTGAGGATCAAATGAGACATGAAATCATATCTCCGACTCATAATCTATCCAAATATGAAAAAATATTAGGAGTTTCTATCTATTCTAAAGAGTTACAATGAATTTGATATAGGCATGTTTTTGCCCATGTATTGTGGATAAAGATAACGCAAATCCGCGCGTGCTGTCAACTTTGACGGACGCTCATTGGATTATTAAAAGGTGAGCAAGTTATCAAAATGCTTGAAAAAATGTGCCAAATACGATGACAGAAAAAAATCGGCGATTCTATGTTGCAAAATGCCAGTACGCGCGAAAATGCGCGCGCATGCGCGTGTGCGTAATTTTTTTATCAAATGCTCCATATGGCCTGAAACGTATGTAAAAAAAATTTGGGATGATTTAGAGCATTTTAAAAAAAATCGCGCGCGTAAACGCGCGGACAAAAGCGTACGCGCATTTTTGCGCGCATTTTTTGACCTGAAATTGACCAGACGGATATTGATCTTAATCATGATAAATATGAATGAGAAATACTTTTCCGTTATGAAGATATGATCATTAGTTGATTTTCACAAAATGGCGCCTAGATGACGTCATGATGACTTTGAGTCTTTGAAAAGTCACGCAGTTCTAAGTTAGACTAAGATCTATCATCATTGAAAGATTCATAACAATGGTTTCATTCAGTCTTGAGATATCCTGCGAACAAATTCGAGGAAGAATAATAATAATAATAAATAATAAATAATAACAATCTTGACGAAATCAATAGGTGATACGTAGACTTCGTTACGTATCACCTAACTAGACTTTAATTCGTCACTTAGACGAATTAGGTGATACGTATGATAATGGTTTACATAACGAATAATGCATTACACAATATATTATTTTGTAAAATGCTTCTCCCATTTATATGCTTCTCCCATTATGATCTATTCATATGTCAAGATTAAATTGTGTCTCCTTGATCATCATGAATCTAGGGAAGATAGATTGAAACAATATATGACCTTTGACCCTGTGCAGTAACCAGTTACACATTTGACTCTTATTTACATCATGAAGAACACCTTTTGACGATTTTATCTTATTCAAAGAAATGAAAATGTAATTGATAAATGATTATCATCATTACGATAATGATGATCATGATGATAATGATCATGATCATGAGCGCAATCATGACATCTTATTGAAAAAATGAGGAGTGATTTAGATAGCATATAGTCTCAGCTACAACATACTCAAAAATCAACAAAATCCAAGCAGAAATAACGGCGATATTGCTCGCAAAAGACAGGAATGTAGACTCCAGATTTGAAAAAAAGTCATCTCCCATAGGGATTACACGCAAAAAGTAATGGATTAAGTGAAAATAGGGTAATAATAAAGTAAAAAGGGTTGTTTATGACATTATTTGCGATTCTACGTGTTTAAATAATCAAAGGAGATGGTACAGTGAAGGTCAAAAGGAAAAAAAAGTGAAGAAAAAAAATGTTGGAGACACCCGGACTCGAACCAGGGATCTCGAGGTTAGAAGTCAAGTGCGTTACCGATGTACCAAAACATCTCCCATAGCGATTACACGTAAACGGGAGATGAAATTCTGAAATTCTACTTTGCAAGTGAAATATTAGCATGATCCCGGCATCTAATCGAAAAATAAAGGGCACACTTGTAATAGCTCATTGTCTCAGCTACAACATATCCGAAGCTCAGCGAAAACGAAGCTAAAACAACGGAGATTTTGCTCGCGAAAGACAGGAGTGTAGAATCCAGTTTTGAGAAAAAGTCATGTCCCATAGAGAATACACGCAAAATGTGAAAAATTGACATGCCTCCTTTAATCGCAAAAATACACCATGATAATTTTGTCAAAAATAAAATTTGTGGATACTGCATTTGTAGAAAATTGTCTCAGCTAAAACATATAAAAATTTAAAAGAAAATTGATCTATATTTACAGAGATACAATCAATTTTCCAAAAATATGCTGAAGTCATAATATGCAAATTAAAATTTTGAGTTTGGAGGCCATTATGATGCCTTCATGAGTTAATTGAGGATCAAATGAGACATGAAATCATATTTCCGACTCATAATCTATCCAAATATGAAAAAATATTAGGAGTTTCTATCTATTCTAAAGAGTCACAATGAATTTTATATAGGCATGTTTTTGCCCATGTATTGTGGATAAAGATAACGCAAATCCGCGCGTGCTGTCAACTTTGACGGACGCTCATTGCGTTATTAAAAGGTGAACAAGTTATCAAAATGCTTGGAAAAATGTGCCAAATACGATGACAGAAAAAAATCGGCGATTCTATGTTGCAAAATGCCAGTATGCGCGAAAATGCGCGCGCATGCGCGTGTGCGTAATTTTTTTTATCAAATGCTCCATATGGCCTGAAACGTATGTAAAAAAAATTTGGGATGATTTGGAGCATTTTAAAAAAATTCGCGCGCGTAAACGCGCGGACAAAAGCGTACGCGCATTTTTGCGCGCATTTTTTGACCTGAAATTGACCCGACAAATATTGAACTTGATCATGACAAATATGAATGAGAAATGGCTTTCTGTTATGAAGATATGATCATAAGTTGATTTTCACAAAATGGCGTCTGGATGACGTCACGATGACTTTGAGTCTTTGAAAAGTCACGCAGTTCTAAGTTAGACTAAGATCTATCATCATTGAAAGATTCATAATAATGGCTTTATTCAGTCTTGAGATATCCTGCGAACAAAATCGAGGAAGAATAATAGGAATAGGAATAAAAATCTTGACGAAATCAAAAGGTGATACGTTGACTTCGTTACGTATCACCTAATGATTCCTTCAAAATTTGCAATTTCAACTTTCGATCGAAAATGTTAACATGATCCCAACATCTGATTAAAAAACAAAGTCACCCTTTTTTATAGCCCATGGTCTCAGCTATAACATATCCAAATTTGGGAGAAAACAAAGCACAAATGAGCGAGATAGTGCTGAAAGATGGATGCGATGTAGATTCATAGTGTGGACAAAATTCACCCTCCATAGACATAACACGCAAATGACGAAAATTCTGACATGTGGCCTTTAATTGAATTTTTGACTATGATGACATCATTTAAATGAAAATTGGTGTGGACTGATCTCGAAGACGATTGCCTCGGCTACAACATATTAAAATCTAGAAGAGAATCGATGAATATTAAGAGAAATACACTAAATTTTCCATAAACATAATGACGTCATAATATGCATTTTTGTATTTTTGACTTCCAAGGCCATTATGATGACGTCAAGATGTACTTAATGGCCAAATGAGATATGAAATCATACCTTCGACTCATACTCTATCTAAATATGGAAAAAAAATTGGCAGTCCTTATTCATATCAATGGACTTTTTTGGGGCATGTTTTTGCCCGTATATGCTATGTATTACAAAAATCGCGCGTGCGGACGGTTATCTTGAACGGACGCTCATTCCGTTATTAATAATGATAAAGAGATAAACTTGGTATCAAATTGTTCGGAAAATTATGAGGAATATCCTGTCAAAAGTTTTTGCGAAGGAATTATTTTTCGTTCGGCCGTGACGAACGAAAACGCGCAAAAATGCGTGTTTTGCGCGATTTTTTAAGAATGCTTATAATGGCCTGAAACGTATGCAAAAAAAATTTAAGACGATTTTGAGCAATTCTAAATTTTACGCGCGCATTAACGCGCGCACCTAAGCGTACGCGCATTTTTGCGCGCATTTATTGATCTGAAATTGACCCGACAAATATTGACCTTGATCATGACAAATATGAATGAGAAATGGCTTTCTGTTATGAAGATATGATCATAAGTTGATTTTCACAAAATGGCGTCTGGATGACGTCACGATGACTTTGAGTCTTTGAAAAGTCACGCAGTTCTAAGTTAGACTAAGATCTATCATCATTGAAAGATTCATGATTATGGCTTTATTCAGTCTTGAGATATCCTGCGAACAAATTCGAGGAAGAATAATAATAATAATAAATAACAATCTTGACGAAATCAAAAGGTGATACGTTGACTTCGTTACGTATCACCTAACTAGACTTTAATTCGTCACTTAGACGAATTAGGTGATACGTATGATAATGGTTTACATAACGAATAATGCATTACACAATATATTATTTTGTAAAATGCTTCTCCCATTTATATGCTTCTCCCATTATGATCTATTCATATGTCAAGATTAAATTGTGTCTCCTTGATCATCATGAATCTAGGGAAGATAGATTGAAACAATATATGACCTTTGACCCTGTGCAGTAACCAGTTACACATTTGACTCTTATTTATATCATGAAGAACACCTTTTGACGATTTTATCTTATTCAAAGAAATGAAAATGTAATTGATAAATGATTTTCATCATTACGATAATGATGATCATGATGATAATGATCATGATCATGAGCGCAATCATGACATCTTATTGAAAAAATGAGGAGTGATTTAGATAGCATATAGTCTCAGCTACAACATACTAAAAAATCAACAAAATCCAAGCAGAAATAACGGCGATATTGCTCGCAAAAGACAGGAATGTAGACTCCAGATTTGAGAAAAAGTCATCTCCCATAGGGATTACACGCAAAAAGTAATGGATTAAGTGAAAATAGGGTAATAATAAAGTAAAAAGGGTTGTTTATGACATTATTTGCGATTCTACGTGTTTAAATAATCAAAGGAGATGGTACAGTGAAGGTCAAAAGGAAAAAAAAAGTGAAGAAAAAAAATGTTGGAGACACCCGGACTCGAACCAGGGATCTCGAGGTTAGAAGTCAAGTGCGTTACCGATATACCAAAACATCTCCCATAGCGATTACACGTAAACGGGAAATGGAATTCTGAAATCCTACTTTGCAAGTGAAATATTGGCATGAACCCGGCATCTAATCGAAAAATAAAGGGCACACTTGTGATAGCTCATTGTCTCAGCTACAACATATCCGAAGCTCAGCGAAAACGAAGGTAAAACAACGGAGATTTTGCTCGCGAAAGACAGAAGTGTAGAATCCAGTTTTGAGAAAAAGTCATGTCCCATAGAGAATACACGCAAAATGTGAAAAATTGACATGCCTCCTTCAATCGCAAAAATACACCATGATAATTTTGTCAAAAATAAAAGTTGTGGATACTGCATTTGTAGAAAATTGTCTCAGCTAAAACATATCAAAATTTAAAAGAAAATTGATTGATATTTACAGAGATACAATCAATTTTCCAAAAATATGCTGACGTCATAATATGCAAATTAAAATTTTGAGTTTGGAGGCCATTATGATGCCTTTATGAGTTAATTGAGGATCAAATGAGACATGAAATCATATCTCCGACTCATAATCTATCCAAATATGAAAAAATATTAGGAGTTTCTATCTATTCTAAAGAGTTACAATGAATTTGATATAGGCATGTTTTTGCCCATGTATTGTGGATAAAGATAACGCAAATCCGCGCGTGCTGTCAACTTTGACGGACGCTCATTGGATTATTAAAAGGTGAGCAAGTTATCAAAATGCTTGAAAAAATGTGCCAAATACGATGACAGAAAAAAATCGGCGATTCTATGTTGCAAAATGCCAGTACGCGCGAAAATGCGCGCGCATGCGCGTGTGCGTAATTTTTTTATCAAATGCTCCATATGGCCTGAAACGTATGTAAAAAAAATTTGGGATGATTTAGAGCATTTTAAAAAAAATCGCGCGCGTAAACGCGCGGACAAAAGCGTACGCGCATTTTTGCGCGCATTTTTTGACCTGAAATTGACCAGACGGATATTGATCTTAATCATGATAAATATGAATGAAAAATTACTATCCGTTATGAAGATATGATCATTAGTTGATTTTCACAAAATGGCGCCTGGATGACGTCACGATAATTTTGAGTCTTTGAAAAGTCACGCAGTTCTAAGTTAGACTAAGATCTATCATCATTGAAAGTTTCATGACAATGGCTTTATTCAATCTTGAGATATCCTGCGAACAAAATCGAGGAAGAATAATAAAATAAAAAATAAAGAAAATCTTGACGAAATCAATAGGTGATACGTAGACTTCGTTACGTATCACCTAACTAGACTTTAATTCGTCACTTTGACGAATTAGGTGATACGTGCTATTTTGTTATCATGAAAGTGTGCCGATGATGATCCAATGATAATGATCATAAATACGATAAAGACCATGATTAAGAGTGGTATAGCGCCCCCTTCAGGTATTCGATAGAGATTTGTAGAATCAAGATTTCAGAAAAAGTCGCCTAACATGCAAACTAAGAAAATTCTGACATGTCACCTTTAATTGAAATTTTCACTATGATGATGTCATCGAAAGGATAAATGATGTACGTCAATATTGTAGATAATTTATTAGCTACACCGTATCAAAATTTGGGAGAACATAATACAAATAAGCTAGATAGTGCTCAAAGATCAATGTCATGAAGATTCATGATGTGAACGAAATTCACCTTCCTTAGGCATAACACTCAAATTAAGAAAATTCTGAAATGCGGCCTTTAAGTGAATTTTGTACTATGATGACGTCAATGAAATAAAAAGAAGTGTGTATTTATCTTGAAGGCAATTGCCTCAACTACAAGAAACCGAAATTTGGAAGAAAATCAGTCAATAATATGAGAAATATACTAAATTTTCCATAAATATAATGACGTCATAATATGCAATTTTGTATTTTGACTTTCAAGGTCATTATGATGACGTCAAGATGTATTTCATGGCCTAATAAGATATGAAATCATATCTCCGACTCATACTGTGTCTAAATATGAAACAAAAATGGCAGTCCTTATTCATCCCGATGTACTTTTTATAGGCATGTTTTTGCCCATATATGATATGTAATACATTACCTCGCGCGCGCGGATATTTATCTCGGACGGACGGTCATTCCGTTATTTATAGTGATAAAGAGATGAATATGGTATCAAAATGCTTGGAAAAATGTGCCAAACATGATGACAGAGAAAATTTGGCGATTTTATGTTGTAAAATGCCAGAACACGCAAAAAACACGCGCGCATGCGCGTTTGAGGGATTTTTTGTCAAATGCTTTATATGGCTTGAAACGTATGCAAAAAAAATTTGGGATGATTTGGAGCATTTTAATTTTTTGCGCGCACGTAAACGCGCGCACAAATGCGTACGCGCGGATTTGCGCACTTTTTTTGATCGGAAATTGACCGGAAGGATATTGATCTTATTCATGATAAATATGAATGAAAAATTAGTTTCCGTTATGAAGATATGATCATAAGTTGATTTTCACAAAATGGCGCCTGGATGACGTCACGATAATTTTGTGTCTTTGAAAAGTCATGCAGTTCTAAGTTAGACTAAGATCTATCATCATTGAAAGTTTCATGACAATGGCTTTTGCCATTCTTGAGATATCCTGCGAACAAAATTTAGGAATAATAATAATAATTTCTTCTATACAGACACAAAATAAATACTAGACTTTAAATCGTCACTTTGACGAATTAGGTGATACGTGCTATTTTGTTATCATGAAAGTGTGCCGATGATGATCTAATGATAATGATCATAAATACGATAAAGACCATGATTAAGAGTGGTATAGCACCCCCTTCAGGTATTCGATAGAGATTTGTAGAATCAGGATTTCAGAAAAAGTCGCCTAACACGCAAACTAAGAAAATTCTGACATGTCACCTTTAATTGAAATTTTCACTATGATGATGTCATCGAAATGATAAATGATGTACGTCAATATTGTAGATATTTTATTAGCTACACCGTATCAAAATTTTGGAGAACATAGAATACCAATAAGCTAGATAGTGCTCAAAGATCAATGTCATAAAGAATCATGATGTGAACGAAATTCACCTTCCTTAGGCATAACACGCAAATTAAGAAAATTCTGAAATGTGGCCTTTAATTGAATTTTTACTATGATGACGTCAATGAAATAAAAAGTAGTGTATATTTATCTTGAAGGCAATTGCCTCAACTACAAGATACCACAATTTGGAAGAAAATCAGTCAATATTATGAGAAATACACTAAATTTTCAAAAAATATAATGACGTCATAATATGCAATTTTGTATTTTGACTTCCAATGCCATTATGATGACGTCAAGATGTATTTAATGGCCAAATGAGCTATGAAATCATATCTCCGACTCATACTCTATCAAAATATGAAAAAAAAATTGGCAGTCCTTATTCATCCCAATGGACTTTTTATGGCATATTTTTGCCCATATATGCTATGTAATACATGACCTCGCGCGCGCGGATATTTATTTGGACGGACGCTCATTCCGTTATTAATAGTGATAAAGAGGTGAACATGGTATCAAAATGCTTGGAAGAATGTGCCAAACATGATGACAAAGAAAATTTGGCGATTATATGTTGCGAAATGCCAGAACGCGCAAAAAACGCGCGCGCATGCATGTTTGAGTGATTTTTTGTCAAATGCTCCATATGGCTTGAAACGTATGCAAAAAAAATTGGGAATGATTTTGAGCATTTTAAATTTGTGCGCGCGCGTAAACGCGCGCACGAACGCGTACGCGCGGATTTGCGCACGTTTTTTGATCTGAAATTGACCGGAAGGATATTGATCTTATTCATGATAAATATGAATGAAAAATTACTTTCCGTTATGAAGATATGATCATAAGTTGATTTTTACAAAATGGCGCCTAGATGACGTCACGATAATTTTGAGTCCTTGAAAAGTCATGCAGTTCTAAGTTAGACTAAGATCTATCATCATGGCAAGTTTCATGATAATGGCTTTAGCCATTCTTGAGATATCCTGCGAACAAAATTGAGGAAGAATAATAATAATTTCTTCTATACAGACACAAAATAAATACTAGACTTTAATTCGTCACTTTGACGAATTAGGTGATACGTGCTATTTTGTTATCATGAAAGTGTGCCGATGATGATCTAATGATAATGATCATAAATACGATAAAGACCATGATTAAGAGTGGTATAGCGCCCCCTTCAGGTATTCGATAGAGATTTGTAGAATCAGGATTTCAGAAAAAGTCGCCTAACACGCAAACTAAGAAAATTCTGACATGTCACCTTTAATTAAAATTTTCACTATGATGATGTCATCGAAATGATAAATGATGTACATCAATATTGTAGATATTTTATTAGCTACACCGTATCAAAATTTTGGAGAACATAGAAGACCAATAAGCTAGATAGTGCTCAAAGATCAATGTCATAAAGATTCATGATGTGAACGAAATTCACCTTCCTTAGGCATAACACGAAAATTAAAAAATTCTGAAATGTGGCCTTTAATTGAATTTTTACTATGATGACGTCAATGAAATAAAAAGTAGTGTGTATTTATCTTGAAGGCAATTGCCTCAACTACAAGATACCGTAATTTGGAAGAAAATCAGTCAATATTATGAGAAATACACTAAATTTTCAAAAAATATAATGACGTCATAATATGCAATTTTGTATTTTGACTTCCAAGGCCATTATGATGACGTCAAGATGTATTTAATGGCCAAATGAGCTATGAAATCATATCTCCGACTCATACTCTATCAAAATATGAAAAAAACTTGGCAGTCCTTATTCATCCCAATGGACTTTTTATGGCATATTTTTGCCCATATATGCTATGCAATACATGACCTCGCGCGCGCGGATATTTATTTTGGACGGACGCTCATTCCGTTATTAATAGTGATAAAGAGGTGAACATGGTATCAAAATGCTTGGAAGAATGTGCCAAACATGATGACAAAGAAAATTGGCGATTATATGTTGCAAAATGCAAGAACGGGCAAAAAACGCGCGCGCATGCATGTTTGACTGATTTTTTGTCAAATGCTCCATATGGCTTGAAACGTATGCAAAAAAAATTGGAAATGATTTTGAGCATTTTAAATCTGTGCGCGCACGTAAACGCGCGCACGAACGCGTACGCGCAGATTTGCGCACGTTTTTTGATCTGAAATTGACCGGAAGGATATTGATCTTATTCATGATAAATATGAATGAAAAATTACTTTCCGTTATGAAGATATGATCATAAATTGATTTTTACAAAATGGCGTCTAGATGACGTCACGATGATGTTGAGTCTATGAAAAGTCACGCAGTTCTAAGTTAGACTAAGATCTATCATCATGGCAAGTTTCATGATAATGGCGATAGCCATTCTTGAGATATCCTGCGAACAAAATTGAGGAAGAATAATAATAATTTCTTCTATACAGACACAAAATAAATACTAGACTTTAATTCGTCACTTTGACGAATTAGGTGATACGTGCTATTTTGTTATCATGAAAGTGTGCCGATGATGATCTAATGATAATGATCATAAGTACGATAAAGACCATGATTAAGAGTGATATAGCGCCCCCTTCAGGTATTCGTTAGAGATTTGTAGGATCAGTATTTCAGAAATAGTCGCCTAACACGCAAACTAAGAATATTCTGACATGTCACCTTTAATTGGAATTTTCACTATGATGATGTCATCGAAATGATAAATGATGTACGTCAATATTGTAGATATTTTATTAGCTACACCGTATCAAAATTTGGGAGAACATAGAGTACAAATAAGCTAAATAGTGCTCAAAGATCAATGTCATGAAGATTCATGATGTGAACGAAATTCACCTTCCTTAGGTTTAACACGCAAATTAAGAAAATTCTGAAATGTGGCCTTTAATTGAATTTTGTACTATAATGACGTCAATAAAATAAAAAGCAGTGTGTATTGATCTTGTAGGCAATTTCCTAAGCTACAAGACACCACAATTTGGAAGAAAATCAGTCAATATTATGAGAAATACACTAAATATTTTCAAAAAATATAATGACGTCATAATATGCAATTTTGTATTTTGACTTCCAAGGCCATTATGATGACGTCAAGATGTATTTAACTCATAGCCTGCCATGAGGCTGCGTGCACGCTACTGTTACGCTGCTTCTTGCATGCTAGCAAACATTCGTAATAGCAGTTATTGTTCATGCCCATTGGACTGTGCCTAGTGTTTTGCACGCGCTATTGTTAGTACCATCGCGTTAATCCGATTATCTCGTTATAAATCTGGCACTGGGGGGATTAGCCCTGTAGCAGGATAAGAGTTAATGGCTAAATAAGCTATGAAATCATATCTCCGACTCATACTCTATCAAAATATGAAAAAAACTTGGCATTCCTTGTTCATCCCAATGGACGTTTTATAGGCATGTTTTTGCCCATATATATTATGTAATACATGAGCTCGCACACAAGGATATTTATCTTGAACGGACGCTCATTCCGTTATTGATAGTGATAAAGGGATGAACATGGTATCAAACATGATGACAGAGAAAATTGGGTGATTATATGTTGCAAAATGCCAGAACGCGCAAAAAACGCGCGCGCATGCGCGTTTGAGTGATTTTTTGTCAAATGCTCCATATGGCTTGAAACGTGTGCAAAATAAATTGGAAATGATTTGGAGCATTTTAAATTTTTGCGCGCACGTAAACGCGCGCACAAACATGTACGCGCGGATTTGCGCACGTTTTTTGATCTGAAATTGACCGGAAGGATATTGATATTATTCATGATAAATATGAATGAGAAATTACTTTCCGTTATGAAGATATGATCATAAGTTGATTTTTACAAAAGGGCGCCTGGATGACGTCACGATAATTTTGAGTCTTTGAAAAGTCATGCAGTTCTAAGTTAGACTAAGATCTATCATCATTGAAAGTTTCATGACAATGGCTTTTGCCATTCTTGAGATATCCTGCGAACAAAATTGAGGAAGAATAATAATAATTTCTTCTATACAGACACAAAATAAATACTAGACTTTAATTCGTCACTTAGACGAATTAGGTGATACGTATGATATTAGTTTACATAACGAATAATGCATTACACGATATATTATTTTGTAAAATGCTTCTCCCATTTATATGCTTCTCCCATTATGATCTATTCATATGTCAAGATTAAATTGTGTCTCCTTGATCATCATGAATCTAGGGAAGATAGATTGAAACAATATATGACCTTTGACCCTGTGCAGTAACCAGTGACACATTTGACTCTTATTTATATCATGAAGAACACCTTTTGACGATTTTATCTTATTCAAAGAAATGAAAATGTAATTGATAAATGATTTTCATCATTACGATAATGATGATCATGATGATAATGATCATGATCATGAGCGCAATCATGACATCTTATTGAAAAAATGAGGAGTGATTTAGATAGCATATAGTCTCAGCTACAACATACTAAAAAATCAACAAAATCCAAGCAGAAATAACGGCGATATTGCTCGCAAAAGACAGGAATGTAGACTCCAGATTTGAGAAAAAGTCATCTCCCATAGGGATTACACGCAAAAGTAATGGATTAAGTGAAAATAGGGTAATAATAAAGTAAAAAGGGTTGTTTATGACATTATTTGCGATTCTACGTGTTTAAATAATCAAAGGAGATGGTACAGTGAAGGTCAAAAGGAAAAAAAAAGTGAAGAAAAAAAATGTTGGAGACACCCGGACTCGAACCAGGGATCTCGAGGTTAGAAGTCAAGTGCGTTACCGATATACCAAAACATCTCCCATAGCGATTACACGTAAACGGGAAATGGAATTCTGAAATCCTACTTTGCAAGTGAAATATTGGCATGAACCCGGCATCTAATCGAAAAATAAAGGGCACACTTGTGATAGCTCATTGTCTCAGCTACAACATATCCGAAGCTCAGCGAAAACGAAGCTAAAACAACGGAGATTTTGCTCGCGAAAGACAGAAGTGTAGAATCCAGTTTTGAGAAAAAGTCATGTCCCATAGAGAATACACGCAAAATGTGAAAAATTGACATGCCTCCTTCAATCGCAAAAATACACCATGATAATTTTGTCAAAAATAAAAGTTGTGGATACTGCATTTGTAGAAAATTGTCTCAGCTAAAACATATCAACATTTGAAAGAAAATTGATTGATATTTACAGAGATACAATCAATTTTCCAAAAATATGCTGACGTCATAATATGCAAGATTAAAATTTTGAGTTTGGAGGCCATTATGATGCCTTTATGAGTTAATTGAGGATCAAATGAGACATGAAATCATATCTCCGACTCATAATCTATCCAAATATGAAAAAATATTAGGAGTTTCTATCTATTCTAAAGAGTTACAATGAATTTGATATAGGGCATGTTTTTGCCCATGTATTGTGGATAAAGATAACGCAAATCCGCGCGTGCTGTCAAACTTTGACGGACGCTCATTGGATTATTAAAAGGTGAGCAAGTTATCAAAATTGCTTGAAAAAATGTGCCAATACGATGACAGAAAAAAATCGGCGATTCTATGTTGCAAAATGCCAGTACGCGCGAAAATGCGCGCGCAATGCGCGTGTGCGTAATTTTTTTATCAAATGCTCCATATGGCCTGAAAACGTATGTAAAAAAAATTTGGGATGATTTTAGAGCATTTTAAAAAAATCGCGCGCGTAAACGCGCGGACAAAAGCGTACGCGCATTTTTGCGCGCATTTTTTGACCTGAAATTGACCAGACGGATATTGATCTTAATCATGATAAATATGAATGAGAAATACTTTTCCGTTATGAAGATATGATCATTAGTTGATTTTCACAAAATGGCGCCTAGATGACGTCATGATGACTTTGAGTCTTTGAAAAGTCACGCAGTTCTAAGTTAGACTAAGATCTATCATCATTGAAAGATTCATAACAATGGTTTCATTCAGTCTTGAGATATCCTCGCGAACAAATTCGAGGAAGAATAATAATAATAATAAATAATAAATAATAACAATCTTGACGAAATCAATAGGTGATCGTAGACTTCGTTACGTATCACCTAACTAGACTTTAATTCGTCACTTAGACGAATTAGGT